>JAWWEW010000131.1:57644082-57670157 GCA_035583185.1 Anabacerthia variegaticeps | reverse complement strand
CACACAGCCGGGGGGGGGCTGAGCACATCGCTGGGGAGAGGGGATGCACACAGCCGGGGGGGGCTGAGCACATGGCTCCACCTCCTCGCCCGGCCCTGCCCGCCGCCGACCCACCTGCTCGGCCTGCTCGGGGAAGGAGTCTGCCGCCCTCACCACCACGCTGGCGCTGGCGTCCGCGCTCTCGGCCAGGTCGATGCTGGCCACCCACTGCGGCGGCGAGAGGAGCGCGTCACACACCGCCCGGCCCGGCCCGGCCCGGCCCGGCGGGGCAGGCGCTCCCCCCGCCGCCACCCCCGGCCCCGCTTACCCAGTCCCTGGCCCTGAGGAAGCGCACGCAGTGGGAGCCCAGCGCTCCCCCGCCGCCGTACACCAGCACCCTGCCCGCCGCCATGCCGCTGCTGCACGGCCCGGCCCGGCCCGACCCGACCCGACCGGGGTGCGGCCGCGCCGAGGGGCGGGCAGTGCCGGCCCTGGGAGGGGCGAGGGGAGGGACACGGGCCGGCGCTGGGGCTGGGGCTGGCTGTGGCTCCGGCTCCGGCTCTGCCCACCCGGGACCGTGCGCGGCCAGCAGGGAGGGTCCCACCGCCTCGCTCAAGCAGCAGCGGCGAGCCGTGTTACCCGCGGGCAGGCCTGCTGCCGGCGGTAATTAATTAATTAGTGGGTGTGAAGGTCCCCGCAGGGCTCGAGTGGCGGTAACCCTAGGAGCGCTGGCAGGGACGGCCTGTTCCCTGTAGCACCCCTGTGCCCGGTCCCCTCCACCTGTCCGGCAGGGCTGTGTGCTGCTGGAGCCACCCCCCTGCAGCCATCCCCCTGCAGCCATCCCCCTGCAGCCATCCCCTGCAGCCATCCCGGGCGCTCCAGGCACCGCTCCCGAGCCCCGGCCGGCCCTGCCCCACGCACATTTACAGGCTGGCTGCCAGCAAGTGCCGCGGGAAGGCAGCTCCGCACGGCCGAGGGGCCAGCAGGATCCTCCGACCAAATTATGGGGGTTTAATGCTTTGCCCCTTGCACATAACTATGTACCCACTCTTTTTAATAATCTGGTTTCTTCTAGTTTTCTACACATGAGGTTACAATAAAGACCTTGACGTCATTTGAACAGGACAATTAAGCCTCTGATGAAACATTAGCCAGGCCATAGAGATAGGATTACTTGCTGCAGAAAGAAGCATCGCTGCGCTACAGTGTAATGAAGCTGTTACTTGCAACCATTTCAAGATGCTGTCGCAGCAAAATGCATTTTGGCCTTCATTTTTAACCTTACAGATTAATTACTAGAGCTTCAAAATACAAAGAAGTATTTTGAAATGCCTCCTATTCAGCTGTGGATTTTGGAGCATGAGAAAAAATGGGAAGTACGCCTGAGTGCTGCAGAGAGGCCTTGGAGATGATCCCTTGAAAGCACTAGGATGCCTGGCTGCTTTAAAAAGACGCTATTTGCCCTGGCTTCTCTAATAAGTTTTGTGTCTTTTATCTTGATTGTTGTTGCAATGGGGACCCCAAAGTGGATAACCGGAAAGATCCTTTGCAAAACAGGAGCTGATTTGGTCAATGCCACAGATCCAGAGCTGGTCAAGTTCATTGGAGACATTTACTACGGACTCTTTCAGGGCGGCAAAATACGCCAGTGTGGGTTGGGCGGGAGGCGTTCCAAATTCACAAGTAAGTATAATTTTGATTGAATCCTTAGTCTAATGTCTAGTCCAGATATAGTACTCTATTCTTTTTGTTTACAGGACTTGTAGAATACAAGTTGTTATTATTAAATAAATTTGTGGCTGACTTGTGGTCTTTTTGATTTGGTGTCTGAGTGTGAGTATAAAATTCCTATAATTTCAGGCATGCTTTTTGCTTCCAGTTATGTTCTGTAATCCTGGAATCAAGATGAGTAAAAAGATCCCTAGGGCTAGATGAAGAGTTTCCTTTTAGCCTTGGGAAGGAAGTGAAAGACATTTGGAGATGACCCTGTAAATTATACTTTCCCCTTGAATGACTCTTTCCATGCCAAGTGTTTCTCTGCCATCCTTCTGCTGATGTCCTTGCCTTCTCTGTTGAACTCCTCTGAGGTTTTTTCCCTTTAAGAAGCAGCGATTTATTTAGCTGGCCACATTTCTGTATTTCTCTAGCTGTCCTAATGCAAATGTCTGCCATAGCAGATACTGCTAGCTTATATTAACATGTTGAAGAAATCTTTGCCTTCTTTCCTGCTAACTTTGGTGATAAAAAATTGCTGAACTCTTAAAAAATGTAGAAACTCTTATAAATGTATTCCTTTTAACATAAAAGATTTTCTTGAGATCTTGAAAGCATCCAGATGTTGAGCTGTACTCTGGATGATTTCCAAATTTCACTCATCCTGTGCTGTAGTGAAGATGATCATTTGCATTGAAGATTGTTATTTCAGTGTGCAAGTCAACCTCAGCTTAAACCAATATGAGTTGAAGCTGCCACAGTCTCGCCCTCTCCCTAGCCCACAGCAATGCTGTCCTGCCCCATCCTTTGCCATGCCTCTGGTAGTTGTGGTGAGGTAGTTCAAAAGTTAAGCTGGCCAAAAAATTAACCTACAAAAAAAATTGTTTTCCCATAGGATTGCAGCTGACTACACAACTGCACAAGCACTTCCATAAATATTCAAAGGCAGGCAGGACTGTGGGACTTCAGAGAGAAAGGAGAAAAGAACCAAAGCAACCTCAACTTAGATCAGTATGACCAGCTGTTAAGTTGGATGAATTTGGACTAGTTGCTTTTACAATAACCAAGTTCTTGCTCAAGCTTTGACTGTGGCCGCAACTTCAAGACATGGATGTAGCAGTCATGCTCGTTCAGTCCCAGTTCTCCCACCCTATCCTGTTAGAGAGTGAGGAAAAATACAGCCAATCCCCTTTAAGTCTCTGTACAACCTTCCGGACTTTCTGATTTTTACCTGAGTAACCCGAGAAGAAGGCCTAAGGTTCCACCATCACTCTGGACTACATCGATACATACTTGGAAAACATGATCCTATACTCCTCAGACAAATAAAGCTGTCACTGAAGCTAGTAAGAATTCTCCCTCTGAGAACTCTAAAATTGGGTCATTAATGTGCAATATGCATTTAGGTCAACAAGTGGCCCAGAGATTTTCCCTTTTAAATATTTCAATAACTCTATTGGGTTTTATATTTTCACAGTACTGGTTTCAAACAACAGTACACAAAGCTATTAAATACTTTTGCACAATGGAGAATGGGACCTCTGGAGGTTCTGGGTTTTACTTGACTTTTTTTTGCTTTCATGTTCCCCTTATTCTCCAAGCATTCTGAATATACTGGGGAGCAAGAACTGTGAGACTTTTCTAGGGGAATGTGTTGATATAAATGGATTTCACAGGCAGCATAGAGCTAAACAAAGCTAGCACCTCATACAGTGCAGTACTGCAGTAGCTCTGGCATTTTGGAATTCCAAATTGCACCAAGTACATAACTTTCACTGTATTAACATTCACTAGGGGAGGCTTATGGCAGACATGCTCTGTTTTGGGACAGCAACAGCATGATTCAAATGCCATAATAGGTATCCAGTGCTGTTTTGTACTCCCCAAAGTGTATCTGGCTTTCAGCTGCTACTTCTGTAGGTATCCCATACATAATGCAGCACGTATGTTAGACCCACGTGGTTATTATGAGTCATAAGGCATCTAAGTTGGCATAAAATGCTTATGTTTTGACAACTGAATCAAGCCCTGAGAATGAGCTGGGGAAGCCAGGCATTTTGCCTGTGCATAGCAAACACTGCTGGGATGTGTCAGGAGCCTCCATGGCAATATCCTTCCTGAGGATTCTTATTTCTGTGTACTATGCCAGTCTTACTGGTCAGGTCTTTGGGATTTGGCTGAGAGCCTCAGAAAAGAGAGTACATAATCTTTACAACTACCCAAAAATCTCTGCTGGTTTGTAGGAAGGCTTATTTCCATGTGCCTTGTTGTTACACTGACAGTTATTTTCCTTTCAGATAGCAAGCCAGTTTCTGGCTTCCCATTTCTCATATAGACTTCTGATTCTCATTTACTTCCCTCCTTCCTTCTTTTATTGGAGGCTCTTCCGTAGCTCCTGTGTATACCAGGCCCAACTACAACCCCAGAATGAGCTACTGAAGAGGTAGAACAGTTGGATTTTTGCATGGAATTTGTGAAGTATGAATTTTTCTACATAATCCACCAGAATTCTGTCATGTCACGATGACCAAATTGTACACCTGATGTTCACTGTTATGTCTACCATTTATTGCTTCCTACTTGTTATGTGGCTTGTTTAGATTTTATTTTTTTTCCACTTATTCAGCACAGGAAGCAATCTATTTCTTTATAATATAAACTACCTTCCTTTTAGTAACTTTCTAGTAATTAGGCAGCAGGTTCTTCAAAACACATATGAGTGTGTAGTGCTATGTCTACTGAAGGTCTCTTGTATTTTAGGGTTCCGCTCAATCAGCCTCTCTCCTGTCAGTCAGCATGTCACCTAGAATTCCCTACTCATGTTTCTTCTGATTCTCTTACTAAAGGCCTGCAGGATAAACTGAATACTCAGGTGCACTTTTCCCTGCTGCTGGCCAATCTGGCCCTCTAATGAAGTAATTGTGTCTGTCTCTTTGGAGACAGGCGAGTGACAGCTCCTGAGGAAGAGCTCGTGCCTATAGCAGAATATGTGAGCACTCCACTGAAAGCCCACCCAACTGAAATACTTGACAACCTTCCTAGAGAGCGTAGCTAAAACTCTGCCAGACACCCAGAAAAGCATAAAGGGCCCATAAACACTATATGAGAAACCAAGAAGGGAATCTTAAAAGTGCAAACCTGTAGGATTAGGAAGTGTGAAATCAGGGCAGATCTCAAATGAGCCAGCAGTAAAGAGAGGAAGAGAGAGAGAGAGAGAACATGAGAAAAACACAGAAAGAAGTTATGCTGTTTTAGGCAGCAAAAGGCTGGACAAGGAAACTGGGACTATCAAACTTCAAACAGATGAGATTAAAAGCATGGGACAGGAATGGGAAGCTCAGAACCAGGAGTTTGGTATGAAGAACAGAGGTGAAAAAGAGTCAGGAAAATATGCAACAGATAATACAGCAGTGGAGATAAAGACATTAACACAGCTAGATAAACAAACAGGACTTAAGCCTGAATCCTTATTCACAGACCCTGTGTAAAGGATTATTCCTGTAGCAGAAAATCCCTGGTTTGTCTGATGCACTGAAAAATAAAACACTATGAACTAAGATATGTGTAACTAGCTGAATTGAACACCTCTGTAAAAAATAGTCCAGTCTTGTCTAGTCTTGTCTAAGTATAATTTGAGTTTGAAGCACCAGCACAGTGTGATGTTTACTTTCATCAAGAAAAACTACATACTGAATACATGATCCTTTTTTCTTGACAGTTTTCCCACACATGGTGAAAAAGCTGAATACAGGCCTGCATGTGATGATCATAATGTTCCTCTGTGTGGCCATTTTCTTTTCTCTGGTCAGTTTTGGATTCTGCATTCTTAATGCAATAAAAGTTCCCTACCGGGCTATTAAAGGTCCAGCAGGAGTATGCCTTTGGAACTTCCTTGCAGGTAAAGTCATTTACCAGTATTTTTCACTATCCCTTCTCTGTATATTGCTCACTGTTGTATTCAGTAAGTCTTTTGAAGAACAATCAAAATGTCAGTCTTGTTTTGATTTGATAACAATGGTGAATACTTATTTCATTTTGTTGCAGGTGGGTTTGTAGTACTTGCAGTCACCAGCTTTATGGCTGCTGTGAAACTTCATCACCTCACAGAAAGAATTGCCAATTTTCGGGAAAATGTCTTTCGATTTGTTATCTTAGAAGAACGCTTTGAAGACTGTTTTTGGATTTGTGTGGCAAGTGCCACAATGCACGCAGTGAATTTGCTGCTAATAGCCATTAGCAGGATTAATTTTCCTAAAATTAAGACTAAAACAGAAGAAGTGAATGTTACAGCAGAAGATATCATGTACTAATAAATCTACACCAAACTACTTTGGTTAAGTGAACTGTTGTGTTAGAAACCGCTTCTTGGCTCTTCAGCCTTTGATTTGTGTGAATGATTTAGGTATGAACCTAGTAAAGGTGTCAATCTACAATACCAGCAATGAAAAAAGAAATACACAAATGCTATAAATATCATTATTCTAAAAACTGACTGCTATCTGCAGTAAATAAATTCTGTTTCTCAGTTTTTAGAAAATTCATACTTTGAGATATTTTAGAAAACTAAACTGAAATGTGATATCATCAAAGCCAAGTATCTTTGTTTAGAAGAAAATATGTCTATCACAAATCTCTGAAAGGCTATTTCAAAACAGAAAGAATGAACATTTGCCAATTATTTTCACAGAGCTATCTAGAAAGTGTTGAGAAGGACATAGAGAGTATGTTTGATGATGCAATACAGAAATAAGAAGCAAACTTCATCATCTGTGAGGCTAAAGTTAAGGGGCAGCACAGGCAAAGTATGTATGAAATGTTTTTAAAACAGAAATTATCCAACCTCACATGGCAAAGAAGTGAGAAATGTAGTTTATGGGATGCTATTAGTCTATGAAAAAAATTTATTAGCTGCTAGATAAAGGTTTCATTGAAGCTTCTGGAAGTAAACAGATTTTAGATAACACAGATCTGACAGATTAATTATCTTTAGAACCTTGTCAATTCTTAAGTTTATCTGAACTCAGGTAAAAGTGATGTATGATGAAAGTATTAAAATGAATAAAAATGGTTAAAGGGATGCAAAAATTACTTTCTTAGGAAGTACCATAATTTTGACAGGGAGTCAACCAGTTCATGGGTCAAGACCAGTCTATGAAAGTGCATTAGATAGTAATAGCACTGCCCAGAAAACTGTCCACAGTGGCCTCTGTGCTACCACCACCTTCCTCTCCTGGAAAATTCTGAGTGGCTCTGAAATAGAAGAACTTAAAAGTACAGCATAATTACACAAGTAGAAAATGTAGTACTTGTAATTTGTAATTCTTCTGTGAACATACATAATTTAGAAGTAGTTGTTGTCTAGAAAGAATTATATGGTGACATGTAACTTAGCCTTTACCAAATACAGTTCTCTTTGGGAAGTGAAAAGGAAGCAGATTTTTAAATCCTCAAGCAATCCACTTGCTTGGAAATGCTTTTCAGTAGTATTAATATTGCATGTACTACATTACATTTTTCATACTGAAAATGAACTTCCTAATGCCCCCCAAATTCCACCCCCACTCCCATCCCAACCTAGTTAACGAATCAGAGCCATGGAACTAAGATAAGAACAAGATTAAAGATTTGCTGGAGTGGATTCCTAGGCAGGTCACAGTAGTCCTGAGAGAACGCCTGGAGTACGCTGTGTACATGACATTAAAGAGGGATAGCTGGGCTCATCAGCTTTGTAATTTCTTGGTTTGAATGAATTCAACAGTGAAGTATACTCCAAAAATAAGATTTTTCACAGCAAATGAATGAATGAAGTATCATTATGGGATGCTGTAGCTGCACGAGTTGAATGACAGAAAACCTTTATCATCCAATGACTGTTCTGAGACTTGTGAGAAAACAGTATTTTCGGTTCACTTCAGAGTGAACAGAAATATTGCCATGCATGTATTAAGCTGAACAAAACAGATGTAAGGCTAAACTAACCTCTCAGCTGCACAGGCTGTCTCAGTTCAAGCACTGCTAAGACACACTGATAGGACAACACATAGAATATTTGTCCTGGGAAATTTTGGGGAAAAAAGGTTAAATGCAATCATACATGTTTAGGATGTACAAAGTGCACCTTGAGGTTAACAACAGGTAAGTCTATCACTTAGACCTTTTCAGCTTTCCCTTGTACATCATAAACTACTTTCAAAAATGTTCAGCTTGATACCTGTGATCTACTTGATTTACACATTTTTTAGTTATGCTTTACTAGTGTATCTGATCATATGCATGCTCAACATGTGGAAATGAATACTTCTTTGGGGGCACTTCTTACTTTGGAAGATTTGAAATCCCAAACGAGAATATTTGTGAGCAATACCCAGAACTTCAAAGAGATTATGGGTCCAATCCTATATTTCCATAAAATTAAAGGCAAAATATCAAATATCCCCAAAATACCCACTTAATTTGTATGTGCAGAATAATATACAGAAGCGTGATGTATGTAGAGAAACTGGAGACAACCTTCAAAGTACTAAGAAATTGTTCATTGTATCCAAAAGCCTTGCTAAAATAAATGAAGCTAAAACCTAATTACCCCTTTGATTCTCTAAATGGTTAAATGTTAAAAAATGTAATTTTACAAGATAAATCAAATTGGATGCAATTTCCCTCAATCATTGTTTCTGAGTGCTGCTGTCCTTACAACACGTTATTTATCTCTGTATCACTTCATGGAAAAAGCCATTAGGTGAGAAGTGTGATGGACTCCTAAAGAACAGGCCCAGCTCCTTCTTCATCATATTTTGCTGGTCTAACAATGTAATACCATTTACACATGTATGGAAAAGCAAACATTGTTATACACAGCATAATGTGTCCGATTCTCACACATAAAAATGAATTACTTATCATCTATGTTTCACACTTCAGGGGCAGGGAAAGAAACAAAAAAAAATGTGGATCACCTGATGTTAAAGTCCAGGGCATGCTCATTGCTCTTCAGACTGACAATACAATAATGATCAGCAAGCTCCTGAGAGTTCTTTTCCATACAGTGCTTTTCCCAGAGAAGCATAACTCTACTTCTGACATTACACTAATGACCCAGTATTCCAGTGTGAATGTTCCTGATAAAATAAGCTATATTCATTCTCATTGTTTTGGGGTTTTTTTTGTTTGTTTGTTTTTTAAATTATTTTTCCTTACTACCTTTCTATTTTTTTTTAAAGGTAATTTCAGTGCGGGATTGTACTGCTTTCTCTTAGCAAATAGCTTGCGTTTGTAACAAAGCTTTACTTTCCCTAATTAGTTTACATTTTAATCTTCCACATGTAAATTAGATACGCAGCGTGCAGACCAGAGCTTCTTTTTTCCCTCTGTGATAAACCGCGAGGAGAGCTGCGCATCCCTATGTAGAACATGCCACGAGAGGGCAAAACCCCGCTGTGCATCCGGGCCGGCCCCTGCGCGAATCCCCGAGCAGGACCATGGACACTCCGCTCCCGCCTCTCGGGACAGCGGCTTGGGAACCACTCCCGCGTCCCGACCCGCATCCCTCCACTCATCCCCGCCCCGCATCCCCGCCCCGCATCCCCGCCCCGCATCCCGCCCCGTATGCCGCCCCGCCCCGCTCGGCGCGGGCTGATGAGGCGCTGATCGCGCCGATGCGGGCGGTGCTCCGGGCTCGCCGCCTCCCTTTCTGCCCGTCCCTCTGCCCTGCCCTGCCCTGCCGTGCCATGCCGCTGCTTCCCTGCGTGCGGGCCGTGGCCGCTCTCCGCCTGTCCCGGGACCTGCCGCTGTCCCGCCGCTGCCCGGCGCGGGGGTACGGCCGTGGGACGGCCGGCAAGGTTCGGGGACGGGAGCGGGGGGAGAGATGCTCTTTTGCGCTTAAAATTGCTGATTGAAAGAGTTTTTGTCCTCGTGTATTCGGCAAAGTTATTATAGCTTTAGTTATGTTGTATCTGGTTTCTTATTTTCACTCTTAAAAATAGTTGTAGTAGTTGATCCTTACAAGGAGTGCTCTGTGCATCAAGTTAGGTAAATGCATAAACTGAGATAAATATTTACAGAAGTAACAGTCGTTTGAGTAGTGTGCTTGCTGCCTCTCTGATGCGTCTCTGAATTTTGTGGTGTTTACATTAACGCGTGTCCTTTTCTAGGGTCTTGTTCTGGGAGTCTACTCAAGTGAAAAGGATGGTGGTGCTGCCCAGTTCACTAGCGCAGGAGATGCTTTTGATAGACTCGTGTCTGGAAAGCTGAGAGAACTTCTGTCCCTGTAAGTGTGTGATAAGCTTCTGAAATGGATTAAAGTACTTAGAAAGACCAATAGGAATGATCTTTTTTTTCACTATTAGTGTTTGTGTCCATATCACTATCAGGCTGGTATTTGCTTCTACCGAGCCAGTGTGGAGGGGAACTCCCATGATAAAATGAAGCACTGAAGGAAACATGCAAAATGTTCATGGGACCTGTCCTCTGTGGGGACCTGACTGTAAATAAGCACTGAGCCAAGCATCCAAATACATTTGTGTGGTGCACTGCATGATGGTGGAGAAAATGTAGTACCATAACATTTATCACCAATAAGGACTTTAGTATTGAAGGAATCTTTTTATGTCCTAGATGTGGGCCACCTTTGAAGAAAGGCAAAACACGCATATTTCACGGTTTACATCAGGTATGAACTTTGCATTTTTGTGTGCTGATTAATGTGTTAAGTTTGCCCTTACATCTAATTTTAAGCTGAGTTCACTGCTGTGCTTGTATAAATGACCTGCTTTTCTTCCCCCTCTTGCCTATCAACAAAAACGTGGTTCTTATGAAGTCTCATGTTCTGCACTGCCCATGTGTGCACAGCCTTTTGCAAAGTCCTGTACTCCCTCCAGTGTGCTGCAAATTAAGGGGATGTCAAGTCTATTCCAAAGGTGCTGTACTCTGAGTAGCTGCTTACTGAATGAGCTGAAGCACAGTAGCTTTGGATCTGACTTCTACGGTCTCGTCAGGGAAGTGGTCACAGCATCAAGCCTGCTAGACTTCAGGGAGTCTTTGGACAACGCTCTCAGGCACATCATGTGATTCTTGGGATGTCCTATGCAGGATCAGGAGTTGGACTCGATGATCCTTGTGGGTCCCTTCCAGCTCAGGGTATTCTATGATTCTACTGTGCATCCTGTGTCCAGGAGGAATGAGTGCATGAAGGTGCACCAACAGGTGCAAAGACGTTCCAGACGTGACAGTTCTAACACAAGGTAGTCCTATCATAGGCTTGTCATCAGAGATATTAAAGTCATGTGCTTGAAACCTCTGACAACAACGCATGGGAGTGTTCTTCCAGCAGGACTTCTGTCTGCACAGACATGGTACCTCACAGAGGTGTGAGATGGGGAGTCATCTGCTCAAAGTCAGGCTTTTGGTGCCATTTGAGAAGCCCTAATATGTCTAATACACCTATGTGGTGCAAGCCAATATCATACAATTTGTGCCTTTTTAGAGTAGCAGCTAGACCAAGGCAGGCATATAATGTGACACTAGGTGTCCCTGTCTAAGTAACTGAGTCATACATTAGGGCTATTTAAATAATCTGAAATAAATTAATTTGTAGTGAGTCTTACTTACCATGTATAAATTCCTGTGCAGACACTACATGCAGGTGACACTGGACTCAGTCAAAAGGCTTTCAGAAATGTCATGGAAGTTGAGTGCACTGAAGATCCCTTTATGTCAGTTCTGCAGGCTGGATAGGCTCTGAAGTGAGTAACAAATCTCTACAAGAGAAGACAGGAGAATTTGGCCTTACACACTCTTCTAAGTGTGCAAAATTATGATAACTAAAACAATGTTAGCTGGAATCACTGACCTTCTGGAAAGCTACCACTAGTTTCAGCATCTTGTGGACCAAAAGATTTTATGAGTGTAGTAGTTTGAGAACTGATTGTTATAGGCTGACAGAGGTGGAAGGGAAAGCCTTTGTTTTTCTTCAGAGCTTCGGAAACATATATCTATATGTTCACATATATAACTCTGAGCTTTATACAATTTTGACTTCGTTCTAATAAGGCTCCTTTAATCTTTGTTTCTTCTTCCTTTTTGCCTTCCGCTTGCAGCTTGTAAGGCAAGCATTTAGTCTGGTGTGCTCTGTTGTTTTCCTGAGTTCTGGAGAGGTGTACCTCTCTGCAGCTTTGGTTTGCTACCTGGCAAATCATGCCAGCACAGCTCCTGAGATGAGCTAACAGATTCAGCTTTCAAAGTGATTTTATTTCCTTGGACTGTACCAAAAAAGGTTATGTCTCTCCAGCTCAGTTCTGGCCTTTGTTGCAACTGGAAAGCTGGATCTGCTTTCCAAGGACTCTTAGGCTTGCTTAATCTTATGAGTATTAAATTTATTAATAATAATATTAATAAAAGTATTAAATTTAAATTGATCATACAGCCCTGTCTGATGCAATGCACATAATTGTAGAGTAACTGGCTGCATGCCTGTGGCAAATGATGGGGAGCACAGGATAGTGGCACTGTATGGGCACTCTTAAGAAAAAGTGCCTAATGTAGAAAAAGTACTGAATGTATTATAATGATGTGCTTCATTTGATTTGGAAAGTAAAGTCTTTTTAACAACTCTGCTCGGAGGAAAGCAAATCCATTTTTGTGTTGGCTTCATCTAGGACTTTCCAAGTGTGGTGGTAGTTGGCTTGGGTAAGAAGAATGCTGGAGTAAATGACCAAGAAAACTGGAATGAAGGCAAAGAAAATATTCGTGCAGCTGTTGCAGGTTAACTATTAAATTTTCTTAAGCATTTTGTCTATAAAGAGATTGCAGTGGTGCAGCATGTTCCATTTTTGAAGAGCGAGTCTAGATATGCCTTTGTTTTGAAATGCACAACTTACTGTGTGGTTTGGTAAATGCATTTACTTGTCATTGATATTCATGTAAATTTTTCTTTAGTGAGCAAAGAGTTATGGAGTGTGTAAATCAAATCTGCAGACAGGTAACTGCAGTTATTTATATCAAATAACTTTCTTAAACAGTGTGATACTGAAAAGGCACTTGTCTAATTACTACTTTGAAGTCTGAGAGCATCACCGATTCACTTTATGCTCACTTGGTACTTAAGTATGCACATATTTTTGCTTCTGCCACTTAGTTCACAACTGAGATATTTGTGTTATAAACCAGTATCTTTCACAACATCAGTAGTATGATTCAGTATATTATCTGTTGTAGGCAGAGGAGGCCTTTATTTTGATGAGGAATTACTGCTGCATCTAAGTGTGTATAAAACAAGAATAAAAAGAATTCTCACTGCAGAGTTTATCATCTCTGACTGGATGACAGCTGTACGTCCAAACCGCTAGCCTGTAGCTGCCAAAACATTGTTAAATTATTTGAGTGCAATATAGAATTTATGGAATACATTGTGTATAAAAATGTGTATAAACTCATCTGGAAGGAAGAGCAGTCATATTCTTGGCAAAAATCTAAGTTATGGCAAATTTCTCCTACCTATAGGTAGTCATAATTCATAGCACTGCAGAATGATAAAGCTTTGCTTTGCTATATAATTAGCTTAAAGGAGTCAGAACAACTGTGAACTTTCCTTTTTGTTCTTGTGAAAGGTTTGAATCGTTATAATTAATCAAGTGATATTTTTTGTCAAATTTGTCAGTATATGGTCATTCTGCTGCATGATCTCTTTAATTGAATAATTTACAAATTCAGATATTTTGAGTTAAAATTTTTTTTTCCTTGAAATGTCATAATGATCATCTCAGACACTTGTTTTGTTGTTGCGTGCAACACTTGGCCTATTAGTTCTGTGGTGTATTTTTCAGTTGGCTGTAGGCAGATTCAAGACCTGGAGATCCCTTGTGTTGAAGTAGACCCATGTGGAGATGCACAGTCGGCTGCAGAAGGTGCTGTCCTTGGATTGCATGAATATAATGAGCTGAAGCAAAAAAAGAAACCTATAGTTACTCCTCAGCTTCATGGAAGGTGATGGCAAAGGAAAGCTTGCCTGTTTATTTATTTGTTTATTTATAAATTTATATGCATGGCATGCTTGTGCAGGAGGAAAAGAAAACTGAAAGAATAGGATTAGCAACAGTTTCCTCTTAACTCCTCCTATTCATTTGAATTTCCTGAAGTATTTTACATCTGAAATACATTTATAGTATTTGTTCTGTGTGGGTTTTTTAGTATGCCTTGTTCTGAGGTTAAGGGTGAAAAAATGCAGCTTCATAGAAAAGTAGGTTCAGGACAAAAATAAAAGTAAAATATTACTTGAAGCATAGTTGTAACATACAAGGGGTTTTGTTGGTATTGTGTGCCAAAATTGTGGAGTAGAGGTAAATTCTTTTGAGAATCAGGAAATGCTAATTGACACCAGATCATGTCACAATGGATATTTTACATAGTTCATTTATTATATTGTGAGAAGCTTGGGTGCTTCTGGTCTCTAAATAGACATCACTGTTACTTGATAGCAGAAAGTAGAATCAGAGCTTTTGGTTTCAGAGCAGTTGTCAGTGTCAGAGTGGAGTTTGGATGTTCTGCATTGGGTCTTCTGTCATGCAGAGGAGAGGTATTTCCTATAGGTACTTCAAGCAGGAACAAGTCCTTCCTTATGAAGAAATTAGTGATATAGAATCAAAACCTCCTGATTTAAGCATGTCTTGATAAGCTACATGCAACGCTATTCCCATTTTGTAACACAGCAGATAGTTTGAGAGCCAATTACATTTATATGAAGTAAACGTTTGCTGAAAACATAGACGGTCCCATTACTACTTATGACACTGGAAGTGATTTTTGTATATAGTAATGTAGGTTGGAAAGGACTTCTGGAGGTCATCCAGTGCAGCTCCAACTTAGATTAGGGATAACCTGGACAATAAGCACAACTTTAAAGCTGGGTCATGTTGATCAGGCTTTTGTTTAGTCCATGTTTTATTATCTCCTGAAATGAAATTTCCACAGCCTCACTAGGCCATCTATTCTAGTGCTTAATTACACACATGGTGAATTTTTTTTCTTTATGTCCTATTGCAGTTTTTCTTGTTGAATCCTGAGACCATTGTATGTAACTGTCTTAATGTGCAGCTTTGAAATGTCTGTCATCATCTTCTCTATGAGCCCTATTTAAGGTGATAGGAAAGACTGCAATTTGACCTTTCCTGAATTTTTCTTCTAAAGGTGAAACAAGCACAGTTCACTTAGCTTCTCCTTACATGCCATGTGCTCCAGCTGCCTACCCTTTTTAGAAGCCCTCCTTTGTACTTTCTCCAGTTTATCAGTGTTGGGTTTGTATTCTGGAACTCAAAAGTGAACATAGCTAGATGCAGCCTCACAAATGCTAAGGAGGTAAATAATTATTTCCTTTAACATGCTTGCTCTGCTCTAATCCCCAGCATGTGGCTGGCCTTTTTTGCTGCAGTTACGCTCTGCTTACTCCTGTTCAACTTGTCCACCAGGACTCCTAGGTTCTTTTCTGCAGTTTTGCTTTCTGCCTAGTCTGTGTCCAGCCTGACTGTTGTGTAGAGATGTCCTGACCCAGGTACAGGAGTTTGCCCCAGTCTTTGTTAAGCTTCACAGTGTTCCCCTTGGAGCATTCCCTCACCTTGTAAAAGCCCCTATGTGAATGGTGGCTTTACCCTCCCCATTTCAGGTGCTCCCCACAATGCCATGTTGTCCATGAACTTCTGAGGGTACATTGCGTTGTCCAAGATGCTGATGAAGGTATCAGCCTCACTATCAACCCCTGAGGTACACCACGCAGTTAACTGCCAGTTAGACCATTCAGCTGTTGTCTGCTACCTTCTGAGCCCAACAGTTCTTCTAGTTTTTCACACATTTTGTAGTTTCCCCCTCCAGTTCATCTTCTCAATTTGTCTGCAATGATTCTATGCAAAAACCTTGATAAAGCCAAGAAAAATCAGTCTTAGGCTAGAAAAGATGTTTAAGATCAATTACGTCCACATTACAACACATGGTCCTCTGTGACAACCCTCTCATCATAAAAATCAGTTAAGTTGGTCAGGCATGATTAGTCCCCAAAACTATAAGGACTGTTCACAGTGTCCATCTTTCCTTCATAAATATGGAAATGGCTTTCAAAATTACTTTTTCCATAAACTTTTAGGGAATTAGTCTAGGGTAACTGGCTTGTTGTTCCCTATATCCCCTTTGGCATTCTTAAAGATGGTTATTTGTCCTTTTCAAACATCAGGGACCACATTCAGTTTCAAACCCCAGACTTGCAGTGATGTCAGCCTCAGAACTCTCAGACACGTGCTGCCTGCTACCAAGACTTGTGTACGTCCATCTTAAGCAGTCCTAAGTATTTTCCTGTCACAGGAAGTGCCTTTCTTCCCCAAACTCTGTTGCTAAGCACAAAGAACTAGGGAATCTGAGAGCATATCTTTATAATTAAGATTGATGCAAAGCCAGCATTGACTTCAGTATATACTTCAGTATTCGGAGTGTTCACTATACGGCCTGCAACATTTAGCAAGAGAACATGTTATTCCTGACCTTCCTTTTGCTGATGGTGTACTTGTTGAAGTCCACTTGTTGCCTTTTCCACTTCTTGCCAATTTCAGTTGTCAGCTGAGATTTGGCTTCTTAATTCCATCCCTCCATATTCAGGCACTATTTCCATATTTCTCCTGGATTTCTCCATCACTGTCCTGCTCTTTTGAGAGGTGAAATCCAGTTCAATGTCTTGCTTTGTGATACCTTGTAAAGCAAGTAAGTTTTTCAGTTCTGTCTCAGCAAAACAGAAGGTTTTGTACTGGTTGTCTTGCAAAGTAACCAGAGTGACTTCCCCATTTTCCTACACAGGCAGCTCTGTGAATGTTTGCTCTCTAATCTGGTAGTGAAATGAGATCCAAATTCCACTCCTATTGCATAATCATATTTCAATAAAAGGAAAAACAGAATTGGAGGCTTTATATGGTAAATAAAAACTTTCACGGCTGTTACAATTAATGTGATTACAGATTTTTGGAAAGTGTATTAAACTTCATGCTTAAGGATTTAAGCCAGTCTCTGATTAGTAAGGATTAGGACAAGACCTAATGTATTGGACAGATGATTTTACATCTGTCTGCTCTAGGATTTTTCTAGCTTTCTGTGGAGCATTTGGCACTGACTAGAACCACAGATGAATTATTAGACTAGACTTGGATCTCATACTAGATTAATTGTAGTAAGATAACTGTGATATTCTTAATTGCTCTAAATTAATGGTACTGCATTTTCAGAAAGGAGAGAATATATGACTGCTGACAACATCTTACTTTTGCAAATGTGTATAATTCTGATTATTGTGTGTTGTTGTTTAGTGCTGAAAGTGAAGCCTGGCAAAAAGGTGTTATCTATGCTGAGGGTCAGAACCTCGCTCGGTACCTTATGGAAGCTCCAGCTAATTATATAACTCCAATCAAATTTGCTGAACATATTGAACAGAAGCTCAGAAGTTTCAGTAATGTGAAAGTCCATATAAGGTAAATTCCACTGAAATGATTCCTCTACAGGGTAGAGGACCATGACTGTAAGATAAGATACCTTCCAGGTTACTCAAATCTGCAGTGGGCTCTCATTTCCCCTCTGCTAACTTCAAATGACAAAAGCAGGGGAAGCATTTGGGAAGAAGGCATGAGGAATATGCCCAGACTGCAAGCTTCTCTCAGGATTAGAAGGTGAGCTGCTAGTTTTCAGAGGAAGCAATACTGTGATGCAGTAAAATTATTAACTGTCAATTATTCATGCAGTCAATTACTGCTTAATTAACACATATGCTGTGAAAGGAAGCTTGATAAAGACTCCGTGAATAGAAGGTAAATATTAGGTACCTGCTGTTTTCTTCCCAGTTTGGTTTTATACGTATCTCTGTTGGTTTTTTTTTTTCTGTGTATGTGGTAATGAAACATCCTCTATTTATTGCTGCTACTGTTGGGTTTTTTTAATAGCTTTTAAAAATGTTGAGTTGGAGCCATAAAATCTCTTGCAATTGAATTTGCACAGCTGGTGCTTCTTGCCCCTGAATTTCTACTTTCTGCTCTTCAGTGGAAATGAAAGTGGTTGTGCAAGTGTTGGAGGCTTTGTTGACAAGGTTTGTTGATAAGCAAAAGACTGGGGGAAATAAACTTTGCCTATAGTTAAGTATCTTTCTAGCAGAAAGCTAAACTGTTACTTGCTGCAATATTGTTACTTCACATAGTGTACTGTCTAGAGCCTCCCAGGCAAGTGAAAGTTTAATGTTTCTATATACAGACGTGTTTCTATATACTATAGACAGACTGTTCTTCTGTTGTTTTGGCTGCCTTTTAAACAAGGCAAAACAAAGATCAAGGAGCAACTTTGAGGAAGTATTTTTCTGCCTCACAAAAAAGGTAATAATGGTTGGATTTAAATTACAATTTCCAAAATAAGTAAAATGAAATCGTTTGTGTAATGAATCTACCTTCAGAGTTTGTGATCTCTCAAAAACAATCACCTTGGTGAAAGTGTCCAATTACAAAAAAAATAATTAGTATATATTTCTATTCCAGACCGGAGTCTTGGATAACAACAGAACAGATGGGAGCATTCCTGAGTGTAGCTAAGGGTTCAACTGAACCTCCAATCTTTCTGGAGATTCACTATTTAGGGGCTGCTAATACAAATGACTCCCCACTGGTATTGGTAGGAAAAGGAGTTACATTTGACAGGTACGTATACTAATATTTTAATGATTTGAAGAGGGGAAGTGCTTTCCTGCTATTCATGTTCAACAGGGAGATGCTTTTTCTTTGCTCAGTACACCTTCCAATGCCATTTCACTGAACTTGCTGTATGTAGTAGCTTTTGTTGCCTTTCCCGGGGATGAAACAAGATTGGTTGTAGGAATTGATAGGAATTGATACACCATCATCGTGTAAGGGGAAAATGGAAATTCAGGGGGGAGGAAAACAAAGAACGTGCTATTTTTGTGTTGCCCTGAGCAAATCTGTGGATAAAGAATTTCCATGTTTAGAATTGCAGTATGTCACTGAACATCTAGATGTTTCTTAAGGAAATAGGAAATAGTTCATTCTTTGCTGCAGTTCCTTATAACTGCTTTCCATGTACATATTACTGAAGAGTTTATAAGTCTGTTCCTCTTCTATATGTTGATTTTACCAGGTGTACTATTTTGTTCTTATTTTGTGCACTTCTGCTGTTGTAAAGACCATTAAGCTAGTCCGCTGCAGGTTATGTGGATTTTTATGGTCTCCTAATTATGAGGAAATAACTCAGGGGCATATTTTATCTGAAATGAAAGCCCAGATACCTTACTTTCAGTATGCTAACTAAGGTTGCAGGAGTATTTGAAAACACCAGGTTTAGCATTTAGTGGTAGTTGGTGTTAAAACATACTGGTGGACAGAATATTATCACTGTATGCAACATCAGACTCGTACACATTGG
This sequence comes from Anabacerthia variegaticeps, assembly GCA_035583185.1. Taxonomy (NCBI): domain Eukaryota; kingdom Metazoa; phylum Chordata; class Aves; order Passeriformes; family Furnariidae; genus Anabacerthia; species Anabacerthia variegaticeps. The sequence goes on along the minus strand of JAWWEW010000131.1, from coordinate 57,651,032 downwards.
GTGATACTTGTGCTCTGTGTTCCAGTGGTGGCATTTCACTGAAGCCGTCATCCGGTATGGATGCGATGAGAGCAGATATGGGAGGGGCAGCAACTGTCTGTTCAGCCATTGTGACAGCAGCAGCTTTAAGTCTACCTCTAAACATAATAGGTAAGTGTGTTTGTGGGAGAATCCAAAAATCTTAATTTTACCAGATTTTGTTTAGACAGCAATTTTCTAGTATCAGCAGCGATAACGGCCTTGTAGAAACATCCGGGGCTCTTGCAGACCTACTTCTCTCATTCCCATGCTCAGCCTCTTTTCCATTTTTACTTGCATATGAAAAAATATAGCTTTGCTTGAATAAAAAAATACAGCTTCACTGGAATCAAAAACTAGCTTTGCTTGAATAAAATATTGCAACACTGAATTAAGACTTTGAAGGCATGATTTTTAGATCTTAGGAGGGAAATGATTGTCAATAAACATATTCTCAATGAGTTTTCGGAAGTCCTGATCCTTCATTCCAAGAAGGGATGTGGATGTCTGTACAAGCAATTAAAATGAAAAGGAGTTAGCTGAGCTACCTCCATGCGTGTTTGCCTCAGTTGAACAGGAAGAGGGAGCAGCTCTCATTTCCTCAGGTGAATATCTCAGCAGATAATTAAACAAAAAAAAACCCAGTCTGCTGATACTATTAAGTATGAGCATTGCTTATTTTTTTCGGAAAAAAGAAAAAAAAAAAAGCTTTTTTTTTCTTTCTGCAGAGCTAAAATTAAAGGAGCTCGTTCAAAAACCGTGGCAAAACCAGGAGGCAATGACATGTAATCTGTTCTAGGATAAGTTTTACGTTTGAAAACCTCAACTTTGAGGAAATTGGTATTTTAGTCACTTCTACCCTTCAACCAGTAGAGGGCAGCGAGGCACACACGCATCCTCGAGGCGTTCCTCACCTGAAAGTGTGCCATGGGAAGGACTGTCAGTGGAGCAAGTCTGTAGTAATTTCACTGAAGAGAAGGGCTCCACTTGTGGACCTTGTGGTGGAGTGCATTTCATCCCATGATCCCATTCGCAGTTGGAGTTTTGACACTGAGCCTCTTTTTTGCTTATCTCTAGTTGCTCTTGTTATGGTTGGAGTTACAGGGCAACTCCTTGGACCACTCTGGACATTATACAATGTTTATTTACAGTTAGCAGCACTTGAATGGCTCACAGTGTTACTTTTAATTTCAGAATGGAAGAAATCCCTTTATATTTGACTAATTTATATGTGAGAGACATAAGATGATATTTATTGCTCCTCTGATCTCTCTTTTTTGAGCACAAATCCTAGTGGTAAAATGGTGTAGGTGAGAGAGTGTGGTGGTGCATCATGCAGAGGAATTTCCCTGATTGAAAACCAGATCACATGTCTTTCAGTAACCACAAAAACTTGGAGCATAATTTTTGAGCATAAATTCAAGATGAGACTAGTACCGTTTTCTTAGAGAAGTGTTCAGGGGTTATTGAAGTGGTTTTATTCTACATCTTTTCTAAGAAGGAAACTAGTAATGTATTTTTCTTTTTGTCTCTGAGGTTTGGCACCCCTCTGTGAAAATATGCCCAGTGGTAAGGCAAACAAGCCTGGGGATGTAGTAAGAGCCAAGAATGGAAAAACAATACAGGTATGCATGAGAAACTTGGATTTTGAATACTTTTAGTGAATTGGTTTAATCAACTAAGTTATCTGACTGCAGTCAGAGTATATGTTTGAAAACACCCTTTAAAAAGATAAGCTGTGCAAATGTACAGTTTTTTTAAAAATGTAAGAAGCATGTTATTAACTAGAAATTGCTATCATAGGATTCTTTCAAATATAAATTTAGATTGAAGATATGAGACATGTTTTATAAATTGCTAGGAAAAGCTGCAAAGTAAGGTCATTTACTGAACATACTAGAAAATCTTTTTTTAGCACAAGAGGTTATTACAATGGTTGTAAATATAGGCTCTCAGTCCCAATGAATAATGTCAATTGCTTTCAGCAGGCCCTTCAGGACAATTCCTTGCTATCTGGAGTAAGACATAAAAGTGTTAGTTTCCTGTTGATGTAATGAAGGTCTTTATTGCTGCCAAGCTGCTCTGTACAATCAGAACTCTGAGTCATAGGGGCTGTTTGTTGATTCAGAGAAGCTTACCTAAAATACATATTTCATATTTATTACAAACTGTTCTATACTCATCTAATTGATTAAATTGTACTGAAAGTCATTGTGCTGTAGATCACTGATTTAATGCAGAAGTAGATGGCTTAGTATTTATTTCTGTCCGGATTTCTCTGATTGTGCCACTTCTGACTTGCTGAACCTTCCAGTTTCTTGAGGTTCATCTCCCAAAACTGAATTCAGTCACCCTCTGCTTTGAGGGAAAAAGACTGGGTACGTACTCCCCCACCAGGAAGAAATTTGCAAGAAGTGATAGTAGATCAGAGCACATCATGTAATTAACCTTGCAGAATTCATCATAAAGTTTCCTGAAAGGGGAAAGGAGTAAATTGATAATTTTTTCTTAGAGATAAGTTTTGAGATCCAAAGAGAAAGCAGTATAATAAGGAACTGTTTCCAGGCACGTCTCTGTGCTTCTTTGTGGTACCCTCACCTCTTTGTGGTTTACATTTGCCATATCAGCCCCTGGGATTCTTGGGGCTTTCCTGGGCATGCCAGCCTGTGTGTTTCATTGGAGTACCTCTCCAATCTCCAGGCTCTTCTGAGGAGACAGCTGCACAGAGGCCCAACAGTTGAGCGGGTTGCAGTGCTGAAAGATGACTTGACCTCAGCTAGAGATCTGCTTTTATTTTGTAAATGTAACTGTATATCAATACTAATTTTTTTCTTCTTTTCAGTGTAGTTTGAGTACATTTTGGTTACCTGAAGTTCCTAGAATCTATATCTGACAGCTATTTAAGATAATACGCAAGAAATATATCCATGAAAGGGATGTTTACAGAAGGTTTTCTGGTTTTTAATAATTTTGTCCCTGAAGGTAGATAACACAGATGCAGAAGGAAGACTGCTGTTAGCTGATGCTCTCTGTTACGCCCACAATTTTAATGCAAGGGCCATTGTGAATGCTGCAACATTAACAGGTAAGCAGTTTCCCTTCCCTGTTCATTTTGCAATTGCTTCTTTGCTACTCATTGCCTGGGCTGTGGATTAGTTGCACTGTGTGCATAAACTCAACCTTAATTCAAAGGCAACTGAGATGATTTGATATGTTGCAGGACAAGAGCGTGCACAGCCTGTGCTGTAACACCGTGTACAGTTGCACGGTGTCTCTGGGTGTGGGGAGGGGACTGGCATGGAGGGGACGGGCTCAGCACTGTAGATGAAGCTGGGCTGGCCCAGACCATCTTTTAGGTCCAGTGGGAAAACCCACGCAGACTTCAGTGTTTCTGCTCAATGTTTCCCTGTGCTTCCACTTCTGAGCTAAGTCCTCCCTGCTCCCAGGGCTGTGTGTTGCAGAGATAGTGGCATGGTTGGGGAAGAATCCTGCCCAGTCCACTTGGCACAAGCCGTGGTGGAGCCCAGATATTTCTTTGTGAATGGCTTGCCGAGTGCCCAAGCTCTGACCCAGTCAGCACCAGTTCCCCCATTACATGAGCTAGCTCAGCTCTCCATGATGGTACATAACAGGAGAGTCATCATCTTCCCAAGAATTTTTTGACTGTCTTATTTTGTGTACAGTTTGCATACTTTTAGGCATTATGAAATGTGTTTTAATTGTTTCATCTCTACAGTTGCATAATAGTGAAGTTATAAATTTAAATTTTAAAAGAGCATTGTGTATGCATCTCATGAACTTAGTAACAAGCTGTCATGGATGAGGTGACTGTAGCTAAAATGAGAGCAAATACTGAGGAGTAGTTCAGACAGGAGTCCACTGTGTTCTTTAATGAACATGCTAAGCAAAATAATTACATAAACTTTCTGCTAGTGTTTTAAATTATGTTCCATCAGTTTTACCTGTTCAAATTCTGCGGAAAATTTGAATAGACAGAAGGGAAACTGATTTTAAGATTGTTGGCTTGTATAAAAGTATTCCTGTTTGGGATCTTTGTGCATCAAGCAGGAAGGAGGAGAGCTCCTGTAGAAATTTCTTTGACATATTTTTTTAAACTACTTTTTTTTCTTTCATCTCACTGGGGATTGAGTGTTGGTATTAAAGAAGCTGGCATGAAAGAGATAAATATGTATGTAATCTCTCAATTTTAGGCATGGTTTAGTACTTTGATAAGGACTATTTTTTGCGCACACACTGTGCAAAAATCTATGCAAATGAAATTCACAGAAGGAAAGTATCAGCTCAAAAATTTTAGAGGCCTATAAACTGGAAAAAGTCCACTGACATTTTTTATATGGAAATAATATCTAGATTTTTTTTAAGAGGATACTGTTATTGTTCAATACATCATCTTAGAAATATTGCTAATAAACGTCAAACTGAAATCAGAAAATCTAGTTTCACAAGAAACAGAATATAATTTTTATGATGTCCGATTAAATTATATAAATATTTTAACAATGTTCAAACCTTGGGAATTGAAAATGGAAAGGTCTGTGAGGAGTCAGGATGCAGGGAATAGCTCAGGTCCACCTTTGCCTTTGTCATGTAAACTTGAAGGTGTGTTTCCGTAGGTGCCATGGATGTTGCGTTGGGATCTGCTGCAACTGGAGTGTTCACAAATTCATCTTGGCTTTGGACTCACCTCTATGAGGTAGGCCATCTGCATTATTATTATTAAATCATAATAGTAATAATTCAGTGATATATGTTATTGAAAAGTTAGTACTCTTAGTAAAAGTCTTTATGCAAACCTAAAAGATGTTATTACACTTTGAAATTTCATAGGAATGGTTTCTGTATTGTATTTAATTGAAAGTAATTAATGTTGACTATTAATTACTATATCTTCAGTGAGGTGTGATATCATAACACCAAACAGCATGCGCATCATCTCAAGGATCTGAATGTTCTGATAACTTACTGCATATGCATAAGCTGTGGACTACTGACAGAAATTAGTTCATGTTAAAAAGATAATTGATCTTGCTTAACAACGAGACACAAATTCAGAGAGGCCTTGTGAGTAGCTGAAGTGTGATGGATCAAGGAAGCCTCTGAGGGGAAAGATTTGTGTTGTCAGAAAAAAGGAAAAACAGATAAAAAAAATGTGGTCCTTTGTTGTTCCCTTCTGGCTAACAGTAGAGTATCTAAAAAGTAGGATTTCCTGTTTTGTTTTGCAAATAACTAATACTGTTTTGAGCTGAAGATTTTTAGACTGATCAAACCTAAACAAAGAGAAGCATGCATGAGACCAGGGCTTACACATGCAGTTTGGAAAAACAAAAAAGAAGAAAAGAAAAATTTCCTGAATCTATCACTGTTTCTTTTTCAGGCCAGCATTTTGACAGGAGACAGAGTTTGGAGAATGCCTCTTTTTGAACACTACACAAAACAAGTAACAGACTGCCCTCTTGCAGATGTGAGTAACATTGGAAAGTACAGCAGGTAAGATGAACCACTATCTTTCATGTGCCCCTTTCTTTCAGTGTATCTGTTTAATATGTGTGGAGTTGGAGTTGCTTTTAGAAACAATACATTTTTCTGCTTCCCACAGAGCTGGAGGAGCATGCACAGCTGCTGCATTCCTGAAGGAATTTGTGACTGCCTCTCACTGGGCTCATTTGGATATTGCTGGTGTGATGTCCAATAAAGACGAGGTGCCCTACCTTCGGAAGGGCATGGCAGGGCGGCCCACGAGAACCCTCGTAGAGTTTGCAGCTCGGTTAAGTCAAGACAGTCACAATGCCAAATAAAAACTAAAATCATCCACTCTGCCTTAAGAAAAAAAATCTTAAAAGGTATTATGCATAAATGAATGTCACAAGGATATTTTCATTATGTTAATTAACTACAAATGCATTTTATAAATTATTACTTGGGTAAGATTATCTCAACTTTGAGATTTGTCATCCCATATTATGAAGCTTAAAATAAAAAAATACTGTTTGAACTATTGAGATATTTAGTACCAAAACATGGTAATGGAAAACATTGGAACTCCTATTTTATATGCAAAGTAAGCATAATTATTGTACACAATAAATACCTTATTTGGATGTGAACTTTGATTGAGGGAGAATGAGCAATAGGAGATCATAGCTATGCCTCAGTTTTGGATGAACTGTAGGTGGTGTGAAAGGTAGCTCTGCAAAGTTATTCATAAAAATGCCATTCTGATATTTTTCCTTAGAAAAACTAAACCTGCTTTTGTGTACTGTGGCAGAAATGATGCTTCATCAGACATTTTAGGCTATTGCAATTAGTATGATTAGCATGGTTTCAGCACATAATTATGTGGTTAGTTCTAAACAGCTGTCAGCAAGAGTGTATCTTCTGTTTTACAAAAAATTAATGCGTGCAAGTTAGTGTTTCATAGGGGTTTTTTGGGGAACCTGCCCCCATCTCCCATACCTTTTGTCATCCTGCTGCTTCCCCTGTTTCCTGGTGTGAGACTGTTGGGCTCCAGGCAGGGACAGTATTGACTCAGTTCAAACATCAAACAGATTTTACACGTACAGTTCGAGGGATCCAGGCCCAGAGGGTGGCGTTAGTTTTGGGCTTTTTGTTAAACGCTGGTGTGTAGCAAATGGTGCTGAAGTGGTGCTGACTGAGGCTGGCACTTGAGAGGCGTGAGTAGGGCAGAGACTGGAGCAGGAGGGTCTCGCTGGGAAGGATGGCTGTGCTGTTTCTGCACTCCTCATTACCAGGATGGTATTCTCGGGTGCATCGGGAAGGAAGAGTGTGGCCAGGAGGTCCAGGGAGGTGATCCTGCCCTTCTGCTCAGCCCCAGTAAGGCCACATCTGGAACACTGTGTCCAGTTCTGGGCTCCTCAGTACAAGAAAGACAAGGAACTACTGGACTGGGTCCA
>JAWWEW010000131.1:57519011-57643982 GCA_035583185.1 Anabacerthia variegaticeps | reverse complement strand
AATATCTCAAAGGCAGGTGCCAAGAGGATGGTGCCAGACTCTTTCAGTGGTGCCCAGTGACAAGAGAAGGAGCAATGGCCATAAACTAAAGTTCCTCCTCAACATGAGGACGCACTTCTTTACATTAAGGGTGGCAGAGCACTGGACTGGCTGCCCAGGGAGGTTGCGCAGTCTCCCTCTCTGCAGACACCCAAAAGCCTCGGGGCGGCGTTCCCGAGTCCCCCGCCGGCCGTGCCGCCGGTCCTGCCGGGCCGCGGGAGGGGCTGAGGGAGGGTTTGTGGAGGGACTGAGGGAAGGTTTGTGGGCCGGGCTGTGGGAGGGACTGAGGGAAGGTTTGTGGGCCGGGCTGTGGGAGGGTTTGTGGGCCGGGCTGTGGGAGGGTTTGCGGAGGGGCTGAGGGAGGGTTTGTGGGCCGGGCTGATCGCCCCGCCCCGCCCCGCCCCGCCCTCAGGGCCCCGGTTCGCAGGGCCGCCCCGCCCCGCCCGCCGTGCGCATGCGCGGGCGCGGCCATGGCGGGCGCGCTGGGCGCCATGTTCGGGTCGGGCCCGCCTGGCCCGCCCGGGCTGATCGCGCCGCCCGCGGGGCCGCGGAACGCCGGCGGCACGCTGGTGGACGAGCTGGAAGCGGCCTTCGAGGTGAGCGCGGGCCCCGCGGGAGGGGTGGAGGGCGGCCCCCGCAGCGGCTGAGCGCCGTGCTTGCTGTCCCGCAGGCGTGCTTCGCGTCGCTGGTGAGCCAGGACTACGTGAACGGGACGGACCAGGAGGAGATCCGCACGGGTGAGCCCCGGCCCCGCCCGGCGGGGTGCTGCAGTGACCGGCCCCAGCCCGGGCAGCACGGCTGCGAACCTCGGTGGAAGGTGGTGTGAGCAGCAGGAGGGGTGCGGAGGGACGGGCCGGGCCGGGCCGCTCCGGCCGGGGCTCTGAGGCTGGCGGGACTCACGGCGATAAGTACGGAGCTGGTACGAACAGTGCCCTGGCCGCTGCTTAGGAGTGCACTTGTCCCTGAGCATCTCTTGAAGCTTGACTCTCAAGTGCTCTATTGAAAACGGCATAAATACTTTGGAAAACTCCTGTGTGCATACTGGGTCATATTCACGTGCTGGGATAGAACAGCTTTTGTTACTAAAACAGTAGTGAGTAATACAGGAAGGCAGTATATTCTCCTCGATATTCGCATATTTGAGAACGCTATATTGAGCTTGTTGCTTGGGCATGCAGAAATGTTTTGTTTGTTCAGCCAAGTTCCATGAATTATTTTGTTACTCCTTGTCTGTGGCCAGAAAATGTAATAAAACTTGGGAGGAAGTGGTGTTGTCTTGCACCTTTAAAAGAAGTTCTGAAAGTTTGCAAAGCAGTGTCTTATACGGGGACTTAAAGCACGTTCTGGTTTTATAAATATGTCATTTTAGATCTTCTGGAGATTTTCTCTCTAGAAAGTAATGTAAAAAGTGTTTTTAATAGCATGCAGACCACTACCATTATCACCTGGTATCTTCTTTTTTTGGACTCTGTCCTATTTTGTTACTATATATTTAGGTGTTGATCAGTGCATCCAAAAGTTTCTGGATGTTGCAAGACAAACTGAATGCTTTTTCCTGCAAAAAAGACTGCAGCTATCAGTCCAGAAACCAGAACAAGTAATTAAAGAGGTATGTTTAAATTAATTCACCTGTTTTGTGCTAGGTCACATTAGCCATGTACTTTGTTCACATTAATTTTGGGTTTCTCAACATGATTCTGAACCTTAAGTTAGTAGAACTTGACCGTTAACATAACTCTCACTGTGAACCTGGAGAAGCTGGATGCCTGCTGCCCTGTGGAATGTTGGAACACAGCTGGTAATTTCACTTGAAGAAATAAACCAGTTAGTCAGATTTTGTTGGACCTAGTGATTTCTGAAATATGTGATTTAGTGGAATGGTACTAGTGCATTCACAGTGCTTTCCCTCTCTTTCCTTAGACACTTTTCCATTATTCCACTTTTTCACTATAAGATCAGCTTGAAAACTTGAGCTAAAAAAGTTACATGCTCTTTATGTGAGATGGTTGCTCCTATGGATAATGCCTATCTACTAATACACTTTTTTTTCATCCATAGGATGTTTCAGAATTAAGAAATGAATTGCAGAGAAAAGAAGCATTAATTCAGAAGCATTTGAGTAAACTGCGACACTGGCAGCAGGTCCTGGAAGACATCAGTGTACAACACAAAAAGCCTGCAGAAATGCCTCAAGGTCCCCTAGCTTACCTGGAACAAGCATCTGCAAATATTCCTGCTCCAATGAAGCAAACATAATCTTTGACTTTACATAGCTCAGTATTTTCATTGATGCAAAGCAGTGGTGTTTTTACTTTATATGCTCTTTGTATAATGTAATTTGTACTACGCATATAAATAGTTAAGACAATTAAGCCAAATAAATTATCGTGGTGTTTTTTTTTTTCTCAAAAGTATGGACTGATTCTGTATTTCAGTGAAAATATCCAGAGTTGCTCTTCAGGATGCTTTGTGGTAGAAGCGTATCTCCCAGAATGCATCCTGTTTCTTCTGGAGAGGGTGGCCGTCTCTTTCCCCTCTGTCTTTGCTGGTATGATGAAAATAGTTGCAAAGATCAGTGTTTGATTTTACTGGAAGATTTAAATGCTTTGTGATCCAGTAATTATCCATGAGTACCAATTTAGTAACACCCTTAGAATTGCCTGTATATAGGGCAGATCAAGAGTGTTCTTTTTTTTAAGTGAATTGTCATTCTCTGCCTCATAGAAGGGGTCTTGCGATATAGAAATTTATTACAGGATGAAATTAAATAGAAAAATGCACACAAAAGGGTGGACTATGTAACACAGGCCTAATGTTACTGATGTTCTGTCTCTCGTGGTGTAGAGATCGTTCTAAATACCTACCCCCAAAATAAAGATCACTCATTGTGGAAGTTGGGCCACCAGCACTGTCCAGTCTACAGCATTAGCTTCTAGGGGAGTGCACTATTTAGTAACCTAAATGTTGCCAGAAAAGATTTTGGAGTTAGAAAGAGTAAAAAAGCCCTGTGTGTCTTTTACTAAGCAACAAACAATTCATCCATACAACAAGGAAAGCCACTTTCTAGGGATCCCTTTTTGGACACAGGTAACTAATTAATTATTGTAATCCTGGAAGTAAGAATTGGTAGTCGTGCACTGAACTTTCTAGCGTGCTTAAAAGTATGCTTTTTGGGGAGACCGAGTGGATGAAAAGTAACAAAAAACTTAGCCCTATACATTTTCTGATCCTCTGACAGAAACCAAGGCACCCTTCAGTCTTACTGTACACTGTTGTATCTCCTTGATTACATGTATAAAAAGTGTCTTTTTGTCTAATCTAATGCCAGTCACTTTCCAAACCAAGCAGTTCCTCTTGGAAAAATACTAGATAGCAGGGATGAACAGTATTGGCCTGTACAAGCGTTCTGCCCTTTCTGCCACCTTTTCACCATCAGTGAGGTGCAGTAGCTGTTTTGTATTAAGTGTCTGCATCTGTTGATACAGCTCTTGCTGGCTCTTGGACAGAAGATGAGGTGAGGCTGGAGCTACACCTCACACACGGAACATCTGTTATGTAGCTGGGCCCTGCTGGTCAAAATTAATGGGGATTCAAACCATACAGCAGTTGAAGAACTATCCTGTTTTAAACACCAGGCTGCTGGTTGCACAAGCACAATTCCCTGCCTTCCACAATCACTGATGAGTTAACCTGAGGGTTAATTTCTTTATGGGTGTCTTTCCTCCCAGTTAGCATGATCTGACAAATGTAGTCATTCTTCCACTTTGCATTTAGGTGGGCATGAAATGTATGTGTCTGCAGTTCCCATCACTCAAACTCAGTGCATCCATCTGACTCATGCTTCAGCATAACACAGCACTCTTCTGAAAAACACAGAAATGGATAATTTACAAGCTTTAATGTTCATACTTACACATCATCCTAATTTGTCAGGCTGATACATGTACTGAAGTGCAATGGGAGTATTACATTGCAATGCTGACTATACAAAGTAGTTTATTAAGCAAACCAGAAATTATTTCTAAACCAGCCTGCTATAAACATGCTATTCTTAAAGGTATGTCACATGCTGTACAGCTTAAAATTAGTTTAACAAAAAATATTAAAACCTTAAAAAATTACATTATTATATGCAGAACTTAGTTTAAACAGCTGATGAATCAAATGTAAAACTGTACAGAAGTTAGATCTTCTTCAGCTGATGCCAGATTGATAGGATGTATCAGAGTCCAAACTGCATATTTAATGAAATTGTGGAGTGGTAGAGTCTCTTGATTATAAAAAGGCTTTTCACATAACAGCATCCAGAATTTTGCCTTTTCATTTTTTACAGAGGTTGTTAAAAAATACGTTTTTTTGAAATCCATGCCTATAACTCCATCGTTACTAGGCGTAAGAGAGTCCAGGTGTTCCTAATTTACTTAGCAATTACTTTTTTTTTCTTTCCTTAAATGATATATTGGATTATCATTCCCTAAAAGAAAACAGGAATTACTTTTCTAGTAATTCTGAGAAGTATGGAAATACTTTGTTTTAAAATGAAAAATACTTTGTAAACCATTCTTGATTCTGAGGGTCTTGTTTTTGATCATCTTTGGTTTGTGGTGGTTCACTGTCATGTGTCCTGTGCAAACAAATAAGCATTAGCATGACTTACCTACTTACAACCTTATCAATATGTAATACTTTTTTTCCCAGAAAAGCGTATGAGCCTATGAATGGTTCTGTGCTGACATGAATAGATGAGGTCAAAAGGTGCCAGCTACAATTTCTAGTGGGACCTGTGCTAGCCAGGTAACTAAAGAAGTCTTGAAAATCTGGGAATGGCAGCTGCAATTCACTCTTCAAAACACGAAATATGATTAATGCACTGAAAATGTTGGGTAACAGTTTTATTTGAAACAGAAAGATTTATCTGAATTTTGACTGGCATTTATAACCAATCCTATTACACAGTCCCTGATTTTCCAGCATTTAGGATTTTTTTTTAAACAAATGATAGCAAATAGGACTTGACTTACGATTGACTGACTAAAAGAGTTAAGTAGCAGCCAAGCTAGCATCAGTTTCCTTATACATTTGTTTCCCTTTAAAATAGAAATCTGTTTTGCCTTGGCAGTCATCTGGCATGACACAGCATGTTCTTATCTTTTAGCTGTGGGAACTGCCAAACTGGATCCAGGCCTGTGTCCCCAGGTTACTGTTTTTGTCGGCAGCATCATCTGCCCTCGGGAAGAACTCTAACACATAATTTATAGGATAACTAATCTCCACTAGGAGATAGGTGAGAAGGCTGGATTTTGTCCTGGAATATAGTGGTAGGGTTTGTTTGTTTGGGTTTTTTTTATATTTATCATTATAACTGTATGTTAGCTGCATATATTTTTAATTATTTCTTGAGTTCAGTCATGTTCATAAAACACCAAACGTTCAAATAACTCATAAATTTGAAGAATGCAAACTCTTCAGAGAGAAAATGTATCTACTAATCAATTTCTAAGTCTCTAAACCCATGGGAAAATGATTAGCTTAGGTTCATCAAAATACCTCCTGAAATAAAAATATGTAGTTTACATCTACCAAGTGCTAGGTGAAGAAACAAAAATAAGAAGTTTTAAACAGCTATGCTCACTATTAATTGCGTTCTTAGTTAATTACTTGCAACTCCTCTTATTCTTTTCTACTAGAAGGGGTTGCAAGCATAAGCTCTGCTGGGCAGGGATTATAGCCTACTTCTGCAGTGAAGTTTTGGGTCTCAGTGAACACGGAGTTCACTGCACTGAAGGAAACTCACATTGTTGTGTATTTTCAAATGTCTAATGTGTTTGAATTGCCTGCAAGTTTCTGAACATGAATTCATTTATCATCTTACAAAATGGACAAATACCTTGTGGCAGGATTGCTGTCTGAGAACTGTACCGATGGAGAGCCCACACTGAGGCAGCCAGGACTCCGGTCTAAGCTTGTAGATTTTGTTATTTGAGGAGCACTTCTTTTTGATCTCAAGTCACAGCTCAAAAAGCTCTTTGCGTAGGAAGCTAAATTCGGAACACTGACAACACGACTGGGCACCTCAACCGTTTTCTTCTTCTGCTTTTTATTGTAACAGAAAACTTCATTACATACACGTTTTCAATTTGTACTATAAAAACAATACATCATTCCCAGATGTCTTGTGAAGAACGCTCAAATAGGAAGATTCCCATCTTTTTCTATAGGCATTTAACATAAATTTTCAGGATATGCTGTGAGGATCCACGGATTTGGTCTTGTCCAATTAAAACAACTTGTGTATTTGACCTTTAGGTTTTAGACACATCAAGGTGCTTTCCACCAACTTGACCTCCTCTCTTTTAATGGCTATTTATAGACCATATCATGCAGAGGGGTTGGAAGGAGAAAGGGCAAATACTGAACAACACAAACAGATTTGTGATTTTCCTTGATGCATGCAGTATCCCAATTAGCAACCCTCAAATCTGCAAGCAATGGCTGTGCTTATCTCAGTGGAAGCCCTATGTCTTTGGAATTCTAGTCTTCTGTATTGGCTTCAACACCTATATTTATGTTGCACATATACTTGTACTGAATCTATTATACTCAAAACCTGACTGGAGGTTGGCTTACTGGAAAGAATTCTACTGAATAACATTATAATAAAAATTAATAGCACTTTTATTGTCCCGATCACCTGTATGATTCAAATAGTAATAAAACTTGATGATTTGTGATTATAATCACATTGCCCATCTTACCTTGATGGAAGGAGTCAAGCCTGCTGTATTACGGTTGAAAGAAAATGACCGATTCCTGGAAGAGTCAATGTGGGCTGAAAGTGAATGCTGACATTTTCTTCCTTCCTGAGGGGAAAGAAAGTTACATGTATATAAACATGTATTTGTTGAAAGCTGGTATGGAAACATATATTTGTCAAAGTATTTCAGAACAGAAAGAAGCAACTAGTCTGAAGCAATGTGTGAAACAGACTCCAAAATACGTATGTGTGTATAAAAGGAAGTCTTACCACCAGCTGCTTGATAATCTCTTCTCTCTCACTTAATTTGTCTTGCAGACAATTTATAAGGTGTGCATCTTCTGACCTGGACTCCCACTTTCTTGACTTTTCTTCTAATTCTTCAAGTCTGTACCAAAGAAAATGCAGACTGGAAAAAAACTTTCTCAGATCATGTTCAACAGATACCTGGGTTGTACTCTGCTCTAAGTTCCAAGCCTAAAATACAGGGGCATAGTCAGGCTTTTCTGATAAAACAGCATTTTTTTTAAAAAAATGGGTATCTGTTGTATCTGTTCATGGTTTACATAGAAGTATAGAATGTTGTGGAGTTCCAGAATAAATTACCAGCTGGGTTAATCCACAACACCTGTCCAATGTAAAATCCAGCCCCTGATGTAAAATACTAACAAGCTTGCATGTCACATGGCTCATCTAGTTTCCTAAAGAAAAAAAATCTGTCACAGTATGTATACATATCTGTAGTCATCTATTTGTTCTCTCTTCTGATCCAATAACTTTAGAATCCTCAGAAATATTCAATTCCTGTAACTTTCATGAAGAGAAGCTTGGATATATACATGCTGCTCTTAAGGAACCCTCTAAGTCAAAACCTGTAGCCTGAGTCCAGCTTTTTTAATTCCTTAATGAGGGGAAAAGATTCAAATGCGAATTGCATTCTTAGATATGGTGTGGACACATACATTTGACCAGTTCATGAGAAGACAAGTCATTATTCCATCAGCCAAGTTCAAGAATTTTGCTGTTTGAGAAACTGAATGCTATGAAGTTCACCTGCCATAACCAGGAACACATACTAAGGAATGTATTATAGAATACAAACAGCCATTTTGTGGCTGGGTTTTTTTTGTGTGTAGGTAAGCATTTTTTAGAGGACTACCCTCCAGTCTTACCTTACAGTTATCTCAGAGTTTAAATAAAAAGATAAATCTTAACATCTGAAAGGTTTGAGGCCTGCTTACATGCAAGGTCTCTCTTCTGGACTTCTGCAATGCAGCTGGGGTAAGGGAAAAGGACAAGGGATATGTAATCAGAGGGATTATATCTGAGATGTCTCTCCTGTACACACTGAAGCACCACAGAACTACTTAACTCCACAGGGGGCTGCAAAGTGCATTTATTTACATGAGTTAGTGGGGGCTGTCCTGGGAAGTTTTCAAGGGAGTGAGAATGATCAAGAGCTTCTTAGCCCTAAAGATGCTGCTCTGCTGAATGAATTTATGTACAAGATCATGGATGAAGGCCTCTGGTATCACCTTAGATGAAGATGATTTTACACTTCATAAAATTGCTAGATGCTACATGCAAGTTTTAATTTAGCATTGTAAAAGTTCACATATAGGGCTTTAGATTAAACAGTATTCAGAATTTATTACAATGTAACTGCGTCTTTTTGGTTTGCAAAGACAATACTTACACACTTCTATTTTAATCCTTATAATATTCTCTGTATGATTAATACAAAAATTCTACATACTAAGAATAATAAATTCAAACAGAACTCATTGCCAGTATGAACCAGAGTTCATTAAAATTACTTACGCAGTTTCTAGGGAGAAAATCTTTGCTTGGAGATGTGCCTGAGTGCTGCTGAAATCAGATAACATGTTTTCAATTTCCTTCCGGTGATCTTGTTTCTGTGTGTCCAGTTCTTTTTTATGCTTGATATTGAGGTCTTCTACCAGCAGCCTTCCATTGGTATTAAAATATGTCTGAATTCTCATGTTTCAATACTAGTTTATTATCATTGATCAAAGCATGCAGTTTTGAGGTCTTCTATTGACCGCAAAGGTAGCTAACTGGGCAC
This sequence comes from Anabacerthia variegaticeps, assembly GCA_035583185.1. NCBI lineage: Eukaryota > Metazoa > Chordata > Aves > Passeriformes > Furnariidae > Anabacerthia > Anabacerthia variegaticeps. The sequence continues at coordinate 57,635,103 of JAWWEW010000131.1, read as the reverse complement.
TGAGCTGGCTTCTCCCTACGGATTTGACTTAGACATTTTGGTAGCAATCTGAGCAGAACCACCCTAACACCGAGGGAGAGGAAAATTATTTTGAATAGTACTTGACCTTCTCCCTTCAGGAAATAGAAGGTCTATTCCATATAATGATGCTACTGGTATTCCATCTAGGGTTAGTTTGTGCATTAATCTTAATGATAAAACATGACAATAAAGTACCATATGAACTCACTTGTAGTAAAATCTCTGGGATTTTAACATGAGGCTCAGATGATATATTTCATCACACTGTGGCATCAGAAACATTTAATACTGCCAACCATTATCCTAAAACTGTTTTTGATTTGTTGATTTTTTTTTTTTTAACTGAAGGTAAGAAATATTGTAACAATGCCTTTAACTGTAACATTTATCAGACAATATATTTTGAAAGATACTGCTATGTAATTTATATCATGAACTGAAAACTAAACAATGTCTAATGTTTTTTCAAGCCTAACCAAAACATTGCATTCTAATACCAACTCCAAAAGCAATAGACAACTATTGAAGAATCATAGTTTGTTGTCTTTTGTTTGGTAATACTTTGTTAAACCTTGGAGAAGCTTTTTCATTAACTCAATAAAGAGCCCACGTTTTATGGTTTACTGATTTAAAATAGAGATGCTCAACTCAGCAGATTAACAGTTGTAATTTTCACAGAAGATATTCAGTTCACCTTTTTTTTCCCTATTATTTATTTTAATGTAGTCCCAAACCTGTTTCACTTGTTTCTGAAAGGCTTCAGGAAAGGCCAAAAGGCCCATGAATGGTTTCTGCCCTGGAAATTAGAGCACAGCTATGCAAGTGACTGATCTGGCACTTGGCATAAAATAAGAAGCAGAATAATAAGGGTAAAAACGGGAGCAGAGTCCCTGAAATGGATTGCTAGGGGTAGAATAAAAATTCTCCTTCAGATAGACATTTTGGGAGTTGTCCCCTCTTTCTATAAAAATACCTTTGCTCTCATCCTAATCCTTGCAAAAATGTTCTGTCTGGGAGGTAGAACTCATACAATTCGAGAGAAGGGTGAGTTATCACTTTTCAAGTAGATTACTGGCTTCACTTATTTGACAACAGTAGGAGTAGTAATTTTAAATAATTTGTTATAAAAATTTGTCACATGCAAATAACAAGCCACTATCAGCTTTCAAATCAGAAAAAAACTATATAGCATAAGACAGGGGCACACTTGTTAAAATAGCAGCAAAAATAGCACTTATTTATATGCACTCACCAATTTAACTATTCCCCTACACAAACTATTAGTCCTCCAAAACCAAAACAAGAGCGGCAAGTTAATGTTCCAGGTCTTCCATGGGTTAATTTCAGAGCAGCCTTTAGCAGGTGCCTAGGTCCATTTCAGCTTTTTGGTCCTACCTCCTGTTATCTGAAGGATTTCTGATTACATAATTTCCATTAATGCTTCCTTCTCAAATACTTACTGTAGTAGAGCTGCACCATTTATTCCCCGTAAAGAAAATCCTCCAGCCCAGCAGCCTTAGCATTTGAGGCCTTTTAGAACTCATCACTGACACGTGAATAATTCTCTTCATGAACAGAGGTCTAAATTCCTTCAAGGTAGCTGGAGGGCACTGATGAAACTCTCTGGTTTGCAATTCCTTCTGTTGATCTGGCTTCAAAAGCTTGAAATGAAATTCACTTTGAAGTAACTCTCCAAAGAGTGCAAGGGCAAAAGAAAAAAGTTGCTCATTCTTTAAATATCTGCTGACTGGTAGACAGGAATGGAATTACTCTGGCCACTCTGATAGTCTGCAGAGACATTGCGTGCTTTTTTTTCTAGACTATATGAGCCATAATTTTAAAGATTCCTTTAAGGGAACACTTTTCAGAAATCCTTTTATATGTACAGCTTGTGTAGTTAGGGGCATACATTCTATACCATTGCAAAAATTAATTGAAAGGTACCCATACACCAGATCCCTCAGTCTCTGCAAAGAGAATGTGTTAAGTATGCTCATCCAGAAATTTCAAAGTATTCAAAACCATACAAATACAGTGAGCAGTGAACCCAGGCTTGTCCCCCATGTAAAGTGCACCAGAGGAAGTTTAGGTTGGACATTAAGAACTTCTTCACAGAAAGGGTGATTAGACATTGGATTGGACTGTCCAGGGAGGGGTGGAGTCATCATCCCTGGAGGCACTCAGTGCCATGGTCTAGTTCACATGGTGGTGTTTGGTCATAGGTTGGACTTGATGATCTCAGAGGTCTTTTCCAAACTGATTCTGTGATTCTGCACTTATTTTGTACACAAATGGGAAGACTGCTTTTACTGCAATGCACCATGTGTGCCGAGCCTGTGACTACACTAAGAAAATGTGGTCCATGTTATACAAGACAGCCAAGACTACAAGTCGTCTTGCCCTTCCTGTGCCCTGACAGCATCTCACAGCTCCAGGCTCCCATCAGCCCAGAGGTGCTGTCAGTGTCCACCGCCACTGCTCTTACTGCCACAGTGCAAAGCTGACTGCTACAGCCAAAGCAAACTCTCATGGAGTATATATAATGTTCTCAAGTGTCCCCTTTGGAGTTAACATTGGATTCAGCTACAGAGAGTACGTATAAAAGCTTGATACTTATTCTCAGAGATTTCTCTATTTTTTTAATAGTTCTTGGGTGAGTTTGGGATTTGTTTATGCTTCCAGTGCCTTTCAAAGACTGACATTATGCAGATTTTCTCAGGTCACTCCTGTGGGGATACGTATTTTTCTGTGACATATAACGAACAATTAGTTCAAATGCTTCTGTTATGGCTGGAGGGAAATGTGAAATGAACCACTGCTTTTACAAAACTCCTAGCCTCTAAAATTAGTACTTTAGAAAGGGAAGATTCTGACATGCGTTACACTTAGAACACCTCTGATGCTGACATTATTATTTAATCTCTAGATAGCACTGTGAAGTGTGAATTTAAGGCAAACCTTCTGTGCTGTTTATCTCTATCCTGAAGCTGTGCAGCTTCTTGCTTCTGTGACTCCAACTCAGCACTGAGTAGCTCCATTGTGTCCTTCAAAAGTAAATTCTCTTTCTTGAGTTCAGAAATTTCACTCTGACATTTTTCCAGTTCATCATGAAGAGATCTGATCTGGCTTTGGCTACTTCCTTCCTAAGAAAAAGGCCAAATTTAGTTACTTACAGACTCATTTTTAAATGTTAAGATCTTGCTAGAATTGTGTGCATTGAATTTTTGTGATCTGATTTTTCATTATGCTATGTGCAAGACAAAATCTGTGGTCAAAACTTCTTGAATATATTTTATAGTCTCCAAAGAATTTATTTTATTGTAACATTCATTTACTTCTGTTGTTCATTCTGATCTTTAAATGGGAAGAAAAAAGCCTGTCTGTAGGGAAAAATCATAAACAATGCTAACATTTCAAGTTAGACATAAGGGAAGGAAATCCATTCCATTTCTGTAAGAGACTGTACACTTTTGTTATCCCTAACAAGAGAAATTTGATACTACTGCTTTTGCTAAACACAGCATGGCAATGAAGTAGGAACTGGTCTCTTGCCTGTTGCTTCTTCAGTGTCCTCACGCTCCTCAGCTCCATTTGTAGTTCTTCTATTTGTTTCTTGAGGTTAGTGCATGATGTCTGTTGATCAGAGAGTTCCATCCTTAGCGTTCCTAGTAACAACCAGAGATACAATCATTTAGGCAGTCAGAAGCCATCTGGATGGGGAAGGCTGATATAGGCAATGTGGATGAAAACATTAACACATTACATTGTGCTTTGTTCCTCAAGTCCTTCCCCATTAAGCATAATGGCCTCCTATGACTCAGAGGTAACTCAGCTGAGCAATAGCAACATAATGAGGAGCTATGATAACAATGATTCAATGTCAGAATCAGAGAGGTAATTCCCTGGCAGTTGTATTGCCGACTACACCACTGGAATTGCTTCTTCTAGCCTTGAACTTTACTGGAGCACCCCTGAGCTTCCCTGTTAAGACTACTGGTGTTTTATAGAGGGCCATAAGGCAGAATGAGAAGAGGTCTGGCTGTGTAAGAGAAGTAAAACACTTATGTAAGCTTATCTGTCATGTACGGCAACTTTTATGTATATTGGGTAAAAGCTTCAGGATGGATCAAGTACAAGGAAAAAGAAGTTTTTACATCTCTCTGTTGCCTCCCTACAATTATTTTTGAAGAACAGAATCTGTCTATTGAACAGAAACTTTAGAGAGCAAGAAATCTTCATAACAAATTTGAGTTACTAAAAAAAAGCAAGAAGAGAATCCAGTCTGTACTGAAAATACTTTCAAATTATTCTTTACTTAAAAAAACTCTTTTATATGGGCTTCAATAACATGAGATATTACATATCTTCCTAATGCAGTGTTCTGTTTAGTTCTGAACAGTTTAGGGCACTCTTGAAACTGACAAAACAATACATAGGGAGCAACTGATCTCCACAAAATAGACTCGAACAACATGTAATAATTCTTGTTATCATAGAAAAAAGAGCAAATTCGTATACACTAACTACATTTTTCCAATTTAATACACCTGATAATGCAAACTTGAATGTTGTACAGCAGACCATGCTCTCAGCAACACTGTGCTGCTGACATCTGAGGGCCAGGTTAACAAGGAATACTAAGTCTGTATTGCTGAAATTGCAGGGTGTGAAAAAGGAGATTCAAAAAGACCTGAGTTCCCAGAAGATGGGAAAGAAAATGAATGAGATGAAAGTCAGTCCTTCTCAGAGCATATTTAATCAAGAAGTAGGAGCTATGCATGACATGCAACACTATACCTAGCAACAGGGCTTGCTGCTTCTGTATCTGCTCAAGTTCATCATGTAATTCTTTCTTTGCTTTCTCCTCCAAGGTTTGTATTTCCAGCCTATGAGACTGATGTTGGATCTTGAAAGTCTCATTGAATTCCTTTTTCAAACGTTCTTCTGCCTCCTGTAAGCAAAAGTCCCCCCCCCCGGAAAACAAAGTAGTTGGAGCCTATTAATCAGCTTGTTTTACTTGTAATGCTAGGATTAATCTGGCCTTCCATTGTATAACTTTTATTTTTATCACCACTTTACAGGACATTTTATCAATGAAAGTATAAAAATGGACTGAAGTTAAAATTTAACATTTAATAGGTACAAGATAAATTATCAAGATATCACCTCTTAGATTTGTTGTACGTGATAACATAGTGCACTATTTGACATCAGAAAGATGTTTTATCATTTAACATACAAAGCCCCCAGATTTGACCAGTTTGTCACTGCTCATCACAGAGTATCAGACTGGCGTCTGTCTCTGCTTGGATCATTCTTGGCTAAAACTACCACTGTCATCAGAAGTACTGCTCAGACACTGTAAATGATGAAGCAGTTGTTCTGCAGTGACTCTGAAATCCAACTCCTCCCCTCGTTCTTACCAACTCCCTGCCTTCAGCTAGGTTTTGCTTAAACTGGAATTTTATTCTGAATGTATAAACAACATACTAAGTTTTACTTAGGGTGGTTTTATTGCCTATGTTTTATAAGGTTCTCTAAGCTGTATGAATCAACAGGGAGATCTGAACTTCATCTCACAATTACATTTACATTTACAAGCTGATCTTTTTCTTGAACAGCAACAGTCTTTAGAACCTTAGTATATTGTATAATAAATCCACCTGAACTTTAAAAGTTTACTGAATTGACTTCTTGAAGGTATATAAGGTAAGACACATACATGTCTACTATACTTTTCAAGTATTTATGTATAAATTAATAATGGATAAAAAAATAATAAAACTGAGTCCTGTTATTAAAATACTCAGGAATTCCCTCATATTTCTGAACCAGGAGCACAGCTAAATGTTCTTGTATTCATTGCAACCTAACTGTAGGGTATATCATTTTATGAAACATTTATTCACACTGTGATCTAAGTTAAAATGTTACAATTATTAAAAAACAAACAATTAACACAGCTTGATGATGATGAGTTTTCAAAATCATGGAATAATTCATTATGTGCAACAATGGCAACCCATCATTAAGCTAACTGGAGATAACTGAGTTTTGATAATCAGCTCTCACTAAACTGGTTTATCCCATAAATACATTTTTTTTCTTACATTAGTTTGTAGTAAACTGACCTTTAGTTCCTGATTTTTGCTTTTCTCCAACATTTTTAAGACTTTCTGATGTGATGCCTCCAACTGCAGTTTAACATTTTGGTTTTCCTTAATGGTGTTTTGAAGATCCTGCAAAAGCTTCTCTTTTTCTTTGCTGGACTGTAGATTATGTTTCTTCAGTGACTCCTTGAAATTATTTGCTTGTTGGTCTAATATCTGCTTCAGCTGAGCCACCTTCCAGAAAAGTAAGTCAGCAGAACAGGATTAATGACTGCTTTCACAACGGAGAGGAATTATGTAAAGTCGAGTATGTTTTATGAATGTGTGTTGCTCTATGAAAAAATAGCAAGATGCTCGTTTTGTGCAAGGGGCTCTTTTTTTAGGGAAGAATAACCACCCTTTTGCATATGCTGTCTGTTGCTCATCAAGTACTTTTAAAAAATTATTTCTTTTGAAATGATCTCCATCTCATACATGCAATTCATAATAATTCACAATTATTATGTCACAAACCAGGAGGCAGGCCTAAGGCTCTGCCTATTGCTGTCCTGGAGATTAACACTGCCAAAGTCCCTTTACATAAAGCAGAACCAATGGAAATAAGAATTCTGCATGTCAAGATTCAGATTTATCTTAATTTCTAAACACAGTAGACGTGTGTATTGGCTGACAGAAAAGTAACAAACAACTACCTGTTTATATGAATAAATTAGTGTGTTTTGTTTTGGTGGGGAAGGGAGGAGGAGACTGTACTTTTTTCTATTAGATAAGTTTTCTCAATTTTCAGTAAAAATTTGTATTTGTCATACCAAATACCATGGCTATGAAATTCTGGAAAATTGCCCTCTGCATAGGAACATGCATTCTTAGTAAGGCCAGTTAGTGGTTTTGTTGCCATATCTGAGTTTCAAGTCAGACTTTTTGCTTCCTGCAATACCTTTATGTCTCTTGCCTTTTGTTTTGGGGAACATGTAAAAGAGGATGGTCTGGTTTTCATTTTTTTTTATACTTGTACTTTTCAGCCTTAATCGAACTATGAAAGGAAGTAGCTTGCATCCTTATGATTCCATGTGACTTTAAATGATTGAAATGATGTTACACACATCTGCAATTTGGATACAGGATGGATTATAACCCTGTGCCCTGTTCTTACCCCTACACTAACACATGTTCTTTCTCTCTTCAGTGTTGCCTTAATTAATGCCATGCATACTGTAGACAGACTGTTGGCTGAGGAAGCACTGCAGCTTTAGCTAGATAAATATGTAACTTCAGCTGCACATTTGTGGCCCTTTCGGAAGCAGCACCACAAAAGCTATACAAAGATTTGCTAAATGTGATAAGGTGTCTCTATCATTCCACACCTCATTCACTTTCCACCTTCCAGTATATTTTAAGCTACATAGGAGAAAAGGAGGCACAATAAGCAAAGGCCTTACTTCTCACTAACTACCTTGGGCACAGTCAGCATTGTGCTGTTCAAAGGGAGATACTGAACTATGCCAGTTCTCTCCAAATCATAGTAAATTTGATGATGATGGCTACATGTACTCCTGCTAGCTCATGGCCCTGTTCTTTCTCACATTTGTTGAGCATGCTGGCTCATCTCCTCCAAATGATGTGTCTTCTCCTTTCCTCCTCCTGAGGTCCTTCCTCATTCCTAGATGGATCATAGCCCTTATTCAAGTACTCTCTAAGCTTCTACTATTGTCATAAGTTCCCAGCACAGAACTGTGCTCTCAAGCCTCAAAATGCTACAAACAACAACGCTTGAATCAGTTCCCAGGGTTTCAACTCCTTTTGGAAAAAGCACACTCGGTACTTCAAACTACCTTGTCCCTTAACTTTTCTTCACTTCTAGTCCTGATTTCTGCTTTTGTAGTTTCTTGGCATTTGCTTCCTTCTCTCTAGAATTTGTACAACTCTTTATGTCCCAAAAATGAATCCTGATATTAGACAAGAAAAATGAACTTGAACCTTTCTTGATAAAATTGTCCTATTTAAGTTGTTTCATTGTTGTATTTTGTTTTGGGTTTTTTTTCTACATAGCAACTAAGGAGGCTCCTGAAAACATTGTAGAAACTTGTTGTCTTTGGTCTGTTGGTGGTTCGTAATTTTGAGTAAAAAGTTTGCATTCACAGAGTATTAGATGAAGATGATTTGTTTCTGTGTAAACGCTATTCACGTGAAACACAAATGTTTATGAACTTCATATGCTTTGGAGATAGCTCAAAGCCTATTACTTGAACACACACATATATCATGAAAACAACAACTTCCTTTACTAAATCTGGATTTTGTACCTCTGCGAGCAGCTACAAAAATGAATTATTGTTCCATTTTTGATTCGAACTGCTGTTCCTATACACAAGTCAATATACTGTGTTCTTTCCATTTCAATAAGAGTTTGTACTTCACTGAAAATCCCCAAGGCAAGTTCCTTTTTTCCAATTCATTGGTGGTGGCCATGACTGATCTTGTACTTCAGTTTCCCTCTGAACTCTTTCCAACAGCTTGCTCATAAAGGGTCATATTACTATGGATTTCCTTTACCAGATGGGATAGTGTGCTGTGTTTGAATTTCAAAGTTCCTCAGCTTTATTACTGTTGTTTCACATGCTCTGAGATCTACAGCAGTATTTGTAATTTAGACATGACAGAAATCTGCAGACAAAAGACAAACCTTGTTAAAAAACGCTTCAGCAAATCTACCAACTTCGGTAGTTGACTGCCTCCTACTTAGTGGCCAAACCAAGAAAAAAGTAAAACTTCTAGTCAAATAATCAAAAGGAAACATTTTTTAAGTTTTCCTTTTCATGTGTACATTTAAGTAGTTCCTCAAAAATTTAATTCAGTGCTTTTAAAACTTCAGTTATTTAATCATTTGAAAGAAGACAAATCACTTTATTCACAGAACACCGGGAAAGAAAAGGTAGTAGTGAGGTTCTGTTTTGTGGGTGTAAGAGAGAAAGAAAGCACAGAGGCACAGAAAAAAAAGAAAAAGAGAGTACATGCCTGTGCATATGAAGGTAATTGGGACACTTACCCAACTGATGAAGGCCTAAGGTGTCCAATGACATCTTTATATACAAGTGAAGAAATGGAAAGGTGACAGTGTAACTCACTCTGTTTTATCCTATAACCCAGTGAGAAGGGGACTCTTTAAATGGTGAGAAAGCTTACGGAAGAAAAACAAACAAACAAAGAAACAAACCAAAACAAACCCAGGTCTCTCACACATCATGGGAATACCAGGCAGGTAGGTAAGAAGAAAAACATTTCTTCATCCAGTGTTTTGTGAATAAAGTTCTTTATTTTGTTCTAAGTGCTGGAAAATGAAAGATTCATTTTATCACTTCTTAAACAACTTCAAACCAACCTTGAATTTCAGTTGAATTTCACTGAAGCTATCCAACCAAATTGATTTATTTAATTTGAAAGAGCACATAGCTTCAGCTGCCTCCAACCCTGAGTTTCAGTTAACTAGCCATCCAGTTGCTTCTTGGCTTCTTCTGTTTTGTCATCCAATCAAACAGAAAAAAAAAATTATCTGAAAAACCTAGTGAAGAATAATTGCCAAATACTGTTCTTTATGAAAATCATTAATTGTCTTTATTGTGTGATGGGATCTATCTGTGGCCTGGATACACTCCAAGAGCGGGCAGATGCCAGAGCCACTTGCCAACCAGAGCTGCTGCTGCAATTTTTACCTTTTTTTTAATGTTTTTAATAAATTCATGAGATTTTAATAAACTCATGAGATTTAATCAAAAGGGGCACTTTGGCTTCTGGTTACAGGTAAAACATTTATTTTGTCTTCACACCTATTGAACTCAAGCCAATGTTTTCCTATATAAAGAAAGGAAACACTGAAGTTTTTAGGTCCTGCAGTTGTTCCTTATAAAACTAACCTTTGATGTGAAACACTTAATGCTGTTCAGTCACCCTATCAGCGGACGAAGTATGTGTTAGCATTACTACACTCCAGAATGCCATTTTTTGCTGGGCTTTCTTAAAGTGAGTAAAAAGAATGTGCCAGAAGAGTAGGCTGTATATTTTCTGATAGAAAAACTGGAAACAGGAACAATGTCACTTGGAATACTTCTTAAGCAAATTAAATAGTCATCACAGCAGGAAAGATGAAAAGAGGCATATATAAACTTCATTTTTTGTCACAACATTAGAAACCTTCCAGACTCTTCACAGACAATTATTGGTTCAAAGCACTTCTAATATGAAACAAAAGATCAAGCTAACTAGAAATAGGCTAAACAGTAAATTGGTAGCAACAGACAACACAATGTAGTAAGAAATCAGATGGAAAAGTAGATTTAAAAACATTATTTCTCAGTGGTTAAGGGAAAAAGCCTTACAAAAATGTATCAGGCATGCAAACACATTCTTTATCATGAAGCCTGCTACTTCTAACATATTAGAGGCTAAGAAACAAAAATTTCCATCTGATCAGGTTTCCTCCTGTCTTTCAAATCCACCAGTGAAAATCCTTCTGTGGAATGTTTTGCGGTGCCCAAGTATTTTACAGTGCTTCATTACTTCAAAACAGACAGCCAGACTCTCAATTTGTTTAAATTGGTAAGGCAACATTTAAGCCAATGTAACTATGCCAACTCATGACAGTCCAGAATCTATCTGGATATATTTATTATTAACAAATCAGCAACACTGTGGGATTTTGTGTTTTATAATGTCTTCCTGCTGCAAAACAAAACTTCTTGAAAAAACTGTAGTTCTAATACCATTACTAGTTCACTTTCATCCACCTAAATTGCATAAAGTGATCTTAAAGAAGCAAACAATACCTAATCATAGTATAAACTCAAAACAACAGTATCTTTTTAGGCCCTGCTGAATTCTTTTCAAATTTCAGGGTTATCTTTGCACTTGACCTTTCTTATGACAGCTGATTTTGCCTCCCACTGTCTTCCATATAAAGAAAAAATTAAAAACTATTACTAAAAGATGACTGATAAGTTTTGAAATACTTCCAAAGTCTTTCAAGTTCCATTCTTTTCTAACCATAGTTACTGGCTTTCTTCTGGGAAGGATGGCTTGATGCTTTTGAAGAAGTACTTCTCAGATTTTGATAGCCCATGGATAAAAATATTTGGCAAGTAAAAGGCTTTGAATACCATCACAGTTTGCTTCCCCGTTTGACTTCTACTTTGACTATTTTAATTCACTGTGCTTGCAAGCACAGTTTCTCAATGCATTGCTAGGGGATGGATTTATATAAGACTTAAGATTGTCTTTTGATGGAGCATAGAAAAGCCACTTCAATTGAGAATGTGTTCATAGTCAAAATAAGGCCACCAAATGCTACAGGCTATCACTCTTACTATGATGCTATTACATCATAACCGTAATATAGCATAAGAAATAACAACAAAATAAATTATATTTTACTGGGTTTTTTAGGCTTATTTCACAGTTACTTCAATTAAGTTCACAGCTAACAACCTTCCTAAACTTGCAGCAATTCCTGACCAGAAAGAACAGTGTGAACATACTCTCCTGCAGCTATTTGGTGGTACATCCAAGATCCATCAAAACCCTGGGCACTGCTGTGCTAGCATTGTTCAAAGATGTATATGACAAGGTGATGTCTGCACTTCCATTTTATGTACCTTCTAATTCCAGAAGAGAAGCACAGAATCACAGGATATGGCGAGTTGGAAGGGACCCACAATGATCAAGTCTAACTCCTGGCCCTGTACAGGACAGCCCCAAGACTCACACCATGTGCCTGAGAGTATCATCTAAATGCTTCCTGAACTCTGTCAGGCTTGGTGCTGTGACCACTGCCCTGGGGAGCCTGTTGCGGCACCCAGCCACGCTCTGGGTGAAGAACCTTTTTCTAATATCCAATCTAAACCTCCCCTGACACAACTTCAGGCCATTCTCCCAGGTTCTTTCACTGGTCACCACAGAGAAGAGACCAGTACCTGACCCTCCTCCTACCCTCACAAGGAAGTTGTAACTGCAGTGGGGTCTCCCCAGGCTGAACAGACCAAGTGACCTCAGCCACTCCTCATATGGCTTCTCCTCAAGGCTCTTCACCATCTTTGCTGCTGTTCTCTGGACACTCTCTAAGAGCTGAATGTCTCGCTTATATTGTGGCACCAAGACCCTTTAACGCATGCTGAAGAGATCCTGTAGTGCAGAAGCAAGGAACTGGTGACCCTTAATGGATTAGCATTTGACCCACACAGGATCTCACATCTTTCCTTCCAAAGGACCAAACAGATGTGAATCTGATTTTTTTTATACAGAAAAATCTATTAATACAGAAATACTGCTACTTTGAAGTGCAACACCAGAGAGATTAAATTATCACACTTCTGTCTACTCTACGTAGTGCTCTAGCTATGTCAGCTCAACCACAAACAGGTCTTAGGCAGCCAAGGAAGCTATTTTTAGATCTGAAATTGTATCCAGGTTAGAACTGGATTAGTAACAGCACATTGCCTAACCTTCGAGGCGGAAGCTCTGGGCTGAGGCATTGCAAAGGTTCCCAGCTGGGAATCGTGCCCTCAGCGAAACATAATGTTGCATAGTAAATGGTGCTTTCTTGGCTGTGAATATTCACCTACTTATAGCAGGAAACTATTACAAGTTGAAATTACTTCCCTTCCCTCGCAATACTGCCAATTAATTAGTTCAGAAAGTATTAAGAAAAATGCAAAGTTTTTCTTCAGATGGTGCATCTCCTCCTTTTTGGGAGCACTGTTAGATTCTAAGAGACAATAAAACATTTCTTAGTGTATCTGTTAATTTGTAACATGGCATTGTGACCATAACACATAGAATGATATGTACTATTTTATAGTATTTATTTATGTTTAAAGTGCCAATAATTTCCTACCACTGCTTGATAGTTTACCATGATCTTGTGATGAGTGGTTAGAAAACAGAGATTTCTTTCATATTTTTCTGTCCTGAACACCCATAAACTCCCAGAATGAACAATCACAAATAGTTTCATTCTTTTCATGAAAAAGGTACCAAATGCAATTTTACACTTGAGGTAGAAAAATCAATGCAGAACACAGCATCATCAGAACTTTTCACCAGGGCACTGATTTAAGTGCTGTTAAAACAGTTGTTTTGTAGCTTATCCATGAGATAAAAGTATCAAAATGGTCGGAGGCAAAAACTTCCCATGATCACACTGAAGAAAACGAAATATCCTGTGCATAACATTTTAGAGCAGACAGCATTTGCCAAAAAGAACTGAACAACAAAAAAGGGGAACACCTGAGAGGGAGAAATCATGTATCAACAGTTGTCAGAAATTTTAAAGGTGCACTGTTTGCCTGGGTAAATAATTGCCTTGTAGACATTCTCATTTTGTTTTGGCATAAAATTATTGAGCCAATCTGTTAGAGCTTCTCAAATAATGACACTTTCCTGTAAAAATACTTCAGCAGATGTACTAATCTGGAAAATTTACATCACTCAGCCTGCAACTGGCTATACATTACAGATGTTACAGGTGGATAATCTAATAACACATCTTGGGTATTTATTTCCAGATCAATCCATGTCTACAGATTGGCATTATGACTTGGGTGTAACCAGAGTGGGGAACAGTGGATAAGCCATGACTCCCACAAACCTACTCTGAGGTCACAATGCTTTGCCTATTTCATTCTTGACCATGAGAACATAGAGGGAGGCATACCTAATTACTAATATAGACTAAATTATTGCACATTCCAATATCCTTCAGTTACTACCCTTATCAAAAAGCAAGCAGAACAATGATCTGCTTGACCTTTTTACCATTCAATTCTCTTGCAGGCAAGCAAACAAGCAGGTTCCTCTACATCTCTAAGCATCAGAAAAAAGAAATAATCAGAAAGTCAACAAGAGCTGTAAGGAAGATCCGAATCTCACTTAGTCCTGTACACAAACAGTCAGAGCCACCATGCAACTCTGATATAGTCAAATTCCTCACCAGAAGCCTTAGTATATCCCCAAAGAGTGATACATGAAATTTATCAAAATAGTAGACTCGTCAAAATCTTCATAGATGTTTAGAAGCAGTTATTTCTGTTATTTCTATCTGGAGTCCTTGCATGTTTTCTTGAATGATAACCACAACAAATACTATTAAAATCTAATCCAGAATCTCTCATATGGGATGAAAAATGAAGAGCCCTTTTTATTACTGGGTTACATTTATGCTCAGTTTACCTCAAGTGAAGAGTTTTGAAGTTTCCCAGTTAGTACTTCTTTCTCTTTCTCTAGTTGCTTTAGTTCACACTCTGATTTTCTTTTAAATTCATCTAGCTGTGTCTGGAGCTCCTAAAATAAAAAATTAGGAAAAAAAAAAAAGAAAAAAACAGAAAAAGAAAGAAAGAAAGAAAGAAGAGACAAGACAAAAGCATGCAATAGCTGGGACGAAACATACAGCATGAAAAAGAAAGAACACATTTCCTCTGCATTAACCTAGATAATAGAGCAGTTTATACAATAGTACATGCTACTGTCATTCATGTATTATTCAATTAAAAACGTATAAACAGTTTGGTTTGGTGCTTTCTAATACTAGTGTGAGACAATACAGTTGGCATAATCCTAATCTTCTACTGAAAGCTTCCCTATGGTGGAAAACTGTAGAGCATGAAGAGGCAAGCTAGTTTGCCTCGAGTGGTGCTAGTGTTCAAAAATAATTTAGTATGTAAGAGTCACCCACAAGATCTGAAAAAAACATAAATATACCTTGGCCATATAAATAATAAGATGACTAACTAATGAGCAGTTAATGGGAAAGATAATCAAAGGAAGCACTACCTCATAGCATCCAGAAAGAAATCACAGTGAGGAAGCAAAAATAAAATAAAACTGAAAAAAACCCTGAGGACTATATAATCACCTTATTGCTGAAAATAATCGAAAAATCAATGATAACACCAATTGCAAGACGGTGACCAAGAGCTTGTATCAATTGTTTGTAGCAAGTGTGAGCAATTGTTTATTGTGGAAAGACTGAATCTGCAACTTCGAGAAACTTCCTGAAGTGATATGCATTACAAGCTTATTAATGCACTTGCTCTTCCTATTTGTGCCAAATTGCTGACTCAAAAAATATTCTATAACTTCAGACACTACAAATGGAGGCAACAGAGAAAAAAAAATAGCAATTTAACACCGCCCCCATCCTGTACAGTCCCTTCTCACACATCCCACCCTGTTTAAACCTTAGGTAGCAATTAAAGGATGGAATTAAACAGATACTGAAAGGCAGAAATTAGTTTTAGTTTTGCCTGCACAGAAAGGAGAGGATATAACAGTCTTTTTGATTAAAACCTGAAAATCAGGTGCATCATCCCCACTTCAACTCTGCCAACTGACTTTCTTCTCTGCATTTTAATTTTCCTATCTGGAAAACAGATATACTACTTCTCAATCAGCTGTTACAGGCCTGAACTGAATCAGAGGGTATAAATAGCATTAATAATGAAAAATATTGCCATTTTGTTTCAATAACCCAAGATTTTTCTTAATTAATATGAATGTCTAAGAAGACATGATTATGAGAAATAATATTTATTGCCTGTAAGCAATAAATGTCTACTACTATGACTTTTTTCCTAAAGTATGAAGTGTTTAATATTGAAATTTGATCTGGCTCACATGAAGAGCTTCAGCCTGGCATAATTTTAAGTATACCTCTACAATCTTATAATAGGCAAAGTCATTACCATAAGGCTTGTACCTTGAAGCACTGCATCTTCACATACTGATCAAATATGAGCCCTTTCACACACGGATAAAATAAATTACTCACACAGATTGGATTTTGAGAAATGAGATTGTATAAATGTACAAACTCCAACAGTTTCATGGAAAGTAACTCCTCTGAGAAGCACTAAACACAATTCCTAATGTCCGAAATCAGGAAAGTACTAGGAAGCTCAACATTTAGTGACAGCAGCTGTGTGTTTTTTATGACTTCACAACTTGTCAGCAAGTGGTTTGGTTATTCTCAAGCAAATGTTGAACTTGGAAAGTTATACCATTGTTAACTGCATAAAATGGGTAGAAGTACATTCTTAGGACCAAGAAGGGTCTAAAGAACACTTGACCAGTTGTCTGATTGTCCAATGCTACAAACTGCTCTAATTAACCTTTGTTTTCATTCTAGAAGATGTCTGACAAACACGCAAGTTTGTAGGAGTCAGAAACTAAATTCCTCCTTAGTTTGTGTCCAAATCTGGCAAACCACTTGGACATGCACTAAGTTGTAAGCTTCACTAAGCACTAAAACACGTGCCTAAAGCTAAACATGTGTTTCAAAGTTCTCCTCCACTGCAATAGACTTCAGCTCACGTTTAGGTTCCTACTGCACAGAAGCACTAGAGACTGTAACTTTCCTAAAGCCAAAGGATTCAGTCACAGACAGCAGTTCTCATGAAAGTGAAATTTTTTGAAGAATCTCTTAAGCCAATAGCTGCTAATGCGTTATCAACAACAAGAATTACAGCCCAGTCACTTAAAACACACTGAAAAGAGGTACTGCTCAGGTAAGCTGTCTCAATCCATGAGAAGATGAGCGTTCTTTCTTACTAAAGTTAAATAAGGACATAAATATACCTATATATATATTGGGGGGGGGGGTGTGTGTGTGTCCATGTATTTATAAATAATTGTAATAATTTATAAATAATTGTAATTGGTAACACATGCACTCTGAATTAATTTACCAACACTTGCAGAATTATATCCTCTGCCTAAACAATGAAAAATTTTTATTAAATCCATTTATCTGAGTATTTCACAGCACAGATCCATGAAAATTTAAGTCAGAAATTGGAATAAGATCCACATTTTTCTTCAGGAGGGATCTTACATAAATCACCCCAACTGCCACATGCAAAGCATGCAAGGATAAGTGTTGCTAAGGAGGCTGTTTATCACATCAAGGATAAATTCACCTTCCTGTCTGTGAAGCTTTTCACAGAAATACATCAGTCCGACCTTTTTTTTTTTCCCTTCAGTAAGACCATAGCGAGAAAATCCTGGTATTTTATGCTAATTCAAAGCGCCCACAGTGAGCATAATTCAAATGATGTCGCTGTGACCAATAAGATTAAAACCACATGAATTAAAGCCTCTATAAATAGAAGAACACTTCTACCTTCTGAATTTTTTTCTTTCAGATTCTATGAAGTTTTAGACTGGCCTGATTTCCTTTGTATCCTTCATTACATGATCTACCATCTCTTTTAACAGCTATTCCTTCAAACAAATCTTTTCCTTATGGGACTGATGCTTGACTTTAAAACGAAAGTTTTCTCTTTTATTCATACCCTCTTTGTAAGTAGCTACAGTTTCTATAGTCTATAAAACACACTAGATACATAATACGAAAAAGGCCAGGGTAGAATTCTGGGGTCACAGCAGTCTATTTTGTAGTGAATATCCTATTTAGGTGCAAATACTCCATTGAAAAATACTGGCTTTATTTTAGTTAACAATGTAGAACTGTACTGATGCAGGACGATAGGCCTCTCCTGCAGTCTAGGAATGGTTTTGGGACTTTTGCTGTTCTGGTTTAAGCTTGGGTGTGTAGCTTACTTCCAACCATAGAGGCTTTCTCAAGGACAACCTTAGTCCTGTGAAAAAGTACAGTGGACAATTTGTTTTTTCTTATGTCTCTGATGCCAGGTCTAATTTTCCAGAATGGTAGCATAACAATAGTTTTAGAGAACTAAAAAGTACAGAAAAAGATTCAGGGCTGGACAGTTGCTTAAGGGGAGACATTGTACAGAGGGAACTCTCAGGATACACACACTCCTCACTGTACTGAGTTTACTCCTGGTATTATTTCTGCATTGCTTTTCAGAATAACTGTTTTCTATATTCAAAAATAAATAAATCAGTATTCCAACTGGATCTCAACAGAGAAAGTCTGCCTTGGACATTGTTCTCTTTAAGGTTTTGGTTACCGCAGCAGTTGAACACTCAGCCCTGGTATCCTCAAGGATGTCCATATTTTCTTTGCTGCCTTTGCAGTAACTCATGTACTTCAGGTTATGAACAAGAGTTAGTGCTCCACTGAATGAGCTCAGATATTTGGGAATCTTCCAGCATTGACTACTGTACAATAATCCAAAAGCCATTAATCTTAAAAGAAAAATTACACTGATTTCAGCACTTTTGTTATGCCATGCCTTTGAACATTTGAGAGCGAATCACCTGTTAAAGCTCTTGAACATGTTCAGAGCTGCTCTTTTTCTGCCTCTGTTTGGAACAAGTCATTTGCTGCAGCTGCGTTATTTGATGTTTCAGTTCATCTACTTTATTAACAGCTTTGCTTTGGGACTTCTACATAGTTTTCATATCTTCTGTGGTATCAAAATTTACATTTCAAATAGCATAAATAACTTGCAGAATTTCCAATATAAGTGACTGCTAACAAGGGAAATACTTCAGAATGACATTAATGAGCCTCTTACCTGCTTTATGCAGGATTTCCTTTTCTTGATGTGTATTTCTCTCTTTGACTACACTGTGCTTTTTGATCCCAGAATTTCTTGCTGTGTTCGCTTAAGCTACGCTTCCAAATCCTAAAATATGCATGATGTTACTTCCACGTTCATTACATATGTCCTTTTCTTGCCATAGGAAATAAATGGTCATTTTCTCTCTTAGTGTAGTTCCATGACATAAATCTTTCACCTAGAGAGCTGGTTTAAATGCGTTTTTTGTTCTTCCATACCTTTAAACTGTCTCTGCTGCCAGAATATTTGTAATGTGGAACCATTCCCTCATATGTAGTAAGCGTCATTGTAAAGTGAACACTCATTAAGTTACTGCCTGAAAGATGTCTGAGATGAATGTAAATTTGAAACAGGGTATACTTCCAGTAATTTAATGACAATTTATGCTAAAAGTTAATGAATATTAGTTTGTGAGTTTTTTTCAGTTGCTGGAATACAACAGTTTGTAAAATAATCCACAATACAGATGCCTAAATGCAGAAAAAATTGTCTCCTACAGCCTTTGCTGGGAATTGTCTATCCGCAACTAAAGGTAAAAATTTGAATAAAATTTAATGTTCTATTTCTGAAGATTCTAGTTTCAGTTTTCAGATGTACAGCATAATACTGTAGTATGCACCCAGATAGTATTCATATAGGAACAAATGGCCATTTTGAGTAAAACCTCATGGGCTAAAACTAAGCCATATTTAACACTCTCTGTAGCTCAAAACTTCAAGGTAAGCTTCTTCCTTTCACTCCTGGCATATGCCAAAATTCTTCTCAAACAGACTAAACAGATCAGACTTAGTGACTTGTCATCCTTTGCATTCTCTCTTCTACAGTAATAACAATAAATGTGCACTAACATGATGCCTTTCATCTGTAAGTCTCAAACCTCTGGGCATACACTAAGGAGAAAACAGAAAATTCATCTTGCTTAAGCACAGTCCTTTCACCTTTCAAGCCCTATAATAGCTTTTCTTACTAGTATTTACTGATGCTCAGAGGTATTACTGATTAAAGAGATGTTTCTATTTTCCAGTCTGCCACTGTCCACAGGAGTCTGAAAAAAATGTAATATTTAATGGTGGCATAAGAAATACTCAATTTAGGAAGGAGAAACTTCTACTTTTTTATTTAAACTGTAAAGAAACAGAAAATAACATCATGTCTCACTCTTTCCCTTCTTTCAGATTTATCGAAGTCTGAGGCTATCTCTTCAAAGATTCAAGGCAATATGCTCCAGTGGTATGTAAATCAGTCTCATTCCACAGACTTAGAGGATCTGAAATGTAAGAGCTGAGGATATGTCCTTCAGAAAATATTTCAATTTTATCCAGCTGATACTGAATTTAGAAAATAAATTGCTGATGACACCATCTTATTTCTACTTCCTATCATATTTTACATTATTTATTTCTAAAATATTGCCTTTCTTATGCAATAAATTGTAAGAGTAAACCATGTGCCTAATTTTTCATGTGTCAATTCGTCATTCTCCCCGAATATTTCTTCAAGTATCCACAAAAAAAATCAGGACCTTGCTCTCCCCTTCTTCCCCTCTCTCTCTTCTGATTTCTACAAGCCAGGACACTTTTTGTTATTGAAACAGATATTACAGATTTCTCCGACTCAGTGTAAAAACATGGCTTATCTGCATCTCTATAATTCATTACATCCTCTCCACTTTTCTGTAGAAGATAGAGGTTGTTCTGCTACAGATCTACACACTGAGAGAATGAAATCTGAATAATGCTGGGGAGGCATGTTCAATTTGTCCTCTGATCTTGTAAAACAACAAGGCAGTGACCATATTGAAGGTTGAACTCCCTCAAAGAACATCCTCACGGAAGAGGCCCAGAGCTCTGCACCATCAGCAAAATTATACTGGCAAGCAAGATGTGAGGGCAGATGGTGAAACAGTTAAGAGTTGTCTTGGAAGAACACAGCTGACTGGGCTGACCCTGCTCTCTACAGAATTCTGGGGCTCTCTTACTCTAAAGGAAATAAATCTTCTTTCCCATTAGGGAACAATCCACGTTATTCTGTAATACTTCAAGTCTAGACCTTCATGGTGTTTTCTTATCTAATATGCAAGTCTGCTTTAATAGGGCTGAAAGCAGGTCTGGTAGGTGAGTTTATGTGATGTGAAGGACCAAGAGCAGTAGAATGAAGTCAAACTGTTGAGCACAGAGCATGGCTGGGAGCTTCAACTTCAGCACAGCTCCTCAGCATCTCTCCTGCACTCTGACCTTAGGTACCAAATGTAGGTGGTTGGCAGATTGCCCATGACACGCCAGCCTCTCAAACTGCATCTGACATATGATGCAATTAGCCAGGAAGGGGCTGCAGAGCTGTGCTGCAAATAAATGAGATATGCAGCAGTGAGGGTAGACAGGCAAAGTGTGGGTGGAGAACTAATGGTGAAAGTCTCGTGGCTCAGCACGTAAAACTTCAGGAGTGTAAAGAACACTTCATTAAATGGCACTCAGCACAAGCCACGACTGCAAGAGTCACACAAGGCACTTGATTCCCAACCTGCCAGCTCAGGTCTCTTATCTCATGTTCATATCCATGCACTGAGCTGTTGGCAACCAGAAGGGAAAAGGAGAATGTACTCTGTAAACACTCATGACTAGCAGAAGTGGCTGCTTGCTACTCTTTGCACATTTCTGGGAAGGAAAGGTAAAATTATGTTCAGCCAACAGAAGGATTTTACTTCACTTCTCCCTCAGGGAATACAAAGTCTAGTGTTCAGTGTTCTCCTAATGAGTTATTAATCATCTTAACTCTTTCTTTAAAACTCTCAGCACTATATCTCTCCTATTTCCAGTCTAAGCCCCTAAAATCGCTTTACTGCTTTAAAAGCATTTGACTCAACATGGTATGTAAAAGACCCCTCCTCTCCCAAATTTTAAAGAATTGATAATTTGCACTTTCATAGGCAGAGATAGGGATCACAATCTCATACTCTACCTGTATTCTCTCCTTCAGCTTCTGGGAATGCTTCTTCCTCTCATTTATCTTCTGACTTTTCTCTTCTAGGTCTGCCTCCAGCTTCTTTACCTGCTGCAGCAAAAAGCCTTCCTCAGTCTCTGAGCTCTTCCTTTGCTCTGTTTCTCTTTGCTGACAATTCATCTTTGTTTCTGTCATGGATGGCTGCATAGCTTTTTTCAAAGTTTCTCTCTCATAAGGGGCTTGCAGTTTCCTTGTTTTCTGAGGATACTCTTCAGTTGCATTCTGGTTCTTGCTCTTCAGGTTTTCCATCTCATTTATTAGAGCATGACCTTCTATGCTGCATTTTTCATCTAAATCTACTTTTTTATCTGTATTTTCTCTTCTAGATGCTTTACATTCATTTAGCAGTCCATCAAACTCCCAATTTAAATGTGGAAGCTTGTTTTCAAAGCCTGCATTGGTATCCACCATGTTTGTAGAGAGGACTGTCTGTGCTTGTTTCACTTCTGTTCTCGATTCCTTCTCTTCCACCTGCTTTTTGCACAATGTTAACTCTGCCAAGGCTTCTTCCTTCAATCTCTTGTGTTGTTCTACTGCAATTTCAAGGGCCTGAATATGTTTTCTCAGTAACTGTTCTTCTTCAGCTTTGCTTTTACACTGGAGAATCGTTTCCCTTGTCTCAGCAAGAATGTGTTGAATTTCTTCTTCATGAGCCTCTCTCAGAGCCTGTATACTGGCTTCATGTTCATCATTCTTAGTGTTCAAGGCATATATCACCTATCAAAAAGAGAAAAATTAAAGTATCTAGTGAATGACAGCTGTGCATCCAGTTACTATATTCATCAAGGTGTTAAATGCTAAAAGAGAATTACTGGCTAGAGATCACTATTTTTTTGCTGGTGGTGGCTCCTTGTGTTGTTTTGTTTTCTGTTTTGTTTTTTTTTTTTTTTTTTCCACTTGGAACAGAAGGGACAACGATAATCTGCAAAACCTTATAGGAGAGGAAGACAATACTGTGACAAGCAATAATTTTTTCACTTTTTGTCAAAAATTTCCTTTTTATTCTTGGCAACTTGTCACTTCATGCCCATAGTTTGAACTCTAACACAAGGAAGGAAATTGGGCACTTTTGGCTTGACTCTAAGAAGAGTTCAGGCAACATGTTTTGGTTTTTGGGATTTTTTTCCACATTTCAGTAATAGTCATAAATTTCAGAAAACAGATTTTAGCAGATTCAAGTGACCCTCTGAAAATAATAAGTAATTTTCCCAAACAACTGTTTTAAATCCTTAGATGCTTTATTTTCTTCTACAAAATGCAGAATAATAATTCTCTTGGCTGTAAGGCAAGTTATCCCCCTAAGCAGGCTTCATCTGTTACTCATAACATCCACCAAAGACCTCTCACAGAAGCTGCTGTACAAGCACTCTACTACTGTTTTGAAAAGAAAATGCTATTAGAAGCCCAAAGTAGCCTGAAATGAAGAATAAATGTGCATGCTAAGCTTATAAGACAGTTACATATAATTACACAACACAGTAACTGCCTTGAAAAGATCCCTGTTTATCTTTTCAGACTGTCATTAGGACATGCAGGGACTAACCCAGTTTCTACTGGGCATAGTTACCTAACTCAAGAAGAACAACACATTACATATTAACATGTATGAAGGTTTTCCACTTGCCTGTTTGGTGACTTTTATTTTAGGAATAAATTACTACTCTACAAAAAGAATTTGTACTCAAGTTATGACAGATATATTCAGTCTGGCTTGAGCCCCCAGAGGTTAATCAAAAGATTCTTAGGCAACATTTGAGAAAATCATAGCCTTAAGCAAACAAACAAGGTCACAATTAATTCTTTAATTATGCTAGAATTTTGGCCCTGTAATCTTCAAGTCTTCCTCAGAGCAAGTCTCAATTGAGAGTCTAATAAGTGTCCTGACCACATTAAGTGTTACAAGCCTGTCATGTGTTATACAAGCCCTGAAGATGTCTCCAGAACTACTGAATTTCCTTATCTATGTCTAACCATGCTTTGTGTTATCTGTATGTGAATAACATATTGAATTTCAGTCAACCATAACTGAAAGCAAACACACAAATACATCTTGTGTGTAGTCAACTTTCTCCCTGACAGTAACGAATTAAGTAGAGAAGCCTTAAAAAGTCACAGATGAAAAACATGGTCTGGATATATTTCTGGATAAATATGTGACAAAAGATCATAACAGCATAATACTCCTGAAGAATATCAGGCAAGAAGTCATTGTCTACATTTAGATATGTATATTTTTGGGCCTCAGATTACAAGCTGTTAATTATTTTCTGTTATTTTTAACCATTTTTCCTTTGAAATGGAAATAGTTGCAGTATACTGAGCAGATTCCTTCTTCTCACTAACTAAAAACATTCCATGGACTGGTCTTAACTATTCAAGAGACAGACATAAAAACTACAAGGAAAAGATTAATTTTGGCCACATTCTGCACACTGAATGAACGGTAATTAGGTTAGGCAACTCTTCAATTAACTAGGTCAAATGCTGATGATCATATTTCTGTATGTCATTCCATCAGTAAAACAGAAATTAATATCCACCTTTGTGATTCAGTTTTCCACTCTCAATGACTAATATATCTAGTAAATCACCATGACCTGTCTCATGTTATGTTGTATTCAGGCTGACAGTGGAATTCATCTAAAGTCTGACTTTATGATAAAGATTTCCCCAAATCCACTAAGCATTAGACCACCACCAACACCTTAAGCGAGTTATCTAAAAGAATGGAAGAAACTGGCCTCCCTGCTCTATTATTCCTACACTTCTGTTCAATTGTGACTAGAACCACAATGAAGACTTGCATGCCCTTAAATTTAATCTTCAAGCTTGAGGGCTAAAACTGACACCTTAGTATCTTAACCTTCTTAAGAGATTTAATTTTTAGATGGCTGCTGCTCTGTACTTCATGAAATTTAAGTCCCTCACACTACTGAATTTTCCTATTCCAGACACCTCATTTAAGAGACTGGACTTACATGAGATGAACCTGGGTCTTTATGTGCTGAAAGGAAAAACACTGAAAAATTATTTCAGCATCCGTATCTTGTGAATGTACACACAGCTACATAATGTATAAATCCCTTAACAGTTGTGTTGATAAACAAGCTTTTAAAAGCAGCTCTAAAACTGACCATTTGACAATATGGGCAGAATTCCTTTCAGTTGAAAAGAGCATTTCATTACTCTTCTTGTTGGTAGCATAATACCAATGGCTACCACCTCCTTCCAGTTATCCAAACCCAAATGGATTGGGAAACATCGTAGTGAATTTATAGCACCTGAGAGTTTTATGGCAGGATGTTATAAAAACTATTTACACACATACCCTTGAGTATTAATAGTGCAGTGAATATGAATACATCTTATTTGTCCCATTCTATCCTCCAACTGTTCTAAATCTAAATGGCATTTCCTTCCTCCTTTTATTTACGGTGATATAAAATAACAAAAAAACCCTCAAAACAACCCCAAAAACATTCAACTACACCTCATCAGTGAAGACAAAGCTAAAGCACTCAAACCAAAATGATGGTTTTCTCTTCCTACAATAGTGTTAAATAGTACTCTTATAGGAACCTGGCTATCATAATGAAAAAAGTGGTTCTAGCAGGTTGTTTTACTAGCTGGATAAGAAGGAAGACAATTTGGTATGAAAGGTGGTATGTGAGGATGCTAAGGTGCATCAAAGAAAAGCAAAAGATCATAAGTGTCCTTCCTTCAGGCCCAAGCTAGTGGACACAAATCCTTCCTGACAGAGAAAGAGCTAAAGGTAAACCAACAAAATTAACCACAAGAAGAAGAAAAGGCCCTGGATGGGGATGCCAACAGGCTACTCCTGAGCACTCTAAACAAAGCAGTGAAGAAGACAAGCTTCCATTTATGATTCCTTTTCTAGAGGCTCACTGATGCCAGATGACTGCATCATCTCTTTTCACTACTGACAGCAGCATCTTGTCATCACAAGCAGGTGAATGTTTCTTTGAACGCATCTTGTCTACTTCCCAAGCAGACTAGAGCAGAGTGAAGCATCTGTAAACATGCCAGCCTTAGAAGGGTTGCTTTAAAAGCAAAGGACAGAGAAATTATTAAAAGTAACTTCAGTTATTTAAATTAATGGCTCCTGTATCCCTTAGCCTCCTCTGTCACTAACTCTACAGGCTAGAAAATAAAACCATCATTAATTAATATTCAAACAAGCCTCTCTTGTTCTTTCTCTCACTGAAGAAGAATGTCTTTTAATTAAGGTAATAGCCTAGGCTATGACTACCTATAGTACTCCTCCAATATTACATCTATGCTGATTTCAGCTGAATCATACTGCTCTAATGTATGATGAGGGACTTCATGAACTAAGTTTCAAATCTCTCCTTTGCTTCCTGAAAGCACAATAATAATTTTATGCCTCCAAATAATTGCAGCAACTGTTGATAACATAAACACATAAATGGGTAGGATGAGCGAAGCTTTAAAAAAATTGGCACTCCAAGCATTCAAACTCCATATTGCCTCTATATCTGTATACCACTTCAGGCTGTTTAACCAATACTTTACAAACCAAAACAGGTATTGGGTGTTTATTAACTGAATGCAGTTTATTTTATCTTCCATCTGTATTCCTTATTTCTTTCCATTTTGTTTCATGTTTATTACTCCCTTTGAATTAGTATAATCTATATATGTTGTTTGTTTTTACTTCCAGGCCATTACTTAGTATGTGAAATAATGCAAGATCTATCCCCAATCTTTGCAGAATCTGCCTCCCTACAATAGGATGATGTAAATTTTTTTTACGGTTCCTGACTCGTTGTATCTCATCTGCCAAAACCCTTTACTACATAACTTTGAAATAATGTTGCAAAGCTTACATAGCAAAAGCACTGGTTTTTTTTTTTAACATTTTTGTATGCAATTAAGAACTAGAATAAATAAAATCAGTCAGCATGACATTTACATTAAGTACATTTCTATTTCTTTGTTCTCCCTGAGGTGATTCGTATTTATCAGGTTAAGCTATATTCAAATGTTGTCAGAGGATCGCATTATTTTTCAGTAAATATTAGATAAAATTTCTGTTTCTTAAAAACCACAGAATTAGATTAAAATACTTTAAAAGATTATGCTTAAACATTGACAAATCAATGTAAATTAACACACACATATATGTAGGCAAGCAGAAAGGCCAAATTGTTTGATTTCAGAGGTCCTTCTCTTCACATTTTGCAATTTCTGTCTTGGTGAAATTCTTGCACAATTCCTTCAGATCTCAAATATCCTTATAAATCTTAGGCTATTACAGTTCCACTCTATCTTAGGAAGCTCTTTCAAATGGATAATATACAAGATATAGAAAACATATTTGATACAAGTCACATTTATATCTATGTTCTCCATCTGTCCATTTTTGTTACTGTGGTCCAGGTGAATTTTTAATATAGACGTGAAGTCAACAATCCTGGGTCAATAGAAGGAAAAAAATTCCTTTTTTCCACGTAATTCACTTCTAATTTAGCTGGCTGGTTTTTTTGTTACATATCTAAAATTCATAGCACAGCTTGATATACTGTAGAAGTTTGATCTCTATTATGCTTCAAAAATATGAGCTAATGCACCTCATCACCCAGATATCAATATAATGATAGCATTCATTTGCCAAATTAACACTCTATTTTGTGACAATGTTTCATTACATTCCAGATTTTTAAAGATCTTTCAGGAATCTAAAATTGCAGCCGTATGTTCAGTGCTTTCAAAGGTTTTTGTCTGTTTTTTTAACAATTTAGATATTTACCTCAAACTTTACCCTTCCAAAATCTTTCAAAATCTTGTGACAGATTATGATAAAGCAACACTGTCCAATTTTACATTAAATACAGTACCCAAACAAAATCGTGAAGTAAGATCTCAGTTGATTCCTGTTTTTCAAAGTATTTACTTTAAATATAGTAGAATTTGTAAATCCTGCAAATATAAACTGTTGAACTGTTGATTTAATTACAGCCCAGGGTGAAACAGATTTTCCCAACAGAAATACACATTTCTGTAGAGACAAATATTATAACTTGTTTAAAAGACAGTATTTATTGCAGGTTTTGCCTTCAGTGTAGATCTGCGGTAAGAATAGATGAGCTCTGTTTCTTCCTAATCAAACCAGACTAAAGCATTATAAAGACTGAATCAAATTCTCACTCCCCTGTAGTTCACAGGTAAAAATCTCATAGAGGATATTTAAAAATTTAATAAGATTTCTTTATATATTCTAGATACTTTGCTAATTAAGATAAGAAACCATCAGAACCCTCAGGTATCCATGAATTAATAAAGCCACTCTCTACTACTGCAGGCACCAAAATTTAAGTTCTTGCTGCTGTAAGCAAATTCAACTAAAAGGTCACATGGATTCAAGAAGTGATTGGAGAAATGTACTGAATAAAAATCCAGTCAAAGATATTAAGTACTAAGATACTTGGCCAGCCTCTGAAAAATCTCACAGACCACTGGAAGAAGCGAGAATACTTTACACAAGTGCACTAGAGGCATGTCATACTCCTTTAACTCACTGGGCACAATCAGAATCAAGCTACTGGCCCAGATGGGCCTCAGTGTTTTCTAAAAGATTTTTCTTTCAGTTTCTCCCCTCACTTTTAAAGCAGCATCATTGGAGTCAGAGTAAACATATTATTATGTACTTACAGGACTACATAACATACACATCATAATACTACACTATTACTCATGTACCCATGAAATTTTTACCCAAACACTTCTAATGGTAAAATGGAACTACACTGGATATAGCCACTACTCCCATTCCCATTTCAGGAAGACATTCTTACTAAACATATGCCAGACAACTCCTGAGATTGTATCAATGATCACAAAACCAAGAAAATTTAACCAGCATGTATCATCAGAAAAAGTGAAAACAGTCTGCAAAGACTGTAGTGGCAATTTGCCAGAGTTCCACTGCAATGTCCCATAGTCTTGAGACAATTCATTATTTTTATGAAATACTAAGGTACATCAGGATCTTAGTAACAATATCTCAACATTATGAAAACATTTACTGTTACCAGCTATAGTTCTTAACAGCCTTGTCATCAAATTCTAGCAGTTCTCTCTTCCTGAATGAAAAAAACAAAATATATTCAACTGTATAATCTCATATTTACATCTAAAGGTAGCTCTTCTATAACCCTCTAAGAGGGTTATATAGGTACAATCAGTCAGTGCATAGTCACAACCAGATACTGTAGTTTCCAAAGATAATTAAAAAAGAAGTCTTCTCTGGTAGTAAACTGTTTTGATTTAAAACTGTGTTTACGTGTCTAAAACCCACGTCATACAAAGCTTTGAATGACAACTACATTAAAAAGGTACAATCTTACTTCAGATGAATTTCACCGAGGTTATTAACTTAAAAAAAAAAAATAAAAATCCCTATTTGAAAACAGTCTGTAGTTTCTTTACGAAATAAAGGTAGTATTTCCTCAGTAATAGGGTTATGCATGTCCTGCTGCCTCCAAACCCTTTGGGAGACAAATGAATACACATTAAGTAAAATGCCAAGTCTGAACCAGCAGAACAAAGCTTGAGCTACAGTGCCCCACTGGGAGGTAGGATAAATTAACTCAGTCTTGATACTGCACTAACTACATTCACACACTTCCCGATGGCTTTAAGCACAAGCAAAAAAGCCCTCGTATGCCTTACCTGTTCCTACTAAACGCATAGGTTAAGTGTCTTCAGCACCACGTAAAGTCAGACTGGTTGTGTACAGGGAGGAAAACCAAGTGAATTGTTACAGTGAGCCAGCTACTGTGTTTAAGATGTGACTGTAGAGGTGGCAACAGTGGCAACAGTTCTACCTCAGTGTTACAGCTGTTTATTAAAACATAAACACTTGTCAAATGAAAATGTGACTAGGGTGTGTGTGTGTGTGTGAAGGAACCTGATACTTTCTGGGAAAAAAGTATTTTATATACAAAACAATGCTGAAGTGTTCAAAACCCTAAAATACATAGCTTTAGAATATTTATGTGAAAACGTCTTCAACTGAGTTGGCACTGACTTCTAATTTGGGTATAATTTTACATATTTGTAAAACATTGACATCTGCATACTGGTTAAAGGAAATGTTAAGAGACAGATACAGTCATAGTGTCACTGGAAAAGGTACTTTTAAATATCACCCATGAAGAAAAGACAGAACATGAAAAAATATAACAATTAATGGATCATTAGGTATTTTATTGCCTATTGCCTGTAATGTGCATATTAATAACATGCATAACATTTTGTATATAAATGTTATCTAGGGTTCATTGATCGAGAGTCTTAAATGTATTATGTACTTTTCATTGTAAAGGAGTTTTGAGTTGTCAATTACTAAGGCTGCCAGATTTTCTGCAAGCTGGTATAATCGGTGACAAATTTGTACAGTAAGGAGGTAATTCCAACACAGAGATGTCATTCTTATACCTTGAATTAATTTAAATAATAATGTCTATCTGTCCAAATAATAAGATTCTAGGTTCCTTCCTAATAGAAGTAATGGCTTTAATACCACTTTTGGCTAGTTCATCAGCAAAATTATATAACACAGCACATGCATTTAATGATCCAGAAGTTCCCTTTTAGTTCCATAAGGAAAATGTAGTGAGGACAATTTAAGAAATCTCAGTCTGCAAATTCTTGACAGATCATAAGCAAAGATAATGCTACCTTTTAAATCCTGATAGAATCTTGTACTCAAAACTCATGCAAACAAATAAATCATAAAGCACATGGGGTTATCGGTAGCTGATTTTATTAGTCCTGTTAGCACATAATTTAGGCAGTTTCATAAAAAGATTCACTTTCTTCACCTACATAGAAATAATTTTTTATATTCCTTGCCCAAAGGAAAAATATTATTGCTCCAAAAGCATGATCCTAGTTTTTATGCTATTCTATTTTGCTTAATTTCTGTAGAATATTGAATACCTCTCTAGAGAACTGAGATCAAAAAGCCTCAAGCACACAGAAGAGCTACGGCAGCATAATAACTAATCCACAACAGCTGAACCACTGTAAGCTTTGGTTACTGAGTAGTGTTAACACATCACAATAAACAAGGTCAATAAACTTATCTTAACCTATGTGAAAAGGCAACATATTTCAACAGGAACAT
This sequence comes from Anabacerthia variegaticeps, assembly GCA_035583185.1. NCBI lineage: Eukaryota > Metazoa > Chordata > Aves > Passeriformes > Furnariidae > Anabacerthia > Anabacerthia variegaticeps. Next base: position 57,604,270 of record JAWWEW010000131.1, on the reverse strand, counting down.
GAGTAGACCACAGAAGTGCTCTGTTACAGTTGTTCAGTAGTTAAGATGCCTCCAGAATAAGCTATTAGTATTTAATAATATTTCATTCCTATAAACAAAAAATGGCTGATAGGTTTATGGCAAATAAACAGGAAAGGTTAAAAGATCTAGAATATAGATGTAATATATAGCCATGCTACAGGATGCTGGAGTGGTGGAGTCTATGCCCTTGTATACGTGCCAGGTCACTGGCTCATTCTTTGGAAATTTCTACCTACTGAGCGAAGCTAATAAAACTAAATATGAGCATACTTTTTTTGTGCAAAAGTCAGCCATCCCTCCTTAAATAACTAAGGAAAGTGGTTTTTGCATATCTGGCTGATTTTCCACTGAAGCTTATTATATAAAGTTCATATTTTCTACCTTGCTCACTGAGCTGAGGGGCTAAACCTTCTAGTGACTGGTGGTGATAAGCAGGCAGAGTGTGTAACATTTTAAACTGCTCCACACAGAGCCATTCAGGAACATCTGCCTATTCTGCTGCTTCTAGAAGAGGAACACACTTGCTTCCCCTTGACATTTCTTTCCCTGAAGGAATAAAAAGGGTTCATAAGTGCATTTTACCAGCAATTAACTTTTCCTTGCATCAGCACTCTCTTCCCTTGTTAAGACTCATGGTATCTGACATATATATACAAAATTCTTGCCCAACTACTTGTTTCTTTTTTACTAAAAATCTACTCTACCAGTAATATTGCAATTTAAAAGATGCTTCTTACAACGGGGCTCCCAAATGCACAATACAGAGTCAGATGAAGCCCAGGGGAAAAAAGTGTTCAAGGGTAACTATCTACTCTCATTTAAAAAACAAAAAAAAACACATTCCTCCATTGGTACCCAGGAATTTGTCTCTAGGAAGGAAACAGAAATGTTTTGTGGCTTAGGGAGCTTTCTGATCACCAGGTAATGTCACCTGCCTAGTTATTCATACTAGGCTTGGTTCCAGGACAGCAGGTTTGGTCTGAGCCCCACTGGCCCAGGTTTAAAAAGAAGCCTGAATAACATGGATATCTGCATTGTATCTAGTTCTTGCCAGCCCTGCCCAAACTGCCTTGTCAATGAAAGTTGATCCAATTTCAACACTCATCAAAAGTTCATATGCATTTCTCATCCTATTTCAAGTACAAAGGACTGTCCTAGGAATCCATAAGCACATGAAAATCCTGTAATAGCCAGTGGATGTTAGAATTTTGTAGCCTGAGGCACCAGGGAGTGAAACCCAAAGTGTCTTATAAAATTCACCATGCACTTTAAACTCCATGTTATGCTCTACAAAGAACCGGCAAGCAGAAAACAGCACTCCAAGAGTCCAGTGTCTGATGGAGAAGTTTCAACTTCATTACTAGTACGAAGTCATACGTTCTGCTGTAATCGTATGAATATATTGACTTCAGAATTATTGGGTTACAAAACCCCAGTAGTTTGCTGCCCAAAGCAAACAAAACATTTCTAAAGGTTTGTATTTTTACTGCTACAGCCAAAAATGTGCAGAACAGAAAAATGCAGGACTGAAGGTATGAAAACTTCCTATACTCTACCTCTCCAAAAGCAGAAACACGAGGGCAGTAGAACGGGAGCAGCTGTCAGATTCTGTGTCCAGATTACCTGTGGAGATTCCCTGCACCAACCAATGCCTTGTGAAGTAATCAGCACTACATACAACAATAGAAACTCATCACCTCACCCAGTTTGGTTCCTGGTGATGCTTTTGCACAACTCTGCTTTGCCTTTGAGAGTAGAAGCAGACCACTATTATGTAACAAAGAAACAGAATTAAAGTCAAGACCTGTATCCTACATCTAATTTACACATTTTGTATTCATCTCACCTGGCACAACGCTGAGTGGATGAGTAATGAGATCATCATCTCATCAATGAAAATCTAAAGTCACTGAGACAGGAAGCTGCAGCTGTGCAACAACAAACAGCAGTATTGCATACTAGGTTAGAAACAAGGAAGGAAAGCACTATGGGCCATTTAAACTTCAGAGGGATTTTATTATCATGAACCCAATTGCAATATAGCCAAGAAAACAGTGATTTGAAAGGGAGCTCTCAAAGTTCCTAGGCCAAAAATGGTTATAATAAATTTTCCATATAGCCATTTTTCAGCTAATATGGTGTCAGACTTTGCCTCTTACATGTTTACTGCTGGTTCAGCATTAGTCTACCCAGAATTCAGAAGGGAAAGCATATAATTTAAATTTCAATTTTGCCATGAGCTCTCTATAAGTGTAGTGTTATTGCAGAGAAAATTGGTTCTTAAAGGCCACATTCCAAAACAGAATGATTTGCTTTTCAGAAGTACTTTTCTGAGCTTTAGGTATAAATCATCTTTATTTCAGATGACTGAAAAGTATCTGGAGGGGAAATTCTACTAAAACTAAAGAAATCGACCCTCTCACATTTTAACAGTAGAAATTTAGCAAAAACATCTGAAAGAAACACTGCAATAAAATTTTGCAACACAGGAGGAAAAGTAAGGATCATATTGTGTACAAATACTATTGAATAAATACACAAAGCCGCTGTAAAGTATAATACAGTGAGTATAATAAAGCAAGCATATGTGTAACCCTAAGTAGATCTTGTGCATGTATTGATACACACGATGTACATTATCACAGTTATCATGAGAAGAGAATGATGGCACTTTAACTAATAAGCCATTCTAACTTGAACATCTGAATGACTTCCTATTGTTTGACCTGTATTTTGTCAGTGTTTTTTCACTGTTAAAACGTCTCTATCAATTGCATGAAGTTACAGGACATGTAAAAGCTGTATTAGTAAACAAGGGTAGCAAATAGGTTTCTCTTGCTGACAAAGATACAGCATAAGAACATTTTAAAAGATAACCACCATCATCTTACATATTTTCTCTTATTTCTGAACATGGTGTGGAAAATGTAGTGTAGCTCAGTATTTGACCAAAAGTTTAAGTACAATATACTACGTAATTTAGTCCTGCCTCTTCTCCAACTCCTATCTTTTACAAACGTCATTTGAAGTGTCGCCACTGAGGCACACCAGGAACAATTAACTACGACTCAGAGTACTATTGTACTGTAGTACCACGTTTCGGCTGCAGCTTTGCAACAGTACCACTCGCGAACCTATAAAATGCAAATTACTTGCCGTCTCCGTAATTCTACGGGGAAAAAGCAGGTACTGTCCATCCCTCCGAACAGCTCACGGGCAAACCCCGTGTGTTCGCAGGGCTGGAACTGTTCTCAGTATGGTCGCAGGCTAATTAGAGCAATTAACTGCGAGATGCCCATCGTCTGCCACAAAGGCAGCCCCCAAGGCTGGGCTGCAGCCCCGCGGGGAGCTGTTCGGAAGGAAGTTTGAGCACATTGACCATCCCATTACGAGCCCCAAGGGAGAGGACGCGTTTCCCTTCGCTGCTCTGAGACAGGGGCCATCAGAGGACACAGTTCCGAGCCCCCTCCCCGCCCCGGCCAGGGCAGCCTGCCCTCCCTGCGCAAGGCTGCAACAGCGAGACTCACCTTAGTGAGCTGGGCAATTTTCTTGCACATTTTCATGTGCATTTCCCGATTGCATTCCTCTGCCGAGCTGCTGCGAGAGCCTTTAGATCCATTGCAAGTCCCGGAGTGCTGAATGTTGTTTATGCCAGAGGCCATTAGGCTTGAATGTTAATGAGGTCTGTCTGCGCGCCCCGGGGATCGCGGTGCCCCCCCCGCCGCCCCCGCCGCTGGAGGAACTTCAGCCCCACGCCGGGCGGGCTCCGGCCGCTCGCCCCGCTCTGCAGATGCCCCAGTCCTTCAGCAAAACACCCGGGCGAGCAGGCAGAGAACAGCATGTGCAAACATTCTGACTGAGATTTTTTTTTTTCCCTCCCCTTCTCTTCAAATGGTTGAGCTTCCGCCAGGAGAAGATGCCAGCGGCTGGGTGCTACAAATGCCCCCCCCAGAGACGCTGAGCCAGCCATACAGGCAGCAGCACAGGCACTGCCGGGATCTAATATAGCAGAGATCGCCTGGAGATTAAATCATGCTGCCTTCTTGGGCTGCCAGAGCACTGCAGAGGTCATCGAGAAGGCAGTGTTGGCACCTTTCATAAACTCTCTTATTCTGGCAATCCTGTCTAAGTCTGGATTGGACCAATAAGTGATGAAGAAAACCTTTGCTCGGTTTTTACTGCGACGCTGAAAGAAGAACGGAGCCAAGAGGCACACAAGAACAACTGAGCCCTGGAGCTGTGTCCAGGATCCGGTCTGCCTGTCTTACCCAAGAGACTCAGTTCCCCTCAGTTACACTAAATGCACTGGAAAGGTGCCTGAAGAAAACCGACAATAGACAATATTACAGTTTGATTTTTTTTTGTTTTTTTTTTAAATTTGCACACTGTTTCAAAGAGACCAGGCCTGTACACATGAAATAAATAAATGGACAGAAAAAGGGCACACAAAGAAAGGCAGGCTATTAAGATAATGGGATTTTTAAAGAAGAATGCTTCAGTAAAGTGTTACGTGAGAAGTTAGTGAACACGTTTAAACAAGTCTAGAAGAGAAAGGGGAAGGAGGAGAAGGCCAAGTAGAGTGAAGTCAGAGAAGGCAGAGAAGAGGAAAAGGGAGAAATCACAGGTAAGAGAAGCCCAGAGCTGCTCAACAACCCTTTCAGCTGTCACTGTAGCCAGTACAAGGGACCCCAGGGAGCAGACCCAGGGCTCCACATCAGCTTACCCTGGTTGCAGCCAGAGAGGCCGCGAGGTTGCTCCTTTCCCCCTGCCCCACATGCAGCTAAGGCATCTTTCCAGTCTCACCTCCTGGCAGTACTTGCCATCTTTCTTGAGCAAGAAGCTCCTGCTTCACTAGTGGTGGGTTTGAAAAAGAGCTTCCTGAGGACTGTCGGAATTGGAAAAGAGGATTATGTGGTGTGGGCTAAGGGCATGGTAAAAGGAAAACGGGAAACACTCGATGAGGACAAAGACAGATAAAGCACTGTTAAGAATAACATTCCGAAAGGAAAAAGATCAGAAGAATGCCTACAGGCAGTAGGGAGATGATGTGAGAAGACCTTGGGACACGGAAACCAAACCCTTGAATTGCTGGGAGAAAAGGTGAGACTAAATCTCTGGAGGCAGAAAGAATCTTCACTCCAGGAGTGAGAGGAAATGAGAAATGCGGTGCAGAAGGGAAAACAAAGATGATCACAGTTGCTGGAAGATACTAAGCAGGGAAAAGGAGTTTAGTCCAGAAAAAACATTAAAAAGAAAAGGTAAGAAACAGATCCTTACACAAAGCAACGACGAAGTACAGTTTCTTCACTGACTGACTTGAATGTCCAAGATGTTGCTGGAACTTTTTCTGTGACTAGGGCATAGGGACATGGCATTTTCAAGTGCCTGGTATCCTGTAAGACATCTACTCACACTTAAGTTTAACTCAGTTAATATGGTTCTATCTTCTCTATGTGGTCATCAATTTGAGAAAAAGTGTAGGAACTTAATTATATGTAAAATTTTGATTAAATTGAAAAGCTTATTGGGACAATCAAGAGAACAGCAAGAGCTGTAGCAATATCCTAGCCCCTTGTTTCCTCACAAAAAAACCCCAACAAAACTAAGTGAAAATAGAAAGCAAATTCAGGAAAATGCAAAAGCTTTTAGAAGTACTTACAGTAAGTTACCTGTGTTATCACTTATTAGGTGGACAGTAACATTTATGGTTGTTCAACTGAATAGCAGAGGACACACTGGACCTGGATGCACTGGTGGAGAGTGACTTGAGACCCCTACATGGGTGTAGGCAAAGCAGAGGAGCACAAATTATCCCATACAGTGGAAATAAACCACTAAAATCAAGCAGGCTGTTTATGTGTTTTGGAAGTTTAGAGGGAGAAAGTTGGGATTTTGGTACAAGATGGTGTTTTAGCAGAACATAATTTGTCCCTGGTAAAGTATTCTGGGGCCACACAAAACTTTTCAGATGATACTTCAAACACTGGAAAAGTTTCAATCAGATCTCATGCACCAGAAAATGCAACCACGGAACAAAAATTCACAGATGACTCAAGTTCATTAGTCCTATTACTCAAAAAGCTGAACTTGGTTTCAATAACAGAATTTCAGCAGATAATGCCACAGCATTTCACACTTTTTTTTTCTTCTAATTGATCTAGGACCTATAAATAAGACAGCAAGGACATTACACAGCGTAATCTAAATGTGTACTATACAAATGAGAGGTTTGTGAGAATCACATGGAACACATAAGTAGATTAGATTACAGAATGTTTGTGAACTTGAGGCAGTATACAGCAAAGGCACTTTAAAATAAAACAGAAAACATACACTTCTGCCTGAATTATTGCTGCCCTAGTTCTCAGTAAACTATGAGAGAAGGTGGTAATTCACTACAGTCTTTATAAAAGTCTGAGAGTAACTGTAGAGAAGTTGTAGCTTTGCTGCCCAGATGCATTAACTAATTTCCTTTTTATTACAAAAAAACAAGTCATACATGAGTAAAAGACTGTAATCCTTCCATTTTTGGTGCCTTCTGCTTGTTGAATATGTGGACTGTATAACTACTGAACTTTTCAGACTAGCTACTATTAAAAGAGCCACTCCACCACCCGCAAATTCTAAGACATAAAAAAAATATTTCTGTTGCAAATGTTTAAAATGTAAGTTTGCACCTTTGTTTAAGAGACTACAAACAGCTTTCCCAAAACACAGTTAATACAGCTTAATTCTTTCACACTCTGAATACCAGTACTACTGAGGTCAGTGAGATTTTTTTCTTTTTTAATACATGAGGGTGAAGTTAAACTGATCCCCCATATTACACTCTACTGCTGTTTTTCCAGTCCAATAAAATTTGCATTTGAAAATGGTTGAACAATACAGTTAGTCAGTAACTGTCATGTTAAGTCAGAACTGGGTGGATGGGGCACTGGGCAACCTGATCTAGTGGGTGGCATCCCTGCCCATAGTGGTACTTGGCTGGGGGTTGGAACTACATGATGAATTCAAAGTCCCTTCCAACCCAAACCTTCCTATGATTCTATGTTTTAAATGACAAAGCTGTATTACTAAAAATTATTTAAAACTTCTCAAGTCAGCATGTCAACAAAGATGCACTCCTAAATGAGATTCTAATTTAATTCATAGATCACTACCATCATTGATCTCCACTTACATTCAGTTCTGTCCCAGAATACCTTTTTGACCCCAGATCAGAGAATTCAGAAACTGGTTTTTATTTCTTATAAGAAAAGAAAAAAGGAAATAAGGATTAAAAAAAAGTAGTCAAAAGACTTGAAATAGTTATCCTGCTCACCTAATTCACCATCCTACTTTCAATAAAACTTGTTTTGGGATTGAATGCAAAAAAAGGGCAAGTAAAAAGTGCAGCCATGATACATCTTGGGTAATTACCTATTTTATATATATAAACTATTCTACATAACTACTTTCTAATTTTAATTTTTTCTCACCCCATAAAACAAACAGGATTCCAAAAACACCATTAGTGCTACCTATTTCCTCATTGAAAACAGTAACTATTCAAAAATATATATACAGTTTTTTAGCTGACTTACATATATGCAAATTTTGGAGTAATCTGGTAAAGAGAACCTCTGACTACTACTGCATAATGATGGCCTGATTATGGATGAAACATTAGTATGCTTACATTTTGAATATGAAAACTGGAGCCAACCAGATACAAAACCCCTTGAATGCCTAATAAATGGGATAGCAACAACTTCCATTTCTTGTAAGCTGTTTTTTATCCAGTGACCTACATCTAATATTACCACAAAGTAACTGGCATGCAGCAAGCTTGGCTTACCCAGTGGCATGGTATTTGCTCACAGAACACGACAGACAAAGGAAAGAGAGGGGATCTAGAACAGTGAGTCAGAAGTAGATCATAGCAAGAGAAAGTCATTACTTCAAAGGACAAGAAAAAAGGTTGAATTAGTAGCACACACTGCCCTCCAGAGCCTGAAGCATCATCCAAGGTTCGGAGTTGCATCATTCTTTTTGGATAGAACTGTGAAACCCACTGGCCATGGCCACTGGGCCTGCATTGCTGGACACTGTCCTGCTCCCCTAATCAATCATTATATCCAACCCTCAGGAAGTACCTGGCCCTTACTGAGCCCTGTGAGTTAGCTCAGCAAAGGACTGAAGTGAAATTGGGTTTCTGGGCCCATAGGGAGGGTCCACGTGAGGCTGGTCAGGGCTCATTAAGGCTGGTAAGTGCATTCAAGGCACTAAAACAGTGCCTTTCTATAACACTAAGACAGCAACACTTCTATCAGTTGAAAAAGGTATCTGGTATCCTAAAGAGATGGCCAACATTTGTGATTCTACTTCAGCATGTGATTTACCTACACAAGAAATATCAATTATACCAAGAATCTTTTTCTTCTACCTATAAATACAAAGTCCAGCAGAAATATTTAAAGCAGACTGGAAGAAATAAATCTCACATCCTAGATGAAATCCATCTTAAGAGACTATAAGGTATTCCCCAGGAAAGACTCTCCTGTGTAGACATGATATGCAGGCAGGTACAAATGGCTGCTAAACATACATGAATCAAAAATAATTCAGTTTGCATTACAAGTTTCACTTAAAATAAAAGTCCTGGGGTTTTAATGCCCCAAGAATCACAAAGTTTTATCTGCTCGTCTTACTGTTTCTATATTCTTCTCCACAAACAGGGTCCTATCACAGAAAAAAATCTAGATGAAGTTAATTGTCAGGTAAAAATACATTAAATAAATGATTCTTACATATTGTATTTCCCTAGAAAATATAACCTTAAAAAAACTGCAACTCATCGAGGATTTGCTGTTGATTACAGTCGTTTTGTAGAGTGGTTACTTCTCCAACATAAACACTTTTCGAAAAATGTTAATGTGTAAGATCCTATACTTGTGCGTATAAAATCCCTTTCCCATGCTCTAGGAGCAGGGGGGACTAGCCAGATCTGTATGTTTTAAAAGTTAATACAAAATACAAGCAACTCACCTTTAAAAAGTAAATATCTGTCTTAAACATACACAGATGTATGGTAGTACAATATGTCAGGAAAGAAACCTCTGCCACAGGTTTAAATTATTTTAAAATTTATATTTACCTACAAAATAGAATATTTTGTCTCCTGCTGCTGCCCTCCATTCTTCACATACAGCTCTTATATCCCATAATCCTTGACACCATTGTAAGGAGAAAATAATTCCATTATTTGGTAGATAAAAATCTGCCTCTTGAAGAAAACACTGGTAAGACTCAGATCTGAAACAACACTGACCCCTAGTGTTTTTCTATTTTATTTTTTTTTCTTAGATAAAAATTACCTGCATTCAGGATGGGTCCTGCCTATTAGACCTACTGTCATCCGATGGTTTGTCACCTGTCCTTACTAAATAGCTTTCATCACTTGAGGTAATCAGACACCTTATTTTTTTAAAGGCCAAGCACATATGCATTGAAACACTCTCCACAGCTTACTTCTGTTCACATTTTCGAGTGCTGTCTGTAACTCTGTAATGAAGAGATGCTCCAAAGACCATCGGTGGCCCCACTCCTCGCCAGGAGTGTCATCACACACTCACCACAGTCCATAACACTGACACAGCCTGGGGTCCGAGCTCAGTTATCTGTCCTGCTTTCAGCGAGGTACAGAACTTACTACTAGTCTCAAGCTAAAGGATTTCTGGGAAAAAAGCACATTAGGCTCACAACAAATACTTCAAAATTTGGGAAAAATTTCCACTAGTAAGGAATTCAGTCTGGAAGGATCTCAAATAGGCGTTCCAACAAATCAGCTGTCCATACTACCTATTTTTTTCAGCCCCCCCTCGCAGCAGATATGAACAGCAGGGTGTTTCAATGGGCTTTTATGACTGATTACTTTTTCTTACCGACACCGGCCGAGCTGTCTGGGGTTGGTGCCCCACACGCTCCTGGAGACAAAACACGACGGGGGGATGAGGGCAGGGGAGGATGAGGGCAGGCCCACGGCTTGTGGGGAGGTTCTGCGGGCCGAGCCCCGAGCGGGACACAGAGGCTGTGAGGGGCCTGGAGCTGTCACAGCGAGGCCGGGAAGGGCCGGGAGCACCCTGAGCAGCTGGAGGAGCTCGGCCTGAGGGAGCATCGAGGGTATTTATCTCCTCTACACAACCCCCTGAAAGGAGACTGGACCCGGGCGAGAGGGGTGGGAAGGCCTCTTCTCCCAGCTAACAGGAAACAAAAGTTTAAGCCGTTTCAGGGGAAGTTTAGTTGGACATTAGGAGGAATTTCTTCACAGGGAAGGGTGACTGGACACTGGAACGGGCCGCCCAGGGAGATGATGGAGTCACCACCCCTGGAGGCCTTTAAGGAACGACAGCACATGGCACGGGACGCTCCGTGCCGTGGTTTGGTCGCCAAGGGTAGCCTTTTGTCCCCGGCCGTTCCCGGGCCATGCCGGGCTCACCCCACCCCTCCCGGTGCCCGCTGCCGCTCTGAACATGGCGGCGCTCCTCCCTCCCTCCCGCCCGCAGCGCGCGGCCTCTCGCGAGCGTCTCGCGAGAGCTGGGGCGGCTCCCGCGCGCGGTTCGAAGCGTCGCGCGGCCGTTGGGAGCGGGCGCCGTGAGGGGCCGGGACCGCCCGGCCATGGGCGCCAAGAGGAAGCTGCTGCAGGTCCGGGACGCCTTTCAACTGGCCCAGAAGCCGCACCAGAACCACGCGAAGCTCGTGGTGGCTCTGAAGAGCACCTACGCTCAGGTACGGCTGCCCTCGGGCGGCCCCGCTGCTCCCCCAGGGGCGGGGGGGCCTCCTCCGCTGCGCTGCCCTCAGGCAAGCGCTGGAGCCCGTGTGCCTCAGGAGAGCCTTGCTGCTTAAAAAACCCCGAACAACCCCACACCAGCCCAGCCGCTGAGTTCCTCTGCACAGCTGCCTCCTGCGAACGCGGCTGTGGGGGCTGCCCGCGGCAGGGCTGGTGGTGGTGGGGTACCCGAGGTGTAGGTGTGGCGCGGGGCGGCGCTGATGGCCGTGTCCCCTGCCGTGCCCATTGCCGTGTCCCCTGCCGTGTCCCCGGCCGTGCCCACTGCCGTCCTGAGACCTGTCCGCAGGGCAGTGCAAACCCCGGCGCGCAGCCCAGGGGTCGGGACGTGCCCGCTGTGCACTCAAAGCAAAATACTCGGTGAGGAGTGCACGGCAGCGGCTGTGCCCCAAATGAAACCCTTTAACAATTTAAATGGAAACTGTCAGTTATAACCCCGTGTATTTTATTGTTTTGTTTTTTTTTTTCCTGTGGTACAGCTTTCGAAAGATGAGCCGGGTAGTTACCTTTTGTTGTGGTCTGATTTTTTTTTTTCATTTTTCCTCAGTTGAATGATAAAGAAGACTTTCATGAAAAATTCATCCATTTCCTCAAGTATGCTATGATAATCTACAGGCGGGAACCAGCAGTGGAACAAGTGATCAATTTTGTGGCTAAATTTGTTACTTCATTCTGTCAGACTGAGAAAGAAGATGGTAGTGAGGAGGAAGAAGAAGATAATTTACTTCTGAATTATGTGTTTAAATTTCTGCTTGAGGTACAGTAATGTTAATTTTTAAATCTTTAACATAACAAACCAAAACTTCTTGTAGTGAGGAAAACTTGCTGATGCTCGAGATAATACTTACAAACTAGAAATTAGAAAGTGAAAGTGAGGCAAAAATAGTGCCTTATGAGTAAGACCACGCCCCACTTCTCCAGCCCCAACAAACCCCCCCCACTCCCCACAATAACTGGATTACAAAAGTTAGGCTTTTGAGAAAATGTGAGCTGTTCTCTTATCAGGTGTGTCACTGTAGGCTTTACTGTAGGTGCATTTGTAATCATGAAATTGTGGAAATGATTTATACTGTCTCTTTGGTAACAAAAAATGTCTAAAGATCTTCCATATGAGTAATTTGGCATATGTATTACTCCTTTCTGTTTATTGCAAGTATCCCATAGGAAGATCAACAGTTCCAATAGCATGAACACACAAATAGAATTACATTGTCTCAAATTAGTGTTTTGGACAGATTATTGATCGGGCCAATATTCCTAGTCATCATTGCTAATATCTTTTTTTTCTTCTAATGTTTTATGGAGGCAGAGAAGTAAATTGGTTAATGCACTGCAGGCTGTGTGGAGTGGTAAACATGCTGCTTCCTTTCTGAAGGCATTGCTGATTTTCTGAAGAGCCACCGATATGGACAATGGGCCATAATTGCTTTCCAGTTCTATGACTTTTTAATCTTATTAAAAAAAAAGTTCAATAGGAAAAGCTTTTGAAACATAGAAGTGCATGTTTCATTTAGTTCATAAAATATTAGCTACTTACATGTGTATATTAAGAGCTTTATGTTGGAAATGAGAAAATTGTGATTACAAGAATACTTCCTTTTTTTTTCCTTTTCCTAAGTCTCACAAGGCGAACAGCCATGCAGTTAGATTTCGAACATGTCAGCTGGTTAATAAGATTTTGGGAAATATGCCAGAGAATGCCCAGATTGATGATGACTTATTTGATAAAATTAATGAAGCTATGCTGATTAGACTTAAAGATAAATTTTCCAATGTGAGAATTCAAGCCGTCTTGGCCCTGTCGAGACTTCAAGATCCTAAGGATGAAAACTGTCCTGTTGTTAATAGTAAGTAGTAATTGTCTTTTTCTTTTGTCTAAGAACACTTGTTGATTTATATTACTTTAAAGCATTTTTAAGCTTTTTTTTTTAGAAACATCGAGTAAATGAATGTTAAAGAGTATTCTTGTAATAATTTCATAAACTGTGGAACTCTTTGCCAGAGGAGGCTGTAAATACAAGAGTTGCATACATTCAAAGGGAAAAGACAGAACTGCTTAAAGGAGAGATCTACTAGACAATCATATTTGGCTTGGACTGCTCTGTGAACTAAATGTAGAAGTAGGATGATGAAAATAATGTGTTGCAAACTGGAGCGGAGATGTGATATGTGTTTGTTCAGTTCTTGCCCCCTAAGGGCCCCTTGGTACTGTGAATTGAAATAGTACGAAAACTGACAGTAGAGATAGTAAAAACTATTATTGTCTCAGATTATGATCACTTTCTATAAGAGATCAGCAGCTCTGCAGCACAGATGTTTTGATACTGTTTGTGGGTTTCTTTGTGTGTAGTATGATTCTTGACTAAGCTTCTACTTCCATTGCCTCTAGGTAGACAGTGTAGGTTTGTACAGCTGTTAGTTAGATTGTGCCCTGATTAAACTTTTCATACTGTCCCTTCTGGAGAGTTAGTTACTTGGGGTTTTCTGTTGTTAAGGTAACTTCTTTGAAATTTTAATTTCCAAGTATTTGTTTACAGGTTACTTGTTTAGGAGTACATAAGTTTCATAGTTAATCATTGTCTTATAGATCAAGATGATGAATTCATGTATACCCTGAGTAAATTATATTCATAGTTGCTTTTAATTTTGAAGAAGGGTCAAGAATGCGATAAAAAAAGAGTTACATGAGGAGTTTACAATGTAAGTTTTGATAGGCTTAATGGAGAAGCAGTTTTCCATTTATAGGAAAGTTTGAGCATCTGCCTCAAAGGTAATGAGGATGTACAGATAGTCAATATAGATCTTAAAGAGCCAACATTTGGGAACAATTTTTTTTACCAGTAAATGACAAAATGGTTATTTATAGGTGGGATCTAGAGTAGCAATTTTTGGAGTTACTAACTGAGGTTTCTACTTAGGATTGTAGACATTCTTTCTTTTGAGATCATAGCTCAGCATGTAATTGCCATAAAGTCTTGGGGTTGCGACCCTGAACTATTAACTAAATTATCAGCTTTGCAGGGGCAGGAGGGGGGTTTTATTAACTGATGATTGGTTGTTTTTTTTTGTGTTTTTGTTTGTGCTTGTTTTTTTGGGATTTGTTTGGTTTTGTTTTTTGTTTGATGTTTGTTGTTTTTGTTTGGTTTTTTTTTTGTTTTTTGGTGTGTTTTTCTTGGGGTTTTTGTTTGTGTAGATTGTAGGTTTTATTTGCTTTGTTAGTATTTTCTGTTTTTCTATAATCTTTCAAACTCTTCTGAAAACATTATTATGACCATTTTTTTTTCAGTTTATAACACACTGCTTGAAAATGACTCAAACTCAGAAGTGAGACGTGCAGTGCTGTCCTGCATTGCTCCATCAGCAAGGACTTTGCCAGTAATTGTAGGCCGCACTATGGATGTGAAGGAAGCTGTCAGGAAGCTGGCATATGAGGTAAATTAGATCACTTAACATTAATTTCAAAGGCTGACTTTATAAAAGATTTAAAGCCTTTTTGCTGTATTTCACTGGTTAAACACTAAGAACAGTTAGATAATTTATGTTCACTTACCAAAATTTTGAGGGAGAGTGATTTAATGCAAGTTTTCTAGTTAAAATCACTCGACTGCAGAGCTTGCTTGATGGAAATTACTTTTGTGATAGAACTTGTCTCTTGAGGATCAGGTAGTAAAAGTATAAATTATGTACACGGTCTGTTTTCTATGTATACATTTTGTGATGTTTGTGAAGCAAATGTTCTTCTCTGTTATTACATAATAGATATTAAGTAAAGATAGGATCACAGCAGGAGTCAAAAATTGCATGTTTTTGGTATTCCAGTTTTGAGAAGTATCAGATGTCACTTATGTTGTAAGGGCGAGAAGGTGTGCTAACATGTCTCTTTCCTATGCAAGCATCTTAGGCAAGGTCTTGAAACAAAATGTTAAAGTTTTTCCACACAGAACAATCTTTTGCTCTTTCTTAACTTAGGTTAAATTATGTTTTTTAACTAAATTTCTGTGTTATTAGGCTTTAAGAAAAGTACTTCAGTAGTTTATTGCAGGTATTTGTTGCTCTTGGTGCTTTAAAGAGAGAGAAGATAGTTTTCGTATTCAGGTATTGTATTCAAGCAGAGCTGATGAGCTTCTCAGCTATGTGTTATATTATTGTTTATTTTATTTTACATTTTCCTCCATGCACAAGGATCTGTTTGTTAATGTATTGGTACAGTGCCAATGGTATAGGTATTACAGGCTTTATTGATTTAGGATTTCTGTGGATGGATAAAACTGAGAGTATAAAACAACAGGTAGTTAATGGATTCAATTGTTATCATTTGCAGAAATGTATTTTTTTATAATTTCTTTTTAAGGTTTTGGCAGAAAAAGTTCACATGAGAGCTCTATCAATAGCACAGAGAGTAAAATTGTTGCAACAAGGACTTAATGACAGATCAGGTAAGAGAGAATCTTTTTCAACATCTTAATACAAATGTTTGAGAGAATACTTTGTAATCTGTTGGTGCAATTTATATGGAAGCTGTGATGGCAACAATAAGAGCCCAGAGGGAGTAATGAGGTCCCAGATAATGTTTAAGCACATGAAATCTGCTTGCTGCTTTGGCTTTCCAGTTGCCTTATAGTGGACAAACCAGGAAAGGATTTCATTTAACTAGCTTGAGTTTTCTTTTAATGAATCTCTGATTGACCCTTATGCATTTCATCATGAAGCAGCTTTATTAATTTTAATGTCTTCTGTACTGTATCACTGTATATAAAGAGCCATTCAGAACGTACCTGTAATCGTATGTGGTGTCGTTGCCAAAAGATCAAAGCTCACATGCATCTGAGGGAGACCATTTTGGCCTGCCTACACAGAACACATTGCAGTAGCAGCAATTATATACCTGAATTTCACAACAAAAGCTGCCAGTTTTACTAAATGCTGATGTGTAATCCATATACGTTGTTTGGAAAGTCTGTACTAAGCCCTGTTGAATTTTACTCTCCAAATTTTACTTGCTGAGTGATGTGCTGCTTCGGCCTTGTGAGAATTACGATCTATGTGGATATTCACTTAGAAAAGAAGACTAAAGTACTGTGTTTATATGTAACTAGAGCTCTTCAAGGTGTGTCATGTATGCGTGTATTTTTATTGATCTACCTTTCTTTTTGGCTAGTTGGAGATCATGTTACTGTGTTCTTGACAGGAAAGGGGAGAGAATCAGCTGAGTGCTTTCTTATGCTGTACAGACCTACACTTAAGAAGAAGCCTTCATTCTGTATAAGTTTGAGTTAGCACTTTGCCACACCTACACTGTAACAGTCTTATGAAGTTTGTCACGTTCTGTATTTGAAGTTCAGCACTGAAAAATTCGTGTTCTGAGTTGCTATTTCTTAGCAATATTTGAGTTTGCTGTTTGACTTAAGTAGTTGCTGCTTGTCTCCTGGTTACTATCCTCCCCTCGCCCGCCAGCATTGCTTGGTCTTTACAGATACTTCTTTTTCTTCACGTGAATGTGTTTACTTTTTAGCAATCTTTCCAAACTGGGGAGAAAGCTACCTTTGCTAATTTTTCCTGTGATCCTTCATTTGTCAGGATCAAGGATTTGTTGTATTCCCTTAAAGAGAAAATACAGCTTTTCTACATGGCCTGTTTTTCAGTGACATGAGATGTTCAACATAAAAAAGTACCTCCTTTTATGATCCAGAACAGATGCTTTCTCTGTTAGTGTCAATCTCTTCCTTAGGATGATTCTGCCTCCCAGCTATTGAGGACTTGCTCTTGTTGACACCTGGAATCCCTGGGAAAACATCTGCCAGAATATGTAGGCTGACTGATGTAATGGATATCATGTGCTCTTTGCTGGGTAAAATGGGTTTATGTTCCAAATTGGCTATTCTGTATTACAAATACTGCAAATTCTATAGCTTTGAATATGTGTATCTTTATTGAATTTGCTTATCTGAGTAACTGTCAAGCTAAGAAGTGAGGAACCTGCTCACATAAAGTTCCTACGTGGAAGTTTTGAATGTCTTTCTATATTGACTTTAGAACAAGAGCTTATAAATAAATAAGATCTAGAGTACATATTCCAGATTCTGCTTAGTTCTGCTTTTCAGAGTGCATTCAGCTGGCAATTCTCCACTCTCCTTCTACTAGTTGGTGCTTTTTCCCTTCTTGTAGAGGTTTCTTCTTCTTAGGACCTTAATTTAGCTCTTTCAGGACCTTTTTGCCTTTTGAACTCCTGACTATATTTAAGTTTTGTTTCATAAGTTACATATAAGGGGAAAAATTTATCTCGTCAGTGTATATGGACTTTGCCTTATATTGGATATTGTTTTCTAAAAGATGCTTAGAGCATACTTGTATTGCTCCTGAGTTATGTCTTTACTTCCACCAGACTATTATTAGCCTTTCGACTTCCTTGCTTAAGTCTGTGAATGTATTGGTGTATGTATTCCAGATGTTCCCATAAATACTTTTTTTGATTAACTAGTACTGTATTGATCCAGGAACTACTTGTTCCTTGTGGCAGCAGGGAGGAAGGAGTTAAAGTGTCATTATATAAATTCCATAATCCAGTTGTATGGTTGAATTAGCCGAAGAATTCTGTGTGTCAATTCAGATGTAGTATCCTGCCTCCAAAAGTGGCTAGTTCCTGAAACAGAGCAAGTATATAACAATGCTTACCCAGCGTATTTGGGACTGGAGCATCTCTCCTACAAGGACAGGCTGGGGGAGCTGGGCCTGTTGAGCCTCTGAAGAGATGACTGAGAGCAGTGTCTATCAGTATCTGAAGGAGGGTGCCAAGAGGATGGAGCCAGGCTCTTCTCAGTGGTCCTGAGCAATAGGACAAGGGGCAATGGGCAGACACCAATGCACAGGAAGGTCCAGCTGAATATGAGGAAGAACTTCTTTAGTGTGTGGGTGACTGTGCACTGAACAGTTTACACAGAGATGTTGTGGAGTCTCCCTCACTGGAAATAATTCAAGTACCACCTGGATGCAATCCTGTGCCATGTGCTCTGGGATGACCCTGTATGAGCAGGGAGCTTGGACCAGATGACCCACTGGTGGTCCCTTCCAACCTTACCCATTTGATGGTTCTGCTTCTGTAAATATTTCCTTGTTCTACAAGAGTTTATGGTTTTCTGGGTTGAGGTGCTGTCTTCAGATGTAAAAGTTTTTTTGATAGAGATTCTTTTAGTTCCCTTTGAGGGGAAAAATTATATTGCCTCAAAAATGTGGTGTGCCATAGGTATTCTTGTTAACCTGTTGGGTTTTTTCTTTTTTTAAGGTAAGGTTAAGAATAACTGTATAAGTTCTTTGCAAAAAGACTTCTATAGAAAAGTGTTTTATGAAATTGTATTGAAAACTTGGTATTTTTTTGACTTTTGTGTTTTAAAACATTGTAATTCCTGTATTATTAGATGCTGTTAAGGAGGTAATGAGAAAGAAGCTACTTCAAGCCTGGTTACGATTCACTGAAGGGGATGTTTTAGAATTGCTTCATCGACTGGATGTAGAAAACTGCCCAGAAGTGGCCATGCCAGTACTAAATGCTATGTTTTCATTATCTCCACTTCGTGATGTTGTTCAGGAGTGTAAAAACCTTGACAGCAGGTATGCAGAGCATTCTTCATTTCCAAAAGATGAATATTTTGCATAAAAATATAAAGGATTATATCTAAATGGGGAGCAGTGTAATCAGTGTCTGTGATAAAAGACATACTGTGGTGGAAGCTGTGATATCTCCCTGGTGTTTGTGTGCTTAAGTGTTTTGGATATACTGTTTTTGTTTAAAAAAAAAAATCTATGTTCACTGGCTGAAAATGATGTATTTGACTTCTTGTTTCAAGAATACCCCAAGAGTCACACTCTTAAATTCTAAAGATAGGCAGCAAATTAACCAGTTAAACTTTTATATGACTAACAGCTTAGGAGTCTAACTTGTTTTGGTTTCTGTACATCTTACTATAAAGGCAGCGCTCTAGTTTACACACACAACAGTGATTTCCTCTCTTCATTTAGCATGGGATACCAAAAAGCTCCTTTTTTATCATTTCTTTCTCCCTTTCAGTAATGCTTCTGGTCTTTTTCACACATTTCCTACTCCTCTTTCATTTCCCTCCATGCTTTTTGCTGAGCTAAGAGGCAGCACAGTTTGTGTTTGGTTCTGTTATCCATGAACTGCTTGGAGAATCAGTCAGAATGGAATTACGGTGTTTATGTGTCTGTCATGTTTTGGAGGTATTTTGCTCATTTTAAAAGCTTAACAGAATTTGGTATCTTCATCTTCTTTTCCTGTGTTAATGATTTGTAGAATTTGACTGAGTTCCTAAGCCTTGAAGAAGAGAGTGTGATGAATATTAAGATCCATAAAGCAAAAATGAAGAGGGGAAGAAAAATACAAATTTAAGTTGTATGAAATTGCTAAGGGGGGGGGGGCAAAAAGGTGTGAGAAGAAATGGCTTGAGTTAATTGAGGCAATGAGAGTGGGATGAACAGTGGTAGGAGTCTAGTGTCAGATGATAAAATTAAATAACAAATTGTCACTGACTAAAAAGTGATAAAATCTTACTCTGTGTTTTGGGAGTAAATGCATAATATCATCATGTGAAGTGTCTTGCATTCTAGTAGCAGCATGACAGATGTTTTAAAATCAGTAGATATGCTATAGATATGGGCTTCTTTGGCTTTAAAAGGACCAATAATGGTGAAATAACTTTCTTACAGCCTCTGGAAATGTGCCAATATCTTAAGAGGTTCAAAGGAGAATATACATAGTTATGGACTTCTCGGTCTGACTTTGATCCTGTACAAAATGAGGCTTCCATTCTGAAAAACTGGGATATCTGAGAATTTTTTTAAGTAGTAGATGTGTTAGAGTAATGACAACTTAAGAAGTAAGTTAAATTATTCAGCTCATAATGAAGTTATTTAATTTATGGAAAATACTAGGGTTGTTCTTGTATGAGGCTTCTGACTACAGCTTGAGTGATGCAGTATCAGTATGATAAATGGTTAGATTTTTGAAGTTCTATGGTTTCTGTTCTTTAAATTTACTTCTAAATAAAGACCTGTCAGATTAATGAAAAGCCAGCAAATGATCAGCTTTCATCTACATGTTGCATGGGGTTTTTTGGCTGGTTTGTTTGTTTTGTATGTGAGGGACCTAAAACAAAAACAAAATCATTGATAGTTTGCAAGTAAAATGGGATTCAAGGAAGTGAAAAGTACCACTGCAGAGATACTGTCCTTTTTGTTTTGAGGTAGAATTAATGCAGAATTTAATGTTTTGCTTCTGAAAACAAAAATGGCCATGCTTGTCATGGAAAGGACTATGAATCTAAAAAGGAGTGGGGGTTCTTTGGTAAATGGAGGATGAGCTTACAGAGATATGATTGCTACTCCAATATTGTGGGAAGGTCTGGTGTTAGGAATGGAAGAAACAATTCACAGACAGGAGCTGAGAAATATTTAAATGCAGTTGTTGCATTTCTGCACATTAATAGTGTTTGGTTTTCCAGACTTGTACAGTGATAATGTTTCCTGTAGTTAAAGTACCTGGGTGCTCTGAAGGGTTCATTAGAATGTTTCTGCAAACTGTTATGAGTAGCCTTGAGTTAAAATACTGAGAAGGACAGTGTAGTGAGAGGTTTGGGGAGCTGTGCGTCCTCAAGAGAGGAAGTTTTTTGTCAATCTCTAAGTGCTTCTGTGGGGAATACCTTTGACAGGATTTTATTTTCATCTTAAGTAATTTTTATTTCTAATTTTCTAACATTTCTGGGCATTTTTTGTCTTTGACCCTGTTTTATTTATCTCTTTTTTGATTTATTTTTGTTTAGAAAACTGATTCCGCTGGAAGACTTAACAGCTGAGAATGTGCTACATTGGAGATGTCTTTGTGAATATCTAAAATCAAAAGGTGAAGAAGGTGAAGACTTATTAGAGCAGATATTGCCAGAACCAGCTATATATGCAGATTATTTATTAAGGTACGTTGCATTTAAAAATAAATCTCTTGCCGTTAAAACAGATTTTTTTTTTTATTTTGAGCAGAAAGTCTTTTATTCAAACTGTTCAGGTGTCCTCCAGATTCAAAGTTGTGCTTGAAGAGTGATTTTAGTTTTTCTTCCTTTTCTTTGAAAAGGCTTGAGAGCATTTACTTCTTTTAAACAAAACATGTAAACAGTAAATTTATAGCCTAAAACCAATGCTTGGAATGTCCTTTCTCCTGAGTTATCAGCAAGGTGGACTGTTAGATCAGTAGCATGTAACTGTTATTTAAGATAATAAAATCTTTGTTCTGTAACATGCACCTATCCTTGGTGTACCTATCGTGTGTTTGGGAAGAGTTTTCAGGAAGATTAATTTTAGAGCATGCAGAAACTGATACTTTTCTCATTGTTGTAATTTGTGCGAATACAGTAAAATTTGGCTGCTGTCCCCAAGTGAAGTAGTTTTGAAATTGAAACTTCCTTTTTTGCCTGCTCAGGCGGGCATACTTCCCAAAACCTGCTTGAAAGCACTGACAGAGCTGTTAAATGAGCCAGTTCCAGAACATTTATTTCCTTGGGGGGTGCAGGAGGGTGGAAATGAATGTTTCGTTAAGTCAATCTTTTACCAAAGTGAAGAATGGTAATTTTTTTTTTTTGGTCATCTTGGTATGATTCTTTAATCTTAACATAAATTTTGAACAGAATTTATGTTTATGAACATGGAGAATACTGAGAAATCTTAACTGAGGTATTGTACTTGTGAAACATAGAGGGAAGCTTCTTGAAATGATTATAAATCACATCAGCTGAAAAATAATTGTATTGATAGGTTTTTACAATTAAAAATAACGCATATTCTTTTCTCACTTCACTGGGTGTAGTATACTAGTAGTACTTACAGAAATCTTTGCTACGTTTCAGTGGGGATCATGTTAACATGTATCATAAACATTTAAAAAATGAGGCGTCTGTGCTTCCTTAACCTTGAAATGCGGATCCAGTCTGGTGGGTGTAAATTTACTCATTCATAATTAATTTAACAGTCTGTAAAATATTTATTCTCCAAAAAATTTGTTCTTCAAGAGAGCATTTGTTTTCTTTCCCCCCAATCTTACTCAAAACGGCTTCAAGTTACCTTCCTCTTCAGGATGAGGCTGAGTATGGTTAATTAGGTGTGTAGAACTTGTTTGTAGTATCAGCTGATAAACCATTCATTATTGAGCTGTGCCACCAGTTGTTTCAGGCAAGATTTGGAATTCTGCAGTCCTCTGGTGTATAGGGTACAATTGGGCAGAGCACTGTGAGAGTATCAGAAGAAGCAAGAAAATGCAAGTCACTGGTACTTAGGTAAAAATGCAGGATTTCAAACTGCAATTAGTTATTTTACTGTTATCTGGTGCAGGTGACATTACTGTTAAGTGATCAGAAACACATTTTCATTTCAGATGTCCTAACTGAAGAAATAATTAAAATTTGCTAAAATAATGAGCTGTTGCTGTGGCAGAAAAAAAGTTCCTTTTTCACAGCTCATATCAATTTGAATTACATTTTATTACATTCTATTCAGTATTGAATTTTCTACATGATACATTTCACTCCAGATTTTCTGAACATGCATAACTCTCATTGATAGATACGTTTTTGATAAAAGAACAATGATTCTAGAAAAATAAAGAAATAGAACAAACTGATTACACTTTCCATGCTATATGGCTGAGTATATACGATAACAGATTGTTTTTCTGGGATGACATGATCATGTCCACTTGCATGATTTTCTTGCATGTTGTCTTGCAGGCAATATAACACTTAGTACCCTAATATGCAGAAAAATAATAAGAAAAATGGTACATCTATGCATTTATTCCTAAAATGCTGCCTTTATGCATTGGTACAGAACTGAAATAACACATACAAGCATAACTTGTAATTTTATTTCTAACTGTTTAATATTCACAAAAGGGACAGGTTTTTTTAATGGATTGCATTGTTTTTAAACTGTAAATTATTTGGTATAAATAACTTTCTGGAAATATTAATCCGGGAAAAGAATATAAACATTGACTTTTAGGGTTTGTAACTAATGTAATCACTTGTTTATACAGGACAAGAAAATGATGGGATTTTTTGGTGAGGGAACAGGAGTGGTTTTAGGTATTTGGTCTTCATTTTTATGGGGTGGGTTGTTTTGTTTTGTTTTTTACTGTCCCAACAGTGATTCTGAATGTAAATATATCTATTCTATTTGGATTCAGTTATCTTCAAAATATGCCAGTTCTTACTGAAGAACAAAAAGAAGACTTTAATTGTTTTGAAAACATGATGACAAAAGAATTTATAGGCCAGCAACTGATTCTTATCATTGGCTGCATGGATACCGTGGAAGAGGGAGGAAGGTAAACTTAAATATCAAGTCTGTGTTATTAAGCTTCTGACCCTCATGTCTGTGGTCAGGCATAGAACCTCTGGGACAATAACCAGATTAATCAGACAAAATACAGTTCTAATGCTAGCTGGAAAAAAAACAGTCTCTCTAATGGAATTGGTCCTAAAAGTGTGCCAAGTACTGTCTGCTTACTTTTACAGAAAAGTTTTAATGCAGACTCAACATTGTTTGCGGAGAACAAATTCAGTTGTTCTCATAAAGTATTCTTGAGATTATGAAGTTACAAGATTGTTTATTTGCAGCATAGTATATAAAAAATAAAAGGAGAAAAATGGATAATTTTGCAGCAGATGACTTGTAACAAATAGCCTGTTTGTTTCATCTCTTTTTAAGCTATATTCTGCTAAGGCCTCAAAGGTCTTAGATGCCAAGCTAAATTGGACTGTGTTAACTGAATCATTCCTATAATTTGAATGGCCTTTTGGTGTGAAGTAAGAGGAGTGAACAAATTCGGAAATTCATACCGTCACAGGCATTTTGTGAAAATTGCAGTTATGATAAAACAAACACTGCAATAATTTCAAACACTCTGTGGAATGCGTGTATGTGTGCCAGACTGGCAGGGTAGTTTAACTTGTAACTTTTTTTTAGTTTTCAGCCAGATAATTTCTATGAAAGCATTCTACAGTATTGATTCTGTTTTCTTCTGGTGTGACTTTTCTTTGGACAGTAGTGACATCTGATTAAAAAATCCAGCATTTTCTAGTCAAGAAGAATCAGGTAAAATTGGGAAAAGACAAACATTGCTAAGTAAGAAAATATATTTAGCAGTTAATGTAGCTATGGTGAAGTTTCTCTTGCAATGTATTATAAAGTTTTCATCACACTTAGCTCACAGCTGGTAAGATTAACTCTTATGTGTTCCAATTTCTTGAATAAGCAAACATTGTGTTTTTTTCTCTAATGCAGAAAGCATCTGTTAGTTATTTTACAAAAGATTCTCATTCTGCCTGCAACTTCAGCAGCACTTACACCTCTGCTTGTTGAAAGATTGCTCAGTATTGTTAAGGATGATGACAGAAGGATTCAAATTGTAAGTAATTCTAAAAGCTTGTTTTCTAGGCTCTGCCTTCCCATATATCAAACAGGTTTTCTGAAGCGTTGTAACAGAAATATTTGGATTTAAAATATTTTAGCCTGGAAAAGCATTTATATCTTCCTCCCACTCCCCCCTTTTTTTTTTTTTTTTTTTTAGCGTAGCTGCATTTTGTGGCTGTCTAGAGATCTTTAGAGATTTGGTGGTGGTGTAAATGTAATCCTCAAACTAGGAAGGTGTTACACTTCAGTAGCCTGTTCCAGAGTACTTTATTGTATTAGATTCAAAGCATTTTAACTAAAACATTCAAAGTGAGAATAATGCAAATTTCCACTTTCATATTTCTCTTCTGTCCTGGTAGCTAAAATGGGTACTAAAAACCCGTATAAGGAAAGTATTTTATATAGTAGTCTCCTTAAATGTAGTGCAATTATTTAAACTTGACTCCAGAAAAGCAGACCCTTGATTTTGATCGAATATTTTAAATGAACCCTGGACTTAAGCACAGAGATCACTTTTGGAAAATCCTCAGCCCAGTGGGTAAAGCTGAGATACAGGTTTGTTCCATGGTTACAATGGAAGAACTATGCCATTAGGATGGTAATGGCAGCATTATCATACAATATTGAGGGTAAAAGTGTGAATTTCTAATCTTCTTGTGAAATAAAGTGAATCAATGCATTCTATTGATTTGGTGTAGATTGACAGGAAGTTAAACTGAGGTGATCTGATATAAAATAAATCAAATTAAAACTATCCAGTCTCATTCAGTCTTTAGTTCTTGTTGTGTTTCATCTCATTTTGTATTTACATAATGGGTCTGACTTTAAGGGAAACTCCTAACCCACTGAGAAACTCTAAGCCTAGTTGTGCTTCTCGTTCTGTGTACATTTTTGACATGAAATGAAATAGCTTATATTGCTTCTTCTTCTTCATATGGTGGTTTATCTTAGTTGTATTTTGATTGAAGTAGTATCAGATGAAAAAACCTTACTTTTGTTACCAGCAATTCTTTTTAAAGCATGTGTTCAGATCTGGAGGGGAAAGAGAATGCCAGAGAACTGTTGGAGTAGAAACAGCTGAACTTAATGGATAATGTGGTCTTCTCATTCTTTGCTTTCTCAGCTGAATGGGAGAAAACACCAGACTCATGGTGTATGTATTGACTGTGTATTGACAAACTGAGGTTTTATTTGCAGGGAATATGAGCTGTCGAGAGAAACTGCACAGATGTGCAATAGTTTTTCAATATACATCTGAGCTGAAATTAATGGCACTGTTTGTAACAACAGATTGCAGAAATCATTTCAGAGGTTCGTGAGCCAATTGTTGCAGTCGACCAGCCTGTTGATGCTGCTGAAATAAGAAAGAGGGAGCTTAAGGTAAGCTGGTAACAAGAAAAATATTTTTTAAGCTTATCCGTCTAGAGTTTTGCATAGTAGGGTGTTATTGCCTAGTGTCAATAGTGTATTGTTGGCTAATACCATGAAGATTATTATATTAATTTTCTTTTTACTTTGTATTTCAGTTGGCTGAAATAAAAGTGAAACTTTTTGAAGCAAAACAAGCTTTGGAAGAATGCATTACTCTGCAGGATTTTAATAGAGCATCAGTATTAAAAGAGCAAATAACTGAGTTGGAATGCACAAAAAATGATCTGATAAAAGCAGCAGAGCAACCTGAAATTAAAGAAATGCGTGTGGAGAAGGTCTCTTCCCTTCTTGTATTTCTAAGTGCTGGTTATGGTTTAACATTTATTCCTAGTTTTAAAAGAAAGTGTAGCTTGGCCTTGTCTCCCATCTACATTTTTGAAATTGAAAACAAACATATATGGTATTAGTGTTCTCTTTCTGCAAGTATAAAGGCTGATTATATGCTCTAGCAAAAAATGAATTGCAGTTAAATTGTTCTTTTGTCCTTGAATAACTAAAGTATTCTAAAAGGGTCTTTGTTTTTACTCCTTTTACTGCTAATTAGCTGAAAACATGAAAAGGAATCTGTTTTCCTAATAGTTTGTAGACAGATGATGATTAATAATCTTGCACAACTAATCTGTAGTGGACAGGAAATGTTTATTTGAGCAGGGAAAAATTATGATTAATGGCGCTATTCTTCTTATTACACTACCATTTGTATCGATAATGTTTTTCTCTTTTCCCTGACCCGCTTGAAGAGTGATCCTGAAACACTGTTGAAGTGTCTGATGATGTGTTATGAGCTTCTGAAGGTCATGTCCCTTTCTAAAGGAATCGGTCCAACCATGAATGAAATCATTCAATCTCTGGTATGTAGGAATAAAAAGTACTGTTTGCTTTATAATGAAAATGGATACATCAGAGCTGGCCCTTGGATGCTGGCAGGATAGTTTGTGATTATTTCACAATCACTGTCTGCATCTGTAGTGCTGTGCTTGGTGCTTTTAAGCCTTCTGAGAACCCAGTGTCTTGGAGGTGAGTGCAGATAATGCTGTTCTGAGCATCTGTGCCGGAACCGGTTGTGGCAGAGAGATACTAAAATACAGCAGGAATATGATAAATACTTGACTAATGCATGACAGTGCTGGACAGGGCTAAGTTATACTGTGCCAAGTGGGGTGCTTAGATGTCTGCTTACTGCCCTTAATTGCTTGGATTTTCTATCAGCCAAAGTTGTAAGGGCTCTAATAGAGAACTTTTAACATTTTTAGTTTGTTTTGGCTTTGTTTTAGTTTGTTTGTTTCTAGTCAAAAGCTTTTTATCTCAGAAAGCCTGGAACTCATATAGACCTTTCTTTCCCTCCATGTACAAGGAAAGATTCCCCTCTCAGCCCACTCTGTTTTCTTAGCACCTTTGAAGAGCAAAATATTTTTGTATGGAAAAATAAGGCCAGTGGCATTATGGCCTCGTAGTTTATAAGATACACTTCCTAGTTTTCATTGTGAATAGTATGGATTTTAAGATGAACATTTCTAAATATCACAGGCTTTTAACTCTTACTGAGCATGGAAAAAAGTAATATGCCATTGTATGAATGGTGCACCCATATCAGAATACTCTGTGCAATTCTGATCTATTTAGAAAGTTTATATTTGAAGTTTATATTAGGTGTAATCAAGAGAAAGGCGGCAAGGAAAAGTATGGAGTGGCTTCTATGGAAGAATGTCTAAGTAGGTTACCTTTTTGTAACCTATTTGAGGGGACTTAAGGCTGGGGCTTGAGAGAGGGCAGAAGTGGTAAGACATTGGAGAAAGTAAGGATTGGTTGGTCACCCCATAAACCTATCCATTAGGAAGCTCGAAACAAATTAATTGCTTCTTCACCTAATGTATAATCCGTGGAATTCCGTGTCACAGAGTCTGTGCATGGTGAGCACTGGGACAAATTTCAAGGAAGACTGGGAAAGTTCAAGAAAAATAAATATTATGGAATGATTAGGTACATAGGAACAGCCTTATAGCTCTGGTGTCTCTTGAGACAAGAATTCTTAGGATGTATCTATTTAGTCTGTTTATATAATTCTTCATAGGATTTTGACCGTCTGATAAGGAGAAAATGGACTAGATGACCTTGGAATTGTAATTCTTAGAATTCAGCCTGCAAGGAAAATTGTTTAAATGTAGTGCAGCCACGCCTGATTTGTTGCAGATGTATAGAAGTATTCTTAGAAATCCTAATTAGTGCTGTGTATCCCAGAAACCATTTTTTTTTTCATTCGCTCTTTCTTTAATTTTCACGTGTTGTTTATTCCTCTTTTCTTTGTCTAAGATACAGCTTTTGTATTGATGTTCCTGCAGGATTTTTGTGTATGAAGTGATTTGGGATACTTATTTGTGTTTTTTTAAACTTGAACTCCTTAATAAGTTCAAAAGTATAAAAAGATGCCATTGTAGTGTTCACACTGTATTTAGCCTGGATTTTCTATTGTGTGGAGTTTTACAGTTGTCTTCTCAAAACTATTCCAAATACATCAAAGTGGCATCTGTAGTTGGTAACTTGGGTTTTGTTTTTCTGCAACAATGTTAATGTCTTCCATGCAGAAATGTGTAGGTTTGTTGTTCTGTGGGTTTTTTTTTTGTTTTTTTTTTTTTTTTATTTCAAGGGGCAATCAACTCCATTTTGTTTGAAAACAAATATTTATTAAAAACAACCACAAAGGAAAGCATTCATGTGACTTTTGCCATCATTTCATTGCTGATTTCAAACAGCATACTCAATCTGCTTCTGTTTAAATCTAGATAAACAGAGTATTCGGTAGTTGCCACTTTCCAAACTTTTATCAAACTAAATTATTTTGATTTTTCAGGGTAAGCACATTTTAGTCAGTATTTTTATTGCCAATTTATATATTTCCACTCTAAAGTATAATGTTATTATTTTCAGATACTTCCTAGCATAACTAATGTCCATCCAGCTGTGAGAAATATGGCAGTTCTGTGTTTGGGTTGCTGTACCCTTCAGAACAAAGAATTTGCCCAACAACAGCTTCCATTGCTGTTACAGGTAAAATGTCTGATCAGAAATGGAATTATGGTCCTTGTGACTTAGTAAATAAAACTAGTCTTGTGTCTGTAAGAAGCTGTTATACATAGAGATGCTCTTTGAGAACTAGTGATTCCTGATTTCCTGAAGATCTGGATCTGGAGAATGTGGTTTAATGTAGAATTTTTTCATGTCTAATAATATTCAAGCTTATATTTTATCTTGGTATTAGCATGCTTTCCCTTTGTAAGGTCACCTGTTTCGAAAGTTTCTAGGAATTCCTTATCTGTAAGGTCTCCTTTCTCTTCCAAGTCTGGTTGAAATCAGTCATGTAATTATATTATGCAATATAGAAAAGAGAAGCTATAGGATACTCTAAGCCTTCCTTGGGAAACCAAACTAAAAAAGTGACTGTTTTCACATTTCTGTTACATATTTACCTGTGATCATGGGTTGCATCTCCCATTGTTTCCCACATCTGCCACCCTTGTGGTAAATGTTCTGATGCCGAGGTAATGATATCAAAGATGACACTTGTTAACGTTTTTGACCCTGGCTTTGAGAGTCGCGTAGGTGGCCAGTGTGCTTTATTAAGGGTGTGTTCCTGTAGACACTGGAGAAATGACAGCAGATGTTGAGCTGAGATGCTCAGCTAAGACAAGATGGTAGAGCTGTCAGTCACCATAGTAAGAGAACTTTGGGTTCCTAAAACGTTAGCATATATTATTGGTTTTAATTTACCTTTCAGTATGTTTCATTAAAAAAGAAAAGAGTTTGCTTATGGAGAATTTCAGTTGTTAGTAACTTAGATTTTAGACTTAGGTAACTATTGTGTAGGTCCTAAACCCCACAGTTTTTCGTTAGGCTGCTGTCAGAAGCAGGTTGTTGGACTAAACAGATCTAGTATCTCTAGGTTGACCCATCCATGGTATGGTTTTACTTGAACACTAATTTGAACTATAATACATATAGTAACCTATGCAACTTTGACTTTTATTGCTATCTTGCTCTCTGTTGTCTTTTGAAATACTGTTGATTTTAATTAAGCTGTACTTTTTTTAAACTGTATTTCTGTAATACCTGATACTCTGGAACTACCACAGGCAAATAGACTTTGTTTCTTTAGTGTCTCTTTATAAGTTGAACAATCAAATTACATCTCACACATGCATGCTCACTCTGTGAGTGAAATTCAATTGATTTTCTGTAATGCAAATTGCACAGATAACTTGATAAATTATTTCCCAGACTGTATTATAAATTCAGATTTAAACTTGTATCACACCTTCCTAAAATCTGAAAATTGTCTCAAGTATAAAAAGTTCCCCAAATTAATAATCTTCTTAAAGCAAAAAAATCTTATGCTGAATTTTAATATTGGTGATCTACTGGAAGTTGTATTTTCTGAAGATGTATTTCCTTCATTAAACCTAGGTTTTACAAATAGATAATATAAAGGTAAAGCTCAGTGCTTTAAAGGCAATCTTTGATCAACTAATGCTGTTTGGAATTGAGCCTTTTAAAACCAGAAGAGGCAATGAGTCTCAAAGTGAAAGTGCACGCATTAGAACTGAAAATGGTGAGGAGGAAAGCAGAACAATAGAGGAGGAAGAGGAGACTGCCACAATTCACAGCCTTCTGAAGCTACTTTCTGGTTTCTTAGACAGTGAGGTAAGGATTACTATAATATTTGCCATAGTTCTATTTTAAAATTGTTTTTGTAGATGGATTACCATCCCATTAGGTTCTATATGAATAGTATGTGATGTGTAATTGAAATTAATGGTCTCATATTAAAATAGCTGTCCTAGAAAATGACTACAAGTTTGTCACTGATGCAGACTAACAATACTCTTGAGCTGGCTTTGAAATCCCTGCAGGTGCAAATATATGAATGTAGAGAATTGATTGGCAAGATAGGATGTAGACTATTACTAGAAAGTATTAGTGAAAAACACTGCGGTTAGTGTGTTGTGTTTGTGATGATTTCTGTCTCCAGATTTCAGAACTTAGGACAGAAGCTGCAGAAGGCATTGCCAAACTGATGTTCTCTGGGAGGCTGATCAGTGCCAAGTTGCTTTCTCGCCTTGTTTTGTTGTGGTATAATCCTGTGACTGAAGAGGATATTCGGCTTCGACACTGTCTAGGAGTATTCTTCCCTTTATTTGCTTATGCGAATAGGTAATGGCCTTTGTAATTTTTTATGTGACAATATACATTGATCTAGCGGCTTTAGGAACGTTTTTTGATGTTGTACAAGTAGAAATTGCACAAATGCAAATTAGACCTAAAGGTCTAATTCAGCCTCCTATGCCTATTTCTTTTGAAAGTACATAATCTCAACCTGTGACTATTTTGAAGACTTCCTGTTAATTCCCTTTTACCCCTGTGGTCTTCCGCTTTTCTTTCCTAAGCCTATAATTGAAACTGTTCTCCAAGATTCTGAATAAAATATTAATTTAAAAAGATATGCTTTACTTATTTATGCTGTTGAGCACTACAGGTAGGCTTTGAAGTGTCACTAAAAAGTAGCTAGCAGGAATGCTTCAAAAGAAAATAATCAGTGCCCAGCAGATATCAAAGCAGCAGGCTGGTGGGTTGTGGTTTGGGGTTTGTTTTGGTTTTGAACCAAAGAATACTCCAGTTTAAATTCACAGCAGATTCAAAATCTGTTTATTTTGGTGGTGACAAAAGGAGATAGAGAGCTTATGTAAGGGAATAGGACCTTAAACAGCAATTCTCACCTCCTTTCACCTGCTGAACAAAAAAAATGTTTAACTTGCTTTCCAGTTGCTGTTAGTGGTTTTAGTGAGTTAAACAAACTGAGTATTTATTTGCTTTTCTTTGTGGTTAAGTTTTCATTTAGGTGTATTAAGTGTTACTTTATCTGTTTTTCAAACCAAAATGAATTAAATTTTTGTGGCCTATACATTGCCACATTAAGAGGAGTAGTTCAAATGGGAGTTGTTTGGAGAGGCAGAAAACCCTAACAAATGTATTTTGACTGTTGTCAGGAAAAAAAGGAAAAATACAGTCTCCTCCAGAATGGGGTTTTCCCTACTTAAGTTCTTTTGAAAATAAGTGACAGGAAAAATAATTTCATATGGTTCCAGTATTCTGATATGAGATAATGAATTTAAGCTTTAAACATTGATAATATTTTACTTGTGAATGTTGTCTTCTGATGCTGGGAATTTCTCTTTTTAAATTTTTTTTTTAATGAGTATTAATGATTGCCCACCTGAATAATTCTGTGTATTTCCAAGTCATTTGCAAATGAGGCAACTTCTGGCACCTCACAGATGATCTTTGTCTTGAAAGAACATGGTTTATGTTTTAAGCAAAAATCAGAAAAATCAGTGGAGGAAAAAATCCTAAGCCTTAGTCTGGCTCATTGGTTGGGAATCTGTTTAGGTAGGAAATGTCATTTATTTTCTGTCTCAAAACATTATCTGTGTCCTGGATCACAAATGGTCCATTTTAAGGTTAATAATTTCGTGTTTTCAGTTACCAATACTGTATCCTTAGAGGATAATTATTAAATACCATGTGTAATTGAGACTGTCTGCAGAGTTGGCATTTAGAAAAGGAGAACTTGGGTAATAAATGAGATTTGGCTGAGGTTTATACCTAATTTTAGTACTGATCTCTTACCGAATTTTAAATTTCCATTTGTTTTCTGGGTGCTGCTCTGTTAACCATCTGGTAACAGATATAATCAAGAGGCTTACTTTTTGAAATAAAATATTTGAATTCTGAGGAAAAAATGTTGATGCTCACTTTTAAAAATAATCTGTCGTGTCAGGAGAGTGGCATAGCATGCTAGAACAGGGACAAGATCCTGTAACCAGTGAACAGTTTTTATTTGTGGAATTTTTTCTAAGCAGTATTAAACTCTGGCAGCCTAAGAGGAGAAACTTCTGCCTGGTGCCTTTATGTTACTAGACTTTTTTTCTTTACTTTTAATTTACAGGAAATAATCTGATGCTTAGCTATGCTTGAGCCAATCTAAAGCCTTAAAGCTGTTGCTGAAAGGGAGGGTTCTTGCTTGTGCTTTTTTGTAGTGTGCAAAAGGTCTTCTGATCCGCTGGTTTGGCTCAGTAATCCGGCAGCAATCAATCTCCTATGTTAAATTACTTACGTTCTTAGTTTTCTCCTGTAGTTATGTTGGGTTCAAATAGGAAGTTAATAAATATCAGAAACAGCAAAGGTTTCACTTCAACTAGTACCTTGTACTTTTCAACATCTTTACCTTTTAAATTGTTTTGACAAATCTTGTGGCACTACACTTTTAGAAAACTTGCTGCAGAACCAAGTGCAACATATTTTTAGGCTTGCTTGGCAGAAGTTATGAACTATTCTGAGAAAAAACATGAGTATTTCTTCCAAAAATCTTGTTAGCCACTGCATATTTTTTTTTGCCAGACTTCCTTTCTTACACAATGAAAGCTACCCCGAAAGAAAAATGCTAGCAGGAAAGAGGAATGAACGGAAGACAAGATTAATATAAAAAAGAGATTCAGAGAAATGTATTTATGTAAATGTATTCTGTTGTCCCTTAAGAGCAGATATGTCGGTATATATCAGTTAGATTTTCAGTATTAAGGATGAATGTTCAAATTCTTCAGAGGAAGGAAGTGTTACTTAAAACTTGCTTGAAATACCACATACTAAAACTTTAATTGGTTCTGTGAAGCAGTTTTGATATCTTGATCTCACTGGCTGTTGCTACTCAGGTTGGTGGCTCCCGCTTTGCTTTGACTGATGTATTGTAATGGGTCGGTGAACTTCCATCATGGAAGAGAAAACAGTTTTGTCTTGTTATGGCACTAATATTTGATTCCATTGAAACAGGTCTAACCAGGAATGCTTTGAAGAAGCTTATCTTCCAACTCTGCAAACGCTGCTAAATGCTCCTGCAACATCACCTTTGGCTGAAGTAGATGCCAGTAATGTTTCTGAACTGTTAGTGGACCTGACGAGACCAAGTGCACTGAAACATCAGTCTAAAAAGTCTCAGGACTATCAGGTCAGTATGTTAAACTGTAGGAAAATACTGTTTGTGTCTAGACATTAAAAGTGCCCCACCCCCCCCTTGCTTACTGCTACCTGTCTGGGTCTCAGATTCTCAGTGCCAGCAGCTGGATTAAATGAGCAACTGCTCAGGTAACCAAATCTTTTTAGCTTGACACTTGCCTTCCCACCTCCCCTGCACCCC
This sequence comes from Anabacerthia variegaticeps, assembly GCA_035583185.1. NCBI lineage: Eukaryota > Metazoa > Chordata > Aves > Passeriformes > Furnariidae > Anabacerthia > Anabacerthia variegaticeps. Next base: position 57,570,284 of record JAWWEW010000131.1, on the reverse strand, counting down.
CACCCCCCCAATCTCGCCACCCTCTTCCAATTAAAAAATGCTAGTAGGACCTTGCATCATGGCTAATTGTCTTTCCTGGGAAAAGTATTTATAAAAAGCATTTGGTGCATGTACTGAAAATACTGCATTTTAGAAAAATGTTTACTCTGTAAAATGAGTCAGTCAGCTGCTTAAATTGGAATGTTCTCACTGCTGTCTCTTGTAAATAGTTCCCAACAGAATGTCTGATATCTAATTCTTTTCCTTTACAGGAGTTAACAGTGCATGATACTTTAGCCTTGAAAATTTGCAATGAAATCCTGACGGACCCAACTGCACCAGAAGTCCGTATTTATGCAAAAGCTTTAAATTCACTAGAACTCAGTAATTCTTCCACAGAGAATCTTCTGATGTTGCTCAATGAGATTCTAGAGGTAGTACATAAGTAGCATGCTTCTTACCTTTTTATTCATTAGCAATCTAATATGCTGATACACTTAAAAATTAAGTGCCTTTTGTTTACTATGATGGTGTGACTGGAATTTCTCTTTAATCCATATTTGAAAATTAGTTTTTGAGTCATTTATGAAATTAGCTGATAACACTGCATAAACCATTGACCAGGGTGGAACAGTGTGCCCAATCTGATACATTCCAGTACAGTAAGATCTTTCAATAAAATAAAACTCAATATTAAGTCTTTTGCAGTTTGGATGGCTTATCTTTAGTTAATTATTAACAGCTGAAATTTTACACCAAAACTTACAACCTAATTGGAAGATCATTAGGCAACATGAAAAGGGCGCTTGATTTAAGATGAAGTGGGAAGGGATTGATTACAAGAGTTTTTACTTTGGTGCTTGATTAATATGGTAAAAAAGAATAAAATTTGGGAGTATGACAGATGAACACCATGGTATACAGAAATGTTGAAAAGCCTGCTGAATCCAGTATATCATCCTGAGATAGTTATACTCCAGGTCCAGTTGCTTTAATGTTTTTCAGGTTTCCTTAAAAATTAAAAAATGTGGGAGTTCAGTGCCTGATGTTGATGGAGAAAGTGTTTATACTTTCAGTTTGATCATTTTCATGTCACACATTGTATCCTTTGTATCCTTTGTCCTGTAAACTTAACTATCCCATTAGTAGGTAAATTTAATTAATAAAATAAATAGTCATAAAATTAAGTAGCATTTAACATTAAATATCTGCTCTCTAGGAAGTACAAGATAAACTCTGTCAAAGAGCTATTGAGAAGATCAAGATGAACTTGACCAAGGATGTGAATGTGGGCAAAAGCCACTCTGGAAACACTGAGGAAACAGATCTCTCTGAAAGGACACAGGATGCTGACATCACATTGCCAGAAAATACTACTCACAATGAAGAAGGTAATTCAGGAGAGGTGTGGCACAGGAGCAGGTGTACAATTCAGTGAATTGTTCAGATGTTACTAAAATAAGTTTTAGTTTTTCCTCATTAAATTAATCTACTTTTTGAAAAAACAGGAAAAGGTAACATAGTAAATATGTACACAATTTAAAATATTTGTACTTACGTGTTTTCCATTTTGTGTTGCTTTTTGCCCAGATACTGCCATATTACTCTGGTATGAATAGTGCTGTATTCTGCATCTTAAGCTCTGCTCTGCAACTCCCTATTTTACCAAAAACAGTATTAAAATGTTTTAAATCTTTGGCACACTCCCCTGTGTGCTGCTAAATACTGATGCTGAGTAACTCTTTAGAATGTGACTTGCTAACGTGGAGGAAGAAGGAAGGGCTGGGTGGGGTTCCTAGACTTTGCAGTTATGCCTGTGGTTCTGCAGGCTGTGTTAGAGCAGGATAGAGCTGATGCCTTCAGTGGTGACACCAGTCTGTCCTTTTTGCCAGCTCATCTCTTGGAGCCACATTTGTTTCTACTGCTGTTTAAGAGCTTGAAGTGGAAGTAGCTGGAAGGCTTTGTACATATCTCAGCACTGTACATTGTGCTGGGGGCTCAGAAACTGGAATATTTTATTCAACAGAAAAGGAATTGGATGAAATACATTAGGTTTGCTTGCAGCAGCAAAGCAAAAGTATTGATATGCAGCTGTTTTAAGCAGATCGTGTGCTCTTTTAATGTTTCTTTTAATTATTTATGTTTTTAGTGGGTTATCTAAAGGCTTTATTTTTTTTTTGAAGTGTCAAATAGTTTAATTTCTTCTGTTTTCTATGTTTATGTCTTCAAATATTTCTTGGATGGGAAGTCGGAAGTATGGTTTTGAGCAAATAGTTGCAATGTTTTTGGCTAACATCTGATAATGCTTGTTGATATGAATTTGTCATGAAGGAGAATTTTTTTAGTACTTTTGAAAAGCAGGAGAAGAGCATTTTTCCCTTTCCTTCTCCCATCCCTTCCTCAGTACATTTGGGATCATTAAAAATTATGCAGCATTTACTGCTTCAAATTTGTGGGATTACAAATTTTCAAAGGGTCTGGGACATAAGTCCTGCAAGGAGCAGCTGAGGGGCTGTTCAGTCTGGAGAAAAGGAGGGTCAGAGGGGACCTTATTTATCTCCACAACTGCCAGAAAGGTGAGGTGGGGGTTGGCCTCTTCTCTCGGAAATCAAGCAACAGGACAAGGGGAAATGGCCTCAAGTTGTGCTGGGGAGCTTCGGGTTGGGTATTAGGAGAAGTTTCTTCATTGAAAGGGTGGTTAAGCATCGGAACAGGCTGCCGCAGTCACCATCCGCGGAAGTGTTCAGAAAACAAGAGGACATGGCACTTTGCCATATGGTTTAGTTGACAAGGTGGTGTTCAATCAAAGGTTGGACTTGATGATCTTGCAGGTCTGTTTCAACCTTAATGATACAGTGATTCGACCCAGTATGATCTTCTCTCTAATTTTTCCAGAAGCTGAGGTTAATCTAACCGGTCTGTAGATCCCTGGGCCTTTCTTCGTGCCTTTTTTGTAAATTGGCTTCCAGCCAGCAGGCACCTCCCCAAACTCCCAAGATTTTTGGTAGATGACTGAGAAGGGGTCTTTTGTAACATCCATTAGCTGAGTGACATTTAAAGCTTCCTGCTAGCCTTAATATCTAGTTTCTGGTTTAAAGCAAAAGTGGGTTAGAATGTGTGGCTTTTTTATATAACAGCCAAAATTTAAAATACTGGTACTTAAGATAATTGACTTTTAATTTGACTTTGCATGTATTATTCTGTTTAACAGAAAGCAATAAAGATGATCTTCATACTCCAGTTAATGAAGTTAAAGAAACTGCAAAATTAAAATCCACAAGAGGCAAAACTGGCAAAGGTACACTGGCTACAATATTAATTGCTTTTAATAAAATAATTTCATACTAACTTTTTGTGAATGTATAGATATAAAAACCATTCATACTCTTATAGTTTTTACAATTTATTTGTTAAAAGATTAAAGTAGTCTGTTCTGTGGAAATTTTTGTGCTGTTAGCCTCTCCCAAATAACACAGATTTAAATAAAAAAAGAAGACTGACTGCAGGATTTCCAGAAAACCTGGCCACAGCCGCTGACAGTAACAAACAAGTGTTTCTGGGAGAAGTGGTAAATTGTGGGGTTTTTTGTTGTTTTTGTTTTGTGACCACATTCTCTTTGTGCTGACTGCATGTTTCTGTGTTTCAATGCAATATCAATCACTGAAGAAAGATACAAAACTAGTTTAAGAAAAGAAATGGTATCATGATATGAAAAGAGATTTTTGCTTTATAGGACAGCGGAAAGCGGCAGCAGAGGTGAGGTCTGTGAACAGAAGAAAAACTGGCACAAGTGTAAAATCCAGACACAAAAGGTAAATCCTTGGCTCTCCACCATCAAAACCATGATGTCTCTTCCAGCAAGGAGGTTTAATTCAAATGTTTTTCTTTCCCACACTTGTACCTTTGACATCCTCTGTTCCTAAAACTCAGATAAATATTTAAGAAAAAAACCTTTCTTTGAACCGATACTTTTGAAACAGTGGCAGGATTTGTCAAAGAGCCTGTAGTATTTTTTAGCATACCTTTGGTGTGTTGAATCAACATATATTCTAGCTGACGAAAGGTAGATTTTTGGTTTACATTATTGCTCTTCTTCCAGTCACTTTCTGCTTTTTTAATCTGTTCTGTAGAGGAGTAAATTTTTTAAAATTTTTTTTCCCCCTTCACAGTTTTGTTACTTGTTTTCCAACATATAGTTGATAAAAAATGACTTCTAGAAATGACTGAGAAGTGAATACAGATAATGGATTTCTTTCCTCATGATCTTGTAGGATATAAGCATTAAAACATCTTTCTAATTTTTATCTGTGCTCACTTTTTCTCAAGCAAGTAACCCATGGATTTTAGGGTGACCAGGGTCAGTCCACTTCCTTTTGCCTATTTGGTGTATTTACTTAGTTTTCACCTAGTTTTTGGGAGTTATGCTTATTTTTCAACTGCTTATCACTTGGTTATCTTTACTGATACTGCTATATCACTTCGAAAACACTTGACATACTCAAAAAAATAAAGTTTATAACTGGTAAGAAGTACTTTTGTTCTTTAAGACCATGTTTCAAATTTGATAATATAAAAACTCTCCAGTTTGCTTAGTATTTTTTGCCTTACTTTTAAATATTCTGTATTTCAGTTGTGATGAAGTTCCAGAATCAGTCCCAGTGTCAAGTTCAAGGCCTCCAAGACGAGCAAAAACATTGGCACTTGAAAAAACAAGAATGAATCTTTCAAGACTTTTGGATGAGGAAGTGGAAAACTGAAGACAAAACGAGAGAAAGTGCCCTTTGCCAGTGCTGGTAGTTAACATCAGACTTGAAAAATAAGATTTTTTTTTTCCTTGGTAGTCATATTTAACTCTTTTTGTAATTCTAGATTTTTAGATTAGTTCTTTAAAAGTAATGCTTTTAATTAAGTTCCCAATACAAAGTCCATCATTCATGTATTAAAATATATTAAAATATTACCTGACGAAAACTTGGATTTTTTTTCTTTTACTTTATAGAGAATGCTGCCTCTTATCTGCAAAGAAAAATTGTTATTGGTGCTAAGTAGTCAATAGTTAAAGCTGTTTTGATATTTAACATTAGCAGAGGGTTTGACTTGGAGTGATTTCTTGTGATGGCAGCAATTTTGAGTGTACCTCCCTCTATGGCACTCACTTTCTTTATTTTATAAGGTTTTATAACAGTAAAACCTGGTCAGCAGATGCACATACTTACTGTTCACATTAATGTAAACCAGAGTTGATCGTAATTGTGAATTCTGCTTCCTGCAGATGTGTGTCCATGCTATTAAAAAATGTCAAAGCCGTAGAAATGAGAAACTGATATAAATTGAACTCTGGAATTCTCCTACTGATCTTTACCTTGTTATATAAAATCAGTGATGTGCTTTTAGGAAAGCATAAAAATATTTGTGGTACAAAATAAGATCTGGTAAAGAAAGGAATATTTAAGTACAGAAAGAAAAAAAATCCATACTCTAGGGTTTCTGGTCTGTTTTTTTAAAGTAGCATCCCATTGTGATTTCTTTTTAGCTTTGAAGTTCAAAACCTTTTTCTAATGACATATCTAGGAATGGTTGTAAGTTATGCAGGGCAATAGAAGATTCAACTGCATGAAGTAGTCGCTGGTGGCTGAGCAAATTCACTCTGGAGACAGAAACACTTGGTCAGTCACGTCTGTCTGTGTTCCATTATGGATAATTTTGGAGGTATTTGGAGAAATCTCATGTCAATTGCTTGATGCACATTTCAGCTACTGATGCCAAATGCAGCTTTCTAAGGAACTTGCATTTAAAATAGGAAAATATACCATAAATGATCTTTGTTAATTCTCAGAAACTACTTAGGGGACACAAGTGAAATAAGTGAAAAGTAGTGTTCCCAATGTGTAATGCCCAAACTATAGTGCTGTTTCCCGGCTTGGATATAGGAAACAGACAGGATTGTGTTGCTTTTCCTCCCTTGCAGTTTTTGTTGGGAACTTGTCAAATTGCAAGACGTCATGGCACGCTTCTCTGCTGATACTTGTTATTCAGAAGCTTCTGTAACTGTGATAAATTATTTATATTCGTCATTTTAAACAGAATTTTGAGGTCCTGAACTCCCTCTTCTCAAATCCCCAAACTAGTTCGTAGCGAGTTTGTGTACATGCAAGCACTTGAGATCAGAGATTCTCTGCCCCCTTGAATGCTGCCTGAACACAGTTAAATGGGCAAAGTATATAGTTTAGTTTTTCTCAGCTGACTGTCAGTCAGAGCTTCCCTGGGGCTTTAAAGTGTGGGGGTTTTTATTTATTTTTTTTAATTTCAGTTACAAGCTCTCTCTCATCCTCCCTCTCTTGAGTGGTTTGCTCTTCAACCACTAATACACTTTGAACAACTCGTGCCTGAATTACCTGTAGGTGCTCTGCTGTGGATGTGGCTTGACTGGTGTGTGTTAATAGCAGACAAGACTCTGCCCAAATGGAGATGTCCGGGCTGTTGTGGGACTGTAGTGCTTGCCCTGTGGGGAGAGTTTCAGGGAGCTGGGCTTGGTCAGTCTGCAGGTGTTTGCAAGATCCTCAGTTACTTGCAAGGAGTCTGGTGAAGAGATGGAATTGGGCTCTTGTTGCATATGGTGGTGGGAGGATAAAAACCAACAGGTATGAATTGAAACTCAGACCAGAATACAAGGTGAAAAAGGCAGTGGAATAGGTTAACTGCTGGAACAGGTTGCCTGGAAAGGCTGTGTAGGCTCTGTCCCTAGTTTAGAACACGACTGGGTGAAATCCTCCCAACTGTCTGCCTTTTAGCAGGATGTACAATTATGGATTTTCCTGATGTTCTTCTGTGTCTGAATTACCCTGTGATTCTTTCAGGCTAGAAACCTGACCAGCAATTGGCACTGAATTTCCAGCCCTTCTGGGCAGTGTGCCTGCCCAGCTCCCTGTAAAAGGCTTTCTGTGCAAGCTGAAGGGTGAGTGCTGCACCAAGAATGTTTCTTTTTCTAGTGTTGTTTTTTGTCTGACTTATGGCAGGGGCTGGTGAGCTTGGGTTGTGCCTGAACTGACTCCCATCTGACCAATTAAAACTCAGTGTGATTAAAAGAATAATGATTGCTAATAGTTAACAAAAGCAGGCTGCTGCTTGGAGCTGTGGGAGACGTTCAAAACAGAAAAGTTCTGGTATTTACTGGGTCTTTGAAATGAGAAAATCCACAGGCATCTCCTCCTGTGGGCACATGAACAAGATACCAACTGCATTGGCTCCAGTGCTTGAAAGACTCTGATGTCCCTTCCCACCCCTTACTGTTGCTTGTGCTTTGGTGGGGCTCCACTGAAGTCATTGCCTCTCCCCAGGGACATTTAATTCTCCTTTTGGCTTTCTTGCCAAATAGACTTCACATGCATTAAATAGTTGAGATACACAGAGACCCTCTAGACAGTGCAGTGTGATGATGAATGTTTATTCTTGTAATCACGTTCTGCACTGTGTGATTCTTCAGTGCCTCAATATCCTATTAGGATCTTGGGAGATTTACCAAAATTTGTAACAACCTTTTTATTTCATTTGCTGGATTGCACCTGCAAACCAAGAAACTTCTGTAAAGAGGGACTGTGCATCTTCACTTCAAGGTGAATCCTTAAAACCTTTGTTTTATAAAATACAGTGTCTTCCAAGAAAATTTCCTTCTGGAAGATTAGTTCTTGGCAAGTAAAGAACAGACAACTTAATATGAAGTTGAATTAAGAAACCTCTACTCTAGCTATTGAATGTATGACTCCAGAAAAGAGAAATATATCATATGGTTTTATTCTAACACTTTTGTTATAGCTCTATTAATAATAAAGTTTTGATGAATGAAGTACATGAACCTTGCTAAAGATCATCTAAGCATGGAATGTCTACAATGTAGTCAGCTACAACCATTTACTACTTCTTTGAGTAGCGTTTAAAATTTTGATTTTACATTGCATTTCCAAAGTACACAGAAAAAATGAAATAGGAAGAGCATTTACATCCATTTTAATTGGTGGCAGGCATGAATTCATAAAAACAAATGGGGAAGAAAGACCATTTAGCAGAAACCTCAAAAAGTGCAGATACAGATTTGTTGAATGACAATCTTTCACGAGATTCTCCAGCAGGCTTGGTCTTTCTTTTAGACATTACGGTCATTAAACACTGTCACACAGAAGTTCTCAGGGTAAGTGAAGATGAAAGCATACTGCTGAAACAAGCTGGTGCTTCCATACATTTCAATCCATTGGTAAAGGAGATCTCCTCAGATAATTTACCTTTGTACTGCTTTGCTTCGAGGTAGTCGGTCTCCACCTGTTACAGATTTGTTTGAATTATTACCATAAATCTTTACATGGTGACCTATGCCACAACTTACATAATATATTAACTTTCGTGCACAAAAATAAAATTGGGAAATAATTAAATTTTAAGAACATAGAAAAATCACAATACTATTAAAGGGGAACATCCGATTCTGATATAAATTTGTACTGCAAGAATTTCATGATGGTCATATGTGAAACTTTGTATTAAAAAAAAGAAAAAGTACATCAAACTGAATAATGCTAGTAGTATATAAAGCCAAATCACACAAGATCATTTCAAGATCAATGTAATAAACGCTTATTATTTAGCAGAAAAAAAATCAGGAACAATGTACAAAATAATAGTGCAAGAACAGCTGCAATCTATTTGTTCTCATCAGTTTTGAGATTTTGGTTAAAAACTTTACAGCTGGCGAGAGATGCTGCTGAAAAACTCAGATTCCACTCAGTGGGCTGATTAAGGCACATCTTTATGGACTTCAAATGTTCATTTTCTGTGTTCATGTCTATTGAATTCTGCGGCTCCGAGACTTTCACTTGTAGCGTGCTGTGAGAAAAGAAGTGGGGGTAGGAGAGGGGGAAAAAATGAGAAAAAGTTTAGTACACTTTCCTCTTCCCCTGTGAACAAGCTGATAAGAGGCAAGATGAGGTGGTGGCAGATTGTGTATTCTGGTGCGTTTTTGCCTTGTGGTTTTACTGCACTATGTTCCAGAAACACTGAGATTAGGACCTGACTGTGCTCTGTGTTGTAAAGTCGATTGGGCTTGTGTTGGGATTGCTGAGGCCACGTCAGTTGGCAGAGCCCCTCCCAGCTCAGTCTCCTGCCCACACTGTTCTTTGCAGAAGTGCAGTAACAGTGTTCTGCAGGCTGAATCTGCTGAAATCACCTGCAGCTGGAACTGCAAAGGACCTGGGCAAGAGTTTGTTTTGCTGACAGTGTTCATCTGGTACAGCCGTGAAAGACTAAGATACAGACAGCATATTGTTTTGCATCTAGGAAAATAACTAATACAAGAAGGGAAAGAAACCCAGCCCTTTGTAGGGGTCACTAAGCAGACTAGGACAGATGCGTGGGTTGAATCATCAAATGGTTTGGGTTTGAAGACACCTTAAAAGGCCATCCTATCCACCTGCCCTGCAATGGGCAGGGACATCTTCAACTAGATCAGGAAGGTCAGAGCACTGTCCAAGCTGGCCTTGAATGTTTCCAGGGATGGGGCATCTACCACCTTTCTGGGCAATGTGTACCAGCGTTTCACCATCTTCATCATAAAAAACGTCTTCCTTAGTACCTAAAGCACACTCAAGACAATTTCAATCCTAATTTCAAACCTGGCCATCCCTGCTTTTGTTATAATGCTACCTCCTGCAGTGATTTACCCCTTGTGTGCAATTCATTGTTTTTCACCATCCTTTTCAAAGACTTCAATAACTTCAAGAAGGATACAAAGTTGAAAATATTTCTAATTACTGAGATACTAAAAATAACATTCTAAGTACTGTAATTAGGGGTAGGAGGTAATCAAAGGGGTGTTTAACTGGATAAAATATCTCTTAACGGCTTTTACTTGCTGCATTTCAGGAAACAGGTTCATCACAGGACTCTGCAAATTCTGAAAGACTGAATCTGCTGTAGTGTAGTGCTCACATGGGTGTGCAGAGTAGCTGAGGACAGTCAGTCAGTACAGGACTATAACCTAAAACTTACTGGCTTGCATTACTCAAATACCATTGACTGACTGATTAAATCTTTTCCTATGTCATGGCAAGAGGGGAATACAGCTTATGTACCAGCTAAAGCTACAATTTGCTGTTACGATGATCTGAAACATGGTTTTACTCTTATACATTTTAATGTAAGCTCTCCAGGCGGCTTGTATGCCTTTCTGACGTGGCAGTGAAAAAGGCATTTCTCATTTACTAAACCTAGTTCTCAACTCTCTGTAACTGGTATATGGCTCCCATTCCCTGCATTTCCTTGTGTCATTTTCTGGCCTCTATCTTTTCTCATTTTTGCCTTGTACCCTTTTCCTCTGGTTGCTCTGATCTTTTCTTTCCTGTAGGATATGGAGTGCAAGTGTAGGTGATGGAGAAGACTTCAGTCAGCAAGGTTACTTTCTTGAATTTACAACCTCTTCAGACTTTGATATGTGCCCTCAGACACTCAAAGCCTTTTCTTGTGACCATGGGATTGAGTGCATATGTAAGACGGTGTTAAGGCTGACTTCTCAAGTTAGCAGCTTTGCTCACTCTTACTGATTTTGTGCTTTCCAGCCAGGTAACAAAACATAAACTACTAATAACTCAATAGTCAATATTAGTCAATAGCTAATGAGAGATAGGGCAGGAATGATGTTTGATTTGGGGGTTTTTGAGGGTTCAGGTGGTTTTGGTTTGTGATGGTTTTTTTTGTTGGTTTGGGTAGTTTTTTTGTGGTGGTTGTTATCTGAAAGGAACATAAATGTCTCAGTAATCAAGAAATTGCAAACTGTGGAGTACTATATACCTACAAAGTGCATTAAAGAACAGCATTTCTATTGTCTTTAAAGCAGTAGACAGATAAACCCTGTTTAATGCTGGGGAAAAGCCAGACAGAAAAACCTAAAGGTTTGGGCTTCTCATATGATCTGGCACGTTACTTCTGTATATAAACTAGGAACTGTGCCAAGTTAGGATGGCCTGTTCTCCAAACACTGCTGGTGGTAACAGAGCATATGACAGGATCTGGTGGAATTTGGACTGCCATTCCTTGCCATGAAAATGCTGAGTGCTGTAATAGGACTGAGCAGCACTTTCAGGGTAGTCAACTCTGTGAGGGACTGTCTTACTCTTTACCTTTTCGGTTTACATGTTTCTGTACCAGGTGTAAAAGGCTGGACTGAATTTGCAAAACTAGAATTGAGGTATGTGCTGATAATCGTCATGCAGTGATTTATCTACCTCTCACAGAAGTAGTCTAGGAAACTCAAGGCTTTGCTTTTGAAAAGAATGCATAAAAACAGGAATAGGAAAGTTTTTTTCCCAGTTCCCCAGGATAGGTAAGAGCAACACAAAAAAACTTAAGTATTTTAGAAAATTTTACCTTGAGAAAAATAAAGTGGAAAATATGGTTAGAGATCTGCATTAAGATATTTGTTAGCCAAGAGTAACCTAGTCTTTTTTCTCACTTTTCACTCTTCTACATGTAGAGATTTATTTTCTAGTTGTTGATGTAACAAGGTAAGAAAACTGTATTTAAATATTTTAAAATCAGAGAATGTAATTACAGGAATGAAGTTGAACAGAAGCAGTTAAATTTCTCCAGCCAAATCCATCAATAGATTCTACTCTAAATTTTACTCCACTCAGCTGAAAAAGGTTCACACTGCATTAAGAATTCCTAGAAAAAGAAAGAGATGTTATACGCAGCAATCCTCGTCTGAGGAAGAACTGCAGGTTATAGCCTGATGCTACCAGAAGCCATGAAGCCTATTTCAGCAGAGCTTGGAATCGGGCTGTAGAGTACCCCTGGAGTTCTCTGTACCAACACTTGCACCAGTAACATGCATTAACTGATCTTATGTAGTGGTCTCTAAAAACGTTAAACTTTCCAGTTCTGAAGCCATCTGTTTACCATTCCAGCAGTGATCAGCTGTTTTGTTTTTATTCACCTGGGACTGACTCAGTTAATCGGTTTCTGTGCATGTGATTTTTGGAAGTCAGCTACAGGTGCTTCTGTGACATGGGACATAAACTCCAGCCAAGGCACATCCAATAGCTTTGTTTTCTAGGGAATCAGAAGACAGGCCAACTGTGTTGGAAGCCCAGTCAAAAAAGGAGAAAACAGTCTCCATTTTTTCCTAATTCTCTGTATGACAAACTTGTGAGGTTTCTTAAAAATTAAAATGTTTTTCTCCATCTTTAATTACACTACCCTCTACTAGTTCTTGTTTCTAGCTATTCTTGAAGGCTGGTAACATACTGCTTTATTTGAAAGACTTCATATTTCACCCTGTATAATAATTGATCCTGATCCTTCTGGTCTCTTCTTAGAAAGTAAAGGGGAAAAAAGAATATGTATGTGACTATACCTTTTGATCTGAAACAAGCAATCTAAAAAATGGAAGCTGAGACTGCCCTTCTGTGCTCTTGGCTCTTTCGATGCTGTCACACACTAAACCAGTGGGTCTAGAGAACCGTCAGTGATGGCTCCAGGTTTGTGTGTGTGTTGCAGCTCTCAGTTCCCATATTAGCAGTACTGAATACCTCTGAATTTACTATCTTTCAACAGCGCTGAAGAAAGAGTTAATTCCCTGTGTTATTCCAACAAAGCACAACAGCCAGATCGGAGTGATGCCAGTGGACTCTCAAGTCCTATGTGGTCTCCCTGGCTAATCAGACAGCCCTGTCTGTAGTTAAGTTTCCAGGCTTGCTAGGGCCTAAAAGGATCATCTCTCCCCCCAAAAATTTCCTCCTTATCATTAAAACAAAACAAATTAAATAGAAAGGTCACCTTCTACTAAAGCAAGCAACAAGTGGCCTTGCCATGCTCCTAAGTGCTAAAGAAAACCCTGCTCTTTTCTACACTTTCTGCTAGAATTGCCCAAGTACATTTTTTTAATTTAAATTTTGCTTTAAATTTTAAATTTTTCTTTAGTTTTACCCAAATCATCATGCTAATAGAAATACTGATTTAAAATAGCATGACAGGAGAGCAACACCAGAGAAAATGATAGGCTGCCAAGCACAAAATGAAAATAAATTTGCATTGAGCTGTGTATTTTCTCTGCAGTTTGGAGACATTCTTCAGTAAACCCAGGAATTTGACACCTGTTGTATGAAAATGACAACATCTAAAAAGATCTGCCCGGTTCAAGTCCATACATTTGCTGAGTTAATCTGTGTCTACAACATGTCCCGGCATGTTGAAAAAAGAGTAGGAAAAAGAAAAAATAGGAATGTCTCTTATCTGTTAGGTGACCCCTCAGCGTTTCCCATCAGAGATTACCATCAATGCTGTCTCTTTTGTGTGCTGTCAAACAGCTGTGAAGGTATCACTGTAGGGTTCTGTTTCTCTAAATCTTGTGCAACACATACAGATAAAAAGGTCTCCTGAACCAGCTGAGAGCCAGGTCAGACCCGTTCTTAGACCCTCCTGTCTGACAAGAACTCTGCAAACTGCACTTGTTACACACCACCATCAGTGATGTGCAAACCGATAGCCTGGAAAGTGCGAGAGCACCCAGGACACACAGTACTCATTTGAAGCTTTTACAGGCTTTAAAAATACTGAGTAGAAATAGTAAAACTTTAGCCGCATAAGAAAATATAATTTCTCCATTACTAACAAACTACTCAAACATTTCCCAAAAAAGGGAATAGTGGAATACACCAGGCTAAAATGTACAATGACTATAGTAGTCTCAGCATGATTTCCAACTGAGATTGATTGGATAGTGCAACATACATTGAAAAGAAAGTAAACTAAGGACACCAAGTCTGATTGTCTCTAAAATCTAAACTCATCTCTCCACAATGCAACAGCACAGAAATACACAATGAAAAATCTTAGTGTCTTATTTCCATTTAACAAATGGATTTTCATTGTAATAGGAAATAATATTTTTCAGCTGAGTGGATGGAATTCCGTTTGGGAATCTGAGAAATGCATGCCCTGGAAATCGATCAAAGCAAGCTAGGGAGATAAGCACGATTCAGGGAGTCTTAAAAATTAAGACACAGGAGCTGGGCTTAACACAGCTGAGTGCTAAGACAAATGAAACAGTACAAAGTACCAAGACAGGAGGTGAACTGAATGGAGACAAAAAGACAGGGATGGAAGTCAGATCCAGCTGTAATCCCAGACTGAAATTTTGGTGGAAAGTTTATTTTGCTCTTCAGACTAACTCAGAAGTGTTTTCTTGGTCTGACAAAAAAAAAAAGGGGATGGTAAGTAAAGAAAATAGGAATGACATACAAAACATAAGAAAGGGAGCTAAGAGAGGTAAGTAGGAATTTGAGAGTGCTTGTGGCACGTCAGTGAAAGCGGATTACTTACTGGTAGCTATTTCCTGAATCTAGATATTGAGATATCCACACATTGTTCAAGCTTTAAGTTTGATGTGCACAGAGACAAAATTACATAGCAGTACTAGTGGCTAGTACTTCATCTTCAAGGAACCCAGCACATACAGGACAGACTGGAATATATGTTGGCACATTTAAGTATAGGCAGCATTCCTTCCCCCTTTTAAAGTTTAATTATTTAAAGCAGCCTGACTGGGAAAGCTATGTAGAAAAGTGATCTTTTTGATAAGAATCACCAAGTTTTGTGGTAATATAGACAATTTAGCAGTCCACTGAAGGCACAGGGTTCTTGAAGACTAAGGAAAGAAAATATAAGCTGTCACTTAAGTGGGCATGAAGAAATCATAAAATTTTAGGGCATAATTTACTAGTGATGATAGTATATAATCTGTTAAAGAAAAAAATAATCCTATTATCTCAAATTGTTCAGAGCACACTGTCTTAAAAGATCTTGGAAACAAAAAGCAGCTAAGAGTCTAAGAATTGTAAGGAAGCATCATTCATTTTACGACAGACCTAGTGAATTCTTCGCACTGAGTAGAACAAGTCTGCCTCTGACCATCAGCTCCATAAAAGTATCTAATTTCCAGTCATTACTAGAAGTTAGGGACATGCAAATAAAATAACAAAAAAACCCCAAACACCTGTAGTGCAGATGAATACTGTTGTAGTAGCATTAGAAACATACTACAACAGAAAAAAAAAGTTTTGCTATCTTTATTATTCCTAGTCATAATTAAAAATGGTTTTGAACGAGGCACAATAAGACAAAGGTTGGAGGTTCAGAACTACAAACGCTGCTGGTTCAGAGGAAGCAGAATGCCACCATCTCAGAGCTGTGATGAATGCAGCTATGGAAATCTTGTCATTTAAGCTCAAAGCTTTAATTCATAATATATTTTTGACATTATAAATGCAATTATGTTATGGAAAGAGATCATCTCAGAAACATAATGAGACAGTCCCTGGGTGGTTTATAACCCACCAGACTTCTGAATTAAGGAAGGTCAAACAGCAATTTGCAAGTAAGTAATTTCCTTTTCTGAGATTCCTACTACTTAAATATAATTTAAAACCAGCTGTGAGTAGTAAACTGATAAATAGGAAATGTCAGCAAAAAAGATGACACACAAGAGAATTTCTTCAAACACACATCTCTAGAACTTTAAACCAGAAAGACAGGTAGCAACAACCACCACAATTTTAAGAATTGATATTTTAAATTTCTTAAATTTAAAAAATAAATTATTCTTACTGAATTATTTGAAATTTATACTAAGTTCCCTAATAAAAAGAGACACCTAATTTTAAGTACTTTTTCCCCCCTCTAAAATTTATCCACCATTCCAAATGGAAAACTTTGCACATAGATAAAAGAGCACAATCTGAGTGAGAATAAGATTTTTTTTTACTTAAGAAAACTGTCATAAGGCATCCTTACAGCTTCTAGACAACAATTTTTCAGTTAGGCTTCCATTTCACATATAGGGAAATAATCCATTGCTTGAACCAAGATTTCAACAGTTTGAAATAAGACAAGTTTGAGGGCAAGCCTGGGTCAGTAAAATATCAAGTATAACCTCTGCGTATTTGTGAAATTCACACCTTAAGTAATAGGAACCTGTGACAAGGTCCATCTGAAAAGACTGACTTCTTTAAGCATCTTAATTTTAATGTATTGCATGTATTTTAATCTGAAATGTGAAAGTCTCATTATTCTAATTCCCAGTAGCACCTCAATTTAGAAATATTCTACCCTGAGCTACAAAGTGAAAACAAAGAATAAGAATACCTACATAAGACCTGTTTGGAGAAACAGTTACATTACTCATTGATGCTTTGACAACTCATATAAAACATTCCAAACTGAGTAGAAATGCATAGATTTATGCTTTTGAAAGGATTTTCAGTCCTAAGTTAATGCAAAGGCCACTTCTGCTGGTAGGCATGAAGTAAGAAAAGCAGGTCTAAAGCTGATCATCACTGAAGAACCTGCCCCACTTAGAGATTATCCACAGTAAAAGACAGAAGCACAGATTCCTTCTGTGGATGCCTAGTAGTGGAGACAGAAAGGAGCACTGGCAGTAAGTGAAGGATGGAGAGCAGGTGAGCTGGCACAGCCACTGAAAGTTTGTGAAACTCGTCTAAGTTTAATTTGTGGTAAGGAACTAATAAAGCTGAATGCAGACACAGGTCAGGTGAGTTTCTGCTGCTGAAAGAACAAATCAAATAGTAAAATCTGTCAGGTTGACAAAACCAAACAAAAGAATACCCAAAAAAGCACCTTGCCTAGGTCTCCATAAATCAGGAAGTTTCTCACTAAAGGTTTACGTCCTCTTGACACAGCAAGAGATACCCTTATTGATACTCTAAAGAAACTGAAGAATTATCTAAGCCTACTGATGTCTAGAACGCGAGAAGAATCAGCATCAGAAAATGGCTATGAAAACCATTTTTCAGTTCTGAAAAAATGCAAAGAAACAAAAATTGCTTGAGCTGTTTGTTCTACAAGAACAGAGTGTGTAAGTTGCCATACAGAAATAGTAATTTGTCTAGAGTTATAAAGCCTCCAGAGCTGCTGCCCCAAAAGCATGGAGCTAAGACGACAAAATGTTTAAACATCCTGATCTTGGAAAAAGCATGTATCTTTACATTGTAGGAAAAAAATTAAGTTACCTGGTCTTCAATAAGAAAAGAGTGGATTAAAAAGTAGGTATGGCTACTTAGGAAGGATTTTCCATACCTCGGTTTGGAGAAATTGGTGACAAAGTCTCATTGACATCTTGCTTGTGGTATGATAAATCTCTTATTGGGTGTAAGAGGTAGTATGGACCAGCAAAAGTACACACTAAGGAATACGCAGTAAAAAACAAACCAGAAATAAAACTAGGCTGCACTCATCTTCTGCAGAGCACCCCTTGGCACTCACAAATTTACAGCCTGGAATAAAAGGAAAACTGATGCGTGATCTGAGAATCAATTACGTTTGGTACTGAGGGAAAGCAAAGTATGAAGAGAGGATGCAGATGCATGTGGAACAAGCAGAGTGTAATGGTCTGAATGGTCTGAACAGCGGTTCAGACATAGCTCTGAATAAGCTAAATGAATAAAAGCAATGGTGTGGAATAAACAGCAGCTCAGCAGGGACTGTGGCACTGCACCAGTGCGGGTTGGGCACTTCTGTAACAGAGGCTGGGGCAGCGACTGGGGAGCATGTGTGAAGCACAAGTCAATGCTATATTGCTGTAAAAATACAAGTAAGTATCCTGATAGCCAAAAAGCAGTGGGATAGCTAACACTGGAAGAGACAGCCAATGGCAGTGGTGTCATTTTCATTCCAGGAGCTAAGCCGACATGAAGTGGCTTGACATCCTGTTTGGGCTCTCCATGAAAAGTTGTGCACACCTCCTGTGCTCCTGTGAGTCAGGAAAAAAGGTAGGAGACTGCAGAGACAACGCAGATCATCTGACTTATTAAAGTGAGTAATTAATAAAAAAAGTTTATGAAACATCACACATTGAGAATGAAAGATAAGGTGAGCATTTAGATGAGAAGTCACTCAGCTGAAAGCTGGCAATCCAAAAAAGGGAAAAAAAATATAATGGAGGAGATATGAAAACTGCAGCACTTCAAGATTATACCTTACACACTGAAATGAGAAGATGGAGAGAGATGTGTCAACAACAGCAATATTTTATGAAGGGACACTGCAACCAATGAAACATCGAGTCATAACCTGGTTAGGAATCAAATGTGTGGAGTACATTTCAACTATTGCTCAGTTATAGTAACTTCCAATTTTCATTTTACTAGCAGTGAAATAATTAATATTTTCTAGCTTTTTACAAAGCACTATTAAAAAACTGCTGTGAACAATGAAGTAATTAAAAAATTCCAAATAACTTCTCAATTGGGATCTCAATCTAGGTTCTACTTGCAGTATTTCAAAGAAGTGATTTTCACTTAAAATCATACCTTAGAAAAGTTCACAGTTCTTTGATAGCACATATCCTTTACAAGTATATTCAGGTACAGGTCTATAAATCACACATTTGCACATAATTGCATTTGGTAAAACCCATAATTTCAAACATTTTCTGTTCTGATTTATTTTAGAATATCTAATAAAATCTTTTAAACAACTATGAAGTAAACACTGCTAATGAGGACTCTGTAAGCTTTCTTCGCTAGAGTACACACCCAAGAACACCATCGTATTTTATATTACACTGAAAACACAAAGCACGACACCACCTTGATTACCACCACGGGCAAATGATGTGGTGAATGCAAAATGCGGCTGTTAAAATCTTGAGCTTCCCATAGAAAGCAATTTCCATTCAGATGCATCAATCTAATTAGCTGTTGATCACTGTAAAAATATCTGTCTTAATTAGAACCTGAAGGCTGTCAACAGCTTTCAGAAACACTCAGTTATGCTTGGGAACACCCAAGATTCAAAGCCATTTAAGAGGGCCTTTCTTTTTCATGCTGACCACAGGAAACAACAGAGAAAAAAACCCTTATGATTAGAAAATGGTGTCCTTAAAATACGACAAAAATCTTATTTGTATTTAATTAATTTCCAGTTACGAAATGAACACAAGGAAGAAGGAACATGAAAAATGAAGTATGATTTCTAACCGCCACCAAATCTGAAACAAAATTTCAGGTAAGTTAATAAGATTTAGCACCACTCTGTAAAGCCCTTCAAGAAAATGTTTAGGCTTTCTCCTAAAATACTCTAAAATAACAGTATTTCTGTTAGTCTCAAAGCTTATTTAAACCATACCTTTAAGGCACAATTGTGCAATTACGGCAAAATTAAAGGATGCTGCTAGCAAAAGGATAAACAGTGAAAATCTGGAGAAAATTTTGAATTATAAAAGGTCAGAGTAAAACTATCCTTTGGTGAGTTAAAGAGGATTTAGGGAAGGAAAATCTACCCCAGAATTCATGCAAAATGGCCCAGTCATTTAAATTTTCCCCCATTCTGGAATCAAAATCTGCACTTTGTGAATGTAACTAACTGAAGATTCAAGTATAAGACACTTTACAAAGCTCTGATGAAAGAAAAAAAGCAGCAGGAGCTTTAGAGCATAAACAATAGAGGAATGCAAACTAAGGCACAGCACACAGGCCATTATGAATTAAAGCACCTTTCTTGAACAGGCCTATTTTCCCAGAGCTCAACACCAAAATGTGGAATTGTCTCAGCATAATTAACCTGCTCTGAGACTGCCAGGCTACATAAATACTTCATTTACAAGTTACATCTTCACAGGCTGTGTTGATTGACCTCTATCCTTTCCTATCTAACAGCAACCAAAGCTCCGCTTTAAGGCCGTAAACTCCTAACAGAGGAGAGGATTTTTTAAAAGGTATGTCCTTGTCACATTTTCAAAAGCACTGAGCAGCCTTGGAAGACTGCTGTTTTCTCTTCTAAGGGAAAGACTGGACTGAAACACAGAAGCTGGTCTATATTTATGTACTATTACCAGCTCCCTAAAGAAAGCTGAAAAGTTTACCCATTTCCACAGGACTGAGGACAAATAGGAAAGCATGATTTTTGAAGAGATAAAAGAAGATAACAAAACAATACTGAATAAAACGATGAAAAAACGCCAACTTGGGTATAAACTACACAAAAGTTTAGTGATCATGGGACTAAACTACAGATATTTTCTTGCAGGTAAAGGAAATTAAAGATTTTAGAGTTGAGTTCTTTGAAAGAAACCTACTGATCAAAGGAAAAGTAAAAATCCTTAGCTCAGAACCCTCGAAAGAACATGAGGAAAAGCACATCCTAAGGCAATATGTAAATAACCACAGTTTAAAACTAAACAGCACCCAAAACTTACACACCCCACACTAGATCACATGATGTGAGAAAAATAATAGGGAAGAAAAGATTGTAGGTAATTACATTCGGCAAGCAGAATTCCAGAGCGTAAAACAAAACGGAGCATTAAACTGTGGTATTGCAGTTGCTGTTGTTGCATTATGGGGATGAGGCAGAGCCCATTAAGTTCATTAAACGACTCAGGATTTATTACACATGTACAGCCAACTATATATCAAGTCTATCTTTCTGCTTTTATACATCTGCATTAAAAATGGCCCACTTATGAGAACAGTCATTCATTTCATACTCTTCCTACATTTCTATTAATGTTCTTTGTTTCATGTCTACCTGTGAAAAAGTAACTTCTTGTCTGGAAACTACAGTTATATGAACGTTACTATCTGCTTACTCTGAAGCACAGGTGAAACTGTAGAGCCAAGTATGATGAAAAGCCTTTGTGAAAAGAGCTTTCTCAAAGTTAACAGATTTAATGACACTGTGTCTCTTTTGCACTTTACCTAACCTAATATTTTAAATTTGTCCCTCATTGCGATTGTAGAACATGCTCCTTCGTGGAAGAGAAAGCAGAACAGCCCTGCTAAAGACAGTAATTTAGGTCACTAGATCATTGGTGCGAGAATGTCTTTCACAGTAGCAGGGAAGCAATTCCCATTTGTAACCTTATTGCTACTGGATTGCACTACCATATGACAAATAAGCAACACTACTGTAATATTAAAGCCATACTAATAGAGATGTGTAAAAAACAGTTCACAAAATTTCCCCCCCCAATTTGAAGAAAATTTATGGTAACTGAAGTCAAGTTTAAGAAAAGTTTTGTCTGTAATATTAATATTGATGTTATTTTATGTGCACAACGAAGAGACCAGTTAGACTCACAAAGGTTCATAGTTAAGATTCTTAATTCTTGCAGTCAACTTCAAAATGACTACAAAAATTAGCAAATTCTCATTTCAAGTACTGCACTAACTTGATTTCATTAAGATAGCATTTAAAAATTGCACTCAAACATAATGAAAAATTAAAATCGAAAATTCATATTCTCTGCCAACAAATCCAATAGATATCTGTTCTAAAACTCCAGACTACTTGAAGAAAAGCCAAAATGTAAGGGAGATAATGAAAAAGTTCATTTTAGATTAAGAAAAAATCCTAACTTGAAGTGATTGGAATTGATTTTTAAAAGCTTTTCTGTGCAAACTCCCACCCTGATGTGAAGGGCAGGTGAACAGGTAGGTGATGTCAGCACAGCACGCAGCACTGCCTGCTGCTGCAGAAGGCCCCACAGCCCCTTTGCATCTGTGTTAAGGCCACCCCCCCTGAAGCAGATTTTTAAACCATTCAGTACATTGTAAGATCCTAAAATGGAGTATTTTCAGTGTCCCAGTTTTATTGTTGGAGAATAGTTTCCTTCATTTCAGCTTGGCTTTCTTGACGCCGTTAGGGCCAGTCCAAAGCACGTGAATGTGACTGACCTTGAGTGTTACAAGGAACCCCAGCGAGCCACTCTCAGGAAAAGAAAACATAAATGCTTTCCTAAAAACATCCTTACGTAATTTTCTTTGCCACCACAGAGAATAATAGTTTTTCAGTGTTGCTAAAGAAATTAAAATGGCCAGGACACAGATTTACAGTAAAGGCAACTGCTCTTCAACAAATCGAAGGCATTGTTGAAGCAACAGTCCAGAAGTCAAGTGGTAACAAACATCACATGGACCAGTGTATCTACCAGCCACCTTATCTTGAACACAGCAGGCAATGTGAAAGAGTGATTAACTCTCTCCTGTTGCTACAAGGAGTACAAGGTTGTTTGATATTACCTTGACCTGTAAGAACTCAATTACTTTATTCCTGCTCGCACATGACAACGAAAAATGGGTATACATAAAAATTTGGTAACAACATTCTGCCTACCTGCCACAATGCTTCACAATAAAACAGCATCAAAACGCCTCTCTTTCAAGAACATTCGGTAAGACCCCAAGATCAGTAAAACTTGAAGCAAAACTTCAAATATTGACCATAAATTTGTATATAACAACATTTCAAGCATGACAACAGAACAATGATATAGTTTATGATACCACATCAACAAAAATACAATCCAAAGAACATAGGAACGAATAATGATGTTTTCGTATGCATTAACTTCCAGATGCAGGAATTATGTTTGAAGTCACATGCATGCAAAATCGTGTTCCTTCTTTTGGCCAGTACTGTATTCTAGACATAAAATGTTTGTATGATTTCCTTGGCTGGTGCAGAGAGTACACAATGTTGGATCAACATGCCAAAACAAGACATCTTTTCTGTATCAGAGAATCCCCTGATACTGCAACAGTACCCCTAAAAAAGGTTGGGGGTTACAAGTGTGGAGAAAATTCAAGAATCATCATTCTTTGTCTTTTAACATTTCCTTTATCAATGAACTTTCTGTCATATTCTTTCTAAAGACAATGGTTGATATGAGAAACTATGAGCAAAAGGGAAAATAACAAAAACTGTAAATGAAATAATGTAAAATATCAAAATAGTTATCAGATTTCCTGAAGATCCGAAACTACAGGAGGAAAGTTATCAGGTAAATAAAATTGAGTCCCAATTAAAACTAACATGAGACCAATCACAGTAATAGGTCTTACACTGCCATAGAAACAAAATGTTTACAGATAAATATAATTGGAATGTAACATTTTCTCAATGAGTTACAGGTATGAGAGAGCTCTTTCTTCATATGTGAAACAAAAACAGATATATGCTACCCTTTCCTTTTCTAGTTCTGTTTTTTTACAGCAATCTTGTGTCAAGGTTTGACCTTCTGCAAAACAAGTTATTTATGTTGAGCTTGGCCCCAAACCAATGAATTAAAATACAAAATAGTAGTCTAAAGATAAAAAATGCTGTTCTTTGGAAAAGCAGGATTACACTGAATGAGCTTAACATTAAGAATTCTGTATTACCACATGAAGTACAAAAGAAATAAAGCATACAAGACTCATAATATGATTTATAATACAACTTAAATTAACTTTTCCATTTATTATCAGAGATCCTTTTCTACAATATGGAATACACAGAGGAACCTAAGATTTTTTTCTGATATTTTGAATAGGGTTTTTTTTTTTTTTTGGAAAAAGATTAGCTCATACAACATTGTTTCTACAAATGAAAACTTCTGCAGTAATTTAAATCACATTGCAGTTTTAATTGGTGAATATTTCATGCCTTAGTTATTTTGTTGAGATAAGCTGGGACTTCTGTTTAAGGAGATTTCTTCACCCAAAACAAGAAATAACAGTACCCTCTTTCTGAGGACCTTTCTAAGAGCATGGTTGTACTAAAAAGTATTAGAAATATTTACTTTAAAAATTGATTTAATTTCACACTAGCCTAAAAAGATTTCAAGCCATGATATTCAGCATAGTAACTGTATATTGTACTTGTCAAGAATAATTTTGCATTTTGAATTGTTCTGTAAGGATTCAATGTGCAAACTCCTTAGAGTCAGCAGATTTTATGAGGCATTACATGGATACTAAAACGGATCTCTGAATGAATAATTCTCAAAGTACAAAGTACTATCTTTTACTGTATAATTATAAAACCATTATAGATTTGTAATAGAAATCATTCAATGACAATTTTTAAAAAAAACAAAACAGCTATATGTCAATAACACTGAATTTATGCTCCATTTTATAATTTACCCTTCCCCACAATATGAGAAACTACACAATGGAATGAAATTCTGTTCCTTTTGAAATCAATATCCAGTTGTGACTGACTTCAGAATGTCAGAACTTGTTTTCTTGTCTGTCTGAACTACATTAGTTAGCTTATTGGAGCTGAAAGAGTGGTATAAAATATTATATACATTTTAAAATTGCACTTTCTGCATTATTCTGATGTTACACAATGTTTAATTTCATGACCTCTCTGAAATTAAAATGAATGACATGCAATTAAAAAAAAAATCCAAAGTGCTTAGTTGTTTGACTTCTGCAATTCTTTAAGATGTCAATTTTAAGATGAAGGGGGGAACAGGAACTTACCTACTTGGTACTTTGGGTAATAAGGTGCCATTTGTCCACTACTGCATGATTGTCTCTTATGCCTTTTTCTTAAATTTGTATCAGTGGTCTCCCATTGTGGACTTTTTCTTTTGTTTATTCTGATAAGAACTTCAGAACTACCAGCAGGATTATCGTCCTGGTTTACAACACTACTGTGAAACCGGTCATCCAGCCTTTCAGTCACTTTAGAAGAATTAGATCCTTTAGATGTTTCCATTTCATTTTCTTGTTTCTTTAATGCATTTTGCTTAGTAGAATGGGACCTTAAAAGAGGATGTCTTTTTTCTTCCATATAGGCCTGAGTGCTTTCACTGTCAACAGCTTCAGGAGAATAAATGACATTATTTAACTTAAATGAATTGTGCTGCTCAATATGGTTGATTTTTCTCAGAAATATCCTACAGTCTTTAAAGGTTTTGGCTTTCCAAGCATTTTGAAACAGTTTATCTTGGCTTTGTTCTTTTCTAACATTTTGCTGGCAACAAATTGTTCCATTTGTCTCTGAATGTGACTTAAGTATATTTGCTAAACCAGGATGTGGGTTAAAGTCAGAAGATCCCATCATCTGTTGAACAAATGCATCTCTGGCTTCATTTGCAGCTGGCAAGAGGCTATTCTGAGACTCTACCAAAGTCTGAGGGGGCTGGATTTCTACCATATTTTTTTCCTGGAGCTTGGGTGTTTCATCATTGGTTTCCCCACTTGTACTTTTAAACAACTGGCTTTGGCAAAACAACTGCAAATTCTTCTTTTTTGATTTCCAGCCTCCAGGAGCTGGATTATAGAGCTTTTTTGTTTGTCCCCACCTATCACGCTGCAACTTCTTAAATTCATTTCTTTTTAATCTGGTTAATGTGAAATTACTTTTCATGCTTAAGACTGGAGACCTCACCATGTTATGTAATATTTGCAATTTCCCTGCTGGTTTTGAAGGGGAGGATAGTGCAAACTTTTTAAAGTGCTTTCTGAAAGGGCAAGTACTAAGATTAGATTGTTTAGTTTCTGTCTTTGTTTCTCTAGTACTAACTACTTCTAAGGGATTGCGAGCATTTGCCTTTCTCACTAGAGACAGAGACTGCGTTTCTGTAGTTTGCATAAACCAGGTGCAGAGTTCATTCATATTACACTTTTTCTGGAAAAGCATTTTTATAGGCGATGTTTCAAGTTCTACAAGGCAGGAGTCTAAAGGGTTTGACATTTCAGTACTACAGTCTTGTTCAGTGGGATCCCTTTTTTCACATACACATTTATCAAACTCACTTCCCCCCACGCGCAACCAGGTATTAGTTATCTGTTCAAATCTATTATTTAGTTCTTCCAACAAAGTGTCACTTGAAGTGGAAGTAGGCCACCACCTGAGAGAGGGATTCGATGAAAATATGGGATCTGATGAGACTTCATTAATGGGCCCGAATTCACCATCCTTAAGATCCTTTTTAGCATTTCCTGAATTTCTCAGTTCTGAGGTATCTTTGGATGCTGTGCTTTGATTTGATTGAGCATGTTTTTCCTTCCGCTCTTTAGCTTTTTTCAAGTGGAGTTTGTAAGATTTATGTAGTAAGGCACTTCTACAAGTAAACGCACTGGAAGATGCTAATGAATGTAAAAAATGCAGTGAGGGTTTTCTGTCCCTAGCAGAATGTCGTGATGGAATTTCACGTTTTCTTGACACTGTTGTGATAACATTGTGTGATCCAGCCTCTCTAGGATCTTTCTGCATGTTCTTTACTTGACCCATATTATTGCACAGTTGATTTTTTCTCTCCTGTGCCATGTTTTTCTCTAACACATTCTGCTGTTGTAAAGGAGGCAAACCATTGCTAATGCTCACTTTTCTTTCCTGAGGTGAAAGTCTACTAACAGTCACTAAAATGCCAGAAATTTTTACTTTTGCTGGCCTACCAGGTTTTCGAACGGTGGTTAATGGTTTCGTAATCTGCCGTATAACGTTGCTGCAAGGATGTGGTGATGCTGGGTTACTCTTGATAGGTCTGACATAGTCATAACCAGAGACGACCTTTTCAGTAGAAGGATTCTGTAAGGCTTTTACTATTTCAGTCAAAGCATTTCCAGTTTCTGCATTGTGCCTCACTTTGCTGGGGTCACTGTCAAAATTAGAATCAATATGTTGTGTGGGCAGCATGCTGATTGCATTTAGGTTACCTTCAGAAACGTGTCTCTTAGTTCTTCTTGACCTCCCAAAAACAACTGTCACTGTAATATTTTTGTTGCTGTTAGCTTCTTCCATTACTGCTGCATCAGACTTGATGCTTTTACCACCACTGCTAAGTTCAGGCCTAGGTTTTGTGCTTTCACTCATATTGATTTTTGGTTTTGGAGGCCGTCCAATAGGTCTCTTAACCTGCTTAACTACTTGAGGACCTATTTTCTTTGGTCTGCCAGGTTTTCTCTTTAAAACTGATTCACCGCTACTGCTTGATTTCTCCACAACTTCATCAGTTTTTTTCAAGTCATTTAAGTTAGTCTGACCAGCTGGACAAGAGCTTGTAATTGCTTCTGTGTAAACACAACTTGACCCCTCCTTGGTATCATTTTCACTGCAATCACAATCCTTGACACAGACTGCATGAGAAAGATCTGTGGCCTGTTTGTCTAACAAAGTGTTTGCATGCCCTTGAAATAAACAAAGATCTGTGCTTCCTTTAGGAGAGGCAGCTGCAGATGACAATGTGTATTTTACTCCTTCATGACTATTAACCTCTGAGACAAACATAAGCTTAATAGGACTAGAGTAGTTTAAGGGAGAAGAGATCTCCCCGGCTTCAGATGTTGTATGCAAGTCCCCATTACTGGAAGTTGAGCTAGATGAACTAAAGGTCAGAGATTTCAAAAGGCCATTGTTAATTTCTTGATCTATAACCATTTCTTGTTTGTTTGTTGTGACACAAATTGCTTTGATTTTACTGCTGCTTGGCGAATGTGGAAGGAAGCTTTGTCCTGTGCATCCCATTTCACTCAGAGTGAAAGGTAAGCCCCTTCTAGTAACTGGGTTCATAACCTGCTCATAAGCATTATGTTTTAATTTTTGGCTTATTTTGTAACTATCCAACAACGAGTTGTTGGTCTTTCTGGCTAAGTTTAATGTATCTTCTAAACGCTCCACAACAACTTGCAGATTTGTGTCTCTCATGATTTTGCTTATATTTATGTCACTGCATCTTTCAGCATGAACATCTTTATTTATTTTCATTTTTTCAAAACTTTCTAAAGACTTTTTTGCATTGGATGACTTTCTAAACATGATATTGTTCGTTACATACACCGAGTACCATCCAGGAGGCACAATGTTACGTTTAGTTCTGCTCAAGATTTCATTACTCTCATCCTTTAAAGGAATCTGACCAGTCTCTTTTAAGGTTGCACCATCTCCTTGTGTATTTGGGAGTTTTGCCTGGGTGGCTGCAATAGTACTGTTTTCTGAAAGAACTAGAAAGCCAGAGCTGGTTTGAAAATTAGCAAGAGGTAGTTTGAAAGACTCTGTTTGGTGTACTGGAAAGCACATTGGTTTGGTTTGGCAATTCACGCAGGGATTGCTTTCAAGATGTTGCAAAGCCTCATCTTCTATCACAGTAAAACTATGTCTTTTATTTGGATGTATTTTATCAAACTTTTTTGTAGATTTCTTTGCATTTCTCTCAGAAATTGACTTTTTTCTTACAAGACTTTCATCAAGGCTTGCAAGCTCCCTCTTGATTTGCAAAGACTGTCTTCGAATGACCGGTGAATCAGGAGAATTATACGTTGCAAATAAAGTTTCCTGACGCTTGCGAAATCTTGTCTGGATAATTTTATTTTCCATTTGTTTATCATGTTGGCGAAGTAATTCCATAAAGCTGTAATCACTTGCCTTGGCATTATGCAAAAGAGACGTTATGAAGTCTCCTAATTTGACATCGTTTTCTGGTGCCCTGTCACTGCTAGAAAGTTTCACAAGATTTGTTGCTATGTCTGTAGTGTCTATTGATTTCAGCTTTTCATTAATGCGGTCCATTAAATCTTGAAAAATGGCAGAATGTTCACCTTGCTCAGACTTCTCAGAATTCACATAATCATCTCTGCTTTCCTGATCTGCTGGTATCCACATTCCATCTGAACACTCAGTCTCTTTTCCTTTGCAAGCTTTACCTCCATATTCAAATTCTCCTTTGCTTCCTTCAGCTGGCAAGAGGGATGGAGGCTGGTTGATGGATATTTCAAGCTTGTTGTTGTCTAAAGTTGGAAAATCCGTAACTGATCCTTCAGATGATTCAAATTCTTTGCTGTGTACAGGTGACAGTGGAGGCGGTGATGGGCTGCGAGATCTATTTGAGTTTTTAATGCTGCTTAAGAGATCACAATCCTTAGCTGAATACGTACATGCTGCTGCTTTCCCTGAATGCCTGTTATAATTCTGCAATTGGTCAGCACAATACTTAGGAGAACTACATGCTTTGTTCACCATTGTCTTAATACATCCAATCGCTACAGCTTGGCATGACAAAGAATGGAAATCTTTAATACAAACAGAGAGAGGTGGCAAACAAGTGTTTGGCCTTTGATTTTGTAAACAGCACCTTTTTGTCAGCAAATGTCCATCGCAATTGCAAAATGAAACGTGAACATCCTCTTCAGTAAGGGAACTGGGAGTTTCAGAGCAGACCAAGTGTGTTTGCTTGCAACTGCAAACTATAGGAACATTTTCATCTTGTATTAAGAATTTTAACATAGCCAAAGTCTGTTGCCAGTGATATGAACAAAAAGACTCCAAAACTTTGTTTAATGCTGATTTTCCTTTCTCCAAATTAGCTGTTTCCTCTGAATTTGCATCAGCTGTTGAGCTTGAACTGAAAATGAAAACAAATCAAAACAAAATATAAATTACAGTAAAACACCACATCTAATGTTTGTTATAATGGTTAAACTCAAACCTAAACCCCTGAAGTTTACAAAACAGTTCTGCTCTATTTGCACTATTCAATCACACTTGAAAGAGTCACTAGCAATGCTGTGCACCCTATCAGTGATAGCACTACCATTAAGAAAAATAATTAGGAAGAAATGAGGGGTAAAAAGAACTTTCCTGGACCTATCTATATATATAATTACAATAAACTCTCTGATATTTCAAACTATCTTAGCCATTAATGAAGGAAAACCTCAGCAAGAACCTGGCGAGCTTGGGTATTACTCCCATTTCACTGACTGAGGCACAGAGAAGGTAAATGACTAAGGTCGAGGTTGTGGCAGAAGAAAGAAAGAATCCATCTCTCCCGAGTCTCACTCTTAGATATTTCAATATCCAAGTCTATTGAGTGCTCTTCAGGATATACTTAAAGATATTTCTAAAGACATTTTTATTTCTATATTTATTTCTATAAGACACCTAACGAGCTAACAGAAAATGGGAAAAACAGCCCCCTGCTACGGTTACTGTTTTTTGAAGGTAAAAAAGTTTCCCGTCCAGTTTTCAAATAAACTGCAGTGGTGCATCACAGGCTCCTCATTGCAATATATTACATACACACACATGTGCACGCACACACACACACACACACAGAGATTCCTTCATTAAACAGAAACAGAGATAATCACCACTGGAATAGAAAAACTTCTCTGATAAAGGTTAATATCCTTTAAATCTCAAATACAGGGTAGGCCTGTGTCTAGATAAGACTTCTGAGCAGTGGTTCTCAAAGATATTAACTAAAAATAAAATAACTTAGAAAATACTACCTTAACTATTTAATCAATTTCTTATAAATTATTAAAACTAATGTCACTACTTACCTAATCAATCATTTATATTGAAAAGCTGAAAATTTTCCATGGTAGAAATTAATACAGGTATTTCTTCAATTAAATACAAATCCTTATGCTGGATGGCAACTATCAACAGATAGTTACCACATAGTTCAAATGTTTTACTGAAACCAATTGCATGAGCAGAAAATGTTAGAAGAATTCTGTTTTAGAAAAGTATGTATTTTTTAAACATATCACCAAACTCTGAACATGACACTAACTTTTTTCCCCTATTATCCCCTGTAAATTTTGTATTTAAGCCTATACTTTGAAGAAATTTCATTTTGATTTGCTTTACAACTATATTGATCAATGAACAAACATATTTAAAATTTCATGTTCTGTATTTATACAAGTTACCTATTCATTAATTAACACATATCCAAAATTATTGCATCAATAACTTTTAGGTTCAAGTTATTACATACAAATTTGTATTTTTATTGTCCTACGCATATTTTAAAGTTTAGAGCTTAAAACCAGCCAACTCTACATAATAATTCTTTGCGTTTTTTTCCCTCTGTAATATTAAGTATGAAGTGGTCTATATTCATAATCAAGAATCTAGATGATACCAACTTGTAAAAGCGCAAGATAGTTGTGACAGTATTAGTTGAAACTGCTAGTATGTTTAAACTGAAATAATTAAGTATTGAAAAAAAAAATCCTCTTTGCACCTGCAATCTAAAGTAAAAACAGAATTATTAAAGGAAATGTCATTGTCAAGATTGAAGTGGTTTTGAAATACCACTACTCTGAGAAGAGTCTGACCATTACTCCAACAAATTCAGGAGTCACAAGGTGTCAAAACATATTAATACTTGTGAAAAGAAAGCTTATCCTAGTTATACAATAGAGGATGAAAGCTAACTGTCCTCCCCACCACCACGACTTTAATTAGACAATGTTTTGAACGGCCAAATAGAAAAAAATTGACATAGCACCAGGTCTTAATCTTCAATATTTTGTTTGTAAATCAGAGTAAATTTGTTAAGTACTAATTTGGAAAAAGGATAGCTATAGTACAGTCTTTTGTAGACTGGATCTCTAAACAGATACCTTTCTGTCTGTCTACCTGGCAAGATATGTCCACAGTTTCACTGGAGAGATTGTAAAGGACCTGTACCCATAACTGCTATTTAAAGTCTGTTCAGTGGTGAAAAAAACTTCTGGAGCCCTACAACCTTCTCAAAGTCAGTAACCAATATTTCCACAGGCCTCAAAAGTTTTGAATTTACTATGCAGAGATCATCTTGTTGTATAAAGTAATATCCTGGTTATTATATACATACTGGACATTCCTCCAGAGCCATTTCTTCCCTGGTTCTCTACCCTCGTGTGACACCTTTAATTTGCTTTCCCCTAGCATGGGTTAGTTTCTAAAGCTGACAGACAAATTCAGTTCGCCTATTCTATTGCAATAATACCACTCCAAATGATCTTCCAAGCTTGTGAAAACACATCAAGCCCTTACTTAGTCACCATCTGGGAGCAGAGCTCACTACACACACGAGTTCAAACATTAAAGCAACACATTTTCCTTGAGGTGTCTTTCTGAAGCGATGTCAATGTATTTAAACAAACTAATTTTTAGTAGCTTTTCAATAAAACTACGGAATTATACTTCAGTTTCCTGTAATTCCTTCCCATAGGCCTTTAAAGTTGTGTTGTCATGCCGTAGTTTCGGCAATCCTCAGGATAAAAGGCTTAAACAATAATTTCACAGAAGGAAGAGCCATCACTTTCACAACTGCCCACTTCCTTTGCAGAACTGCCTTACGCTTCCTCCAAATCACACACAGAAAGGTGGCTGGAGAGGGAGGGCAGGACACAGAGGGGCTGTGGCGAGAGGATCGATGTGCCCTGCTCGCCCAGCACCTTCGTGCAAGGCATCTCCGAAGACAAAGCTAAGCAGGGCAGGGCACCATTCCCTTTGTGCACACAGGGGCACTCAGGAACATGGAGGGGGCACTGACTGGAGTTCAAAACTGGCACAAAGGCAGCCATGAGATAGTTAATTACCAGCCTTTCAAAGTATTATTTTACGTATAAAAGAAATAAAACTTTGCCTCCTCCACAAAAACTATCAGGAAAGAGCTGTACCACAGGACTCCCAAAAGAGGTCCTTCCCCAGAGGTCTATCCCTGTGGTCTCAGCCAGAGATAAGATAGATCAATCTAGCAAGTTCTTTACAGATTGGAAACAGGAACAAAACTGGAACAGAACATGTTTTCAAGTAGTTATACAAACAGCACAAACTATTATAAAATTATAAATCTGTCTTATAGAAATGTTTGTTTTCTGACTTTGCTAAATAAATACCTCAAAAAAGCTGTATGTTATCTATAATACATAATTTTTAGCTGCAAACTAAAGGGGGTAAGTGTTAAAAATTTAGTTCTCTGAATTTGTTCTCATTAATGAGCAATGAATCAATTCTGAGAAAAGAAACCATCCTTCCTTAAAGCTACTATTTCTGATTAAATTCTCATAGTAAGTTAGCCATTATGCTTAATTTGTACAGTTCTTGATCTTATGCCGCTGCTAATAAACTTGTGCCTCAGGAATAAGTCAAATAAATCAGTGTACAGGTTTTTGTTTCTTTCTTTTTTTTACTGAATGAGCAAATCAATCACACATCAGTGTTGTAAATTTATGTGCAAAAGCATTGAAGTGCTTTACTACAAATTACAACGTAGAAACACGTTAACTAAACAATTAAATTCATACAATCAGATTTAGGAATATAACAACACAAAGAAGAAACAGAATTACAGTACATTTACAACACAAGACAAATACATGGAATTCATTAGAAAATATTGTAATAAATAATTCATGAATTATAGTGCAATTGATTTATGCATAAATATAACTAATTGCCTAAAAATCAGTTGTTAACAAAAATCTGTCAAAAATCAAGGCAGCCACAGAGTTTTACTAAATTACTGCGACAATGGAAATACTGCGATTAAAAAACAAATACAAGTATTTGTACTGTAAACAACTAAAAAAAAAAATCAGTCTCACTAAAGTTAATATACAATTTAATATAAAATTGTCATTAGCTACCAGAAATGGTTTAAACAGCTTTACTGAGCAGTAGTTCTAAAAACAGAGGCACTGTTTTTTAATATAAAATACTTGAGAAACATTCAAATAAGTAGAAAGCATGTAGGGCTTGCTTTCGCCTTCATTTAAAATTCTGCTGAAACAGGAATTTTCAGAAATTGTCAATTACTAAGTAGTGACTGGTAACTGAATTTATAAAACAGTTCAAAATGTATAATTTAAATGACATTTAATGAAATACATAGGGGTTGGGGAAGGAGAATTTACACATTTCCCTGCCTTTCCTTAGTTGTGTAATTAAAGGTTAGCCTAATAATTAGAAACAAATAATTCTGTTCCTTTAAACACTTACAGGTTGAGTTATCATCTATAAACTATCAAAAAATATTTTAATTACTATTTCTGACCAAAAAATAAATACAAGTACTAAAATGTTGAAAATTAATTATAATATTACATACAAAACTACTGAGTACTGTTACGTCAATAGTAAAATGATCCCTGATTTTATGAATCCTGTTAAATTTTTGGTCAGGTCATCTTTTAAATGGTATAAAAAGAGCACTGTTACTTGCCTTCAATACAAAGTTCTGACTCAAATTTCTAACATTGTCTGAGGAGTAGAAAACATCAGTATGGTACAAATATCAGGCAACACATTGAAGCCCCAGATTTTTGCAAGTAAAACTGTATAAAGACAGATGTTGAAACATTTAGGTTTTTTCAACTGCATTTTTCAGTGGGGATATATTCACAAATTAATCCTTCTGGCCCTCTCAAAATATGGCTTAATTCTTTTAAAATAAAAGATGACCCTGACATCTGCTCTTCTGCGAACTCCTTATCAGGTACAGTTCTGCTTAAAATGTTAGAATCATAGAATATGCTGAGCTGGAAGGGACCCACAAGGATCACCGAGTCCAACCCCTGGCCCTGCACAGGACACCCCAAGAATCACACCATGTGCCTGAGAGATTTTCTGTAATATGCAAGTAAACCTTAATGACTGAAGGAGATTCCGTACAGATCTGAGAGACCAAAGAACTGAGATACTGGTTGTGCAGTTTCAAAGGATTGTTCTGTTTTAAAATGGAAATTGTTAAGTTTTTAGTAGTGTTAATAAATGTGGGCTAGATTTTGCCATCAGTATTGCAGTATGCTTTCCACTGAATTCAATGGCAAGGTTATAAATAAAATTACCTGATGTGGCCCATATGTATCTAATGTACCAATTCATTTATAAAATTAACCCATACATGTGCAAATTTAAGTGAGGGGAAAAAAATGTGTGTATGTGTACCACACATATAAAAGTTGGAGAAAAGTCTTTTTCTATACCAAATTAGATGCATGTAGAAAAAATTACACGTTGAGAGGAAAAGGGCATTGATGTTCAGTAGTGAATGTATGAAGCAAGCCCCCATTCATATGTAGATGTATACTTTTGATATTACATAAAAAAATTAAGTGTGATAAAAAAATCCATTGTGAGTACTTTGAAATTCATGTAAAAACTGCAATATGAAGGTAATTGGTCTCCCTTAAATTCTATTAAAAGTTACGTATTTAAAATGAACTAACTTCTAACTACCAAATTTATAAAGAATTTATAATATTGAAAGTTCAAAACAGCTTCACTGTTTAATATTTGTATTTCTATCAAGACCCTGAACTGCAAATTTGGTTATTAGCAAAATGATAATGTAACTTGGTATTCATTTTGATAAACTGAAAATGTTTTGAAATGTCACAGCAGCAAATACATTACAGTTACAGTGAGGTTTTTCAATAGGAGTGTGACACAATCCTTAAATAAATTTTAAGTAGTCATAACATCAACTAACCAGCACGTTTAAACAAAAAACCAAACAAACCCAAACCATTCTCAAGCTCATTCTGTGCACATTATGAACATGCTCTAAGTTGCATTCCAACTTTCTCTTTAAACCTTACAAGTTACCTTAATTGTCAAACTAAAAAGGAAAATTATGTTAAAAGTTTAAATTATTTTATGCTCTTAGTATTCCATCTTATTTCATACTTAATAATCCTATAACTACAGTAATTTCTCAGATTTCATAAGTGTACACTTTGTAAACACCAATTTCTTTCTAAACCAACAACAAAATTTTCTTAAAATGATAAAAAAAAAAAATGCAGTTTATGCCTGCTAAACACACATTTTTAGTAATGAAATGTTTTTCTTACTTGTATTGGATATTTAAGCAACGATGAACTTTTCTCTTTCACAGAATATACTATATCCTACTAATACTTCACAAATCCACTTCCTTGTAAGGAACTAGCTTTTTTTTTTTTTTTTTTTTTTTTTTTTAAATCCATTGCTTTGTATAATCTGAGTTACTTACAATTTATTGCAAGTATTCTGTGAACTATAAAAGTCTGCTAACCCTTGGTTGTGTATTTCCGTAATAAGATGGATAATTGAATGGGTAAAGTGGTTCTTCAGCAATTAAAAATTATGCGTCACATGACAAATACTTCTTTTCCCAAAACATCTTTATGCTATTGACTACTAAATAAAACCTGAATCTTTTCACCTATTTATACAAGGATTATATTAAATACACACTATCAGAATTAAGTGAGCAACTCTATAATTCTGTCCACAGTGAAAACCCTGAATAAAACTATTTTTCAAAAGGCATGTATGTGGTTTTTGAACTGTATAATTTCACGTCTTCTGTCAGAGTGAGCATATGTATTTCTCACAGAGTGTGTGTATACAGACATACATACACACACACAAAACAATTCGCTAACAATTATTCTACACAGGCTTGCTACTGTTTTTGCAGCTGCCAGTCCCTGAATCTGTCATATTAAATAAGCCAGTATCTGGTAAGCGGAGTTTCTTCTTCGGTGGAGTCTTCAATGTTCCAGATCTTTCTTTTACTTTATATTCTAAAGTGCTGTGAGGTACCCCATAAATTCCTTGTGCTTTGGAAACACTCATTTTCCCACTCATTACCATTGCAATTGCTTCTTCCATTATTTCGTGATCATATTGCCGATAGCGGCCACGTTTTTTTCTTGGTTGCTTATTATCTTTACGATCCAAACTATCTTCTGTATTTTCTGAGGTTCCATCTACTGTCCCATTCTTAGCATTAAGACACAAAGGAGAGAGGTCCCCATGCAGAAAGTAGGAGTCAACACTTGAGTGAGTTACAGGTCCAGAACATTCAATTTTGTTCTGTTTAGGGAGGATATTTTTCAATTTTTGAAGAGCTGATCCTTCTAAGACTGAGGAGGTTTTAGAAACGTGGTACATAACATCCAGAAGACCAGCAGTATCAGACTGTGGTTTGGACACAGAACTTATTCTTAGCTGAGGAATTTTTAATTGTACAGTAGGACTTGAAGTTTCATATTGTAGATTTTCACTTTTTTCTTTAAATTGAGTGACCATTCTCTGTAGAGTTAACTGGTGGAGGTAACTGGAAGCTGTTGGGAATTTTAATTCTGAGGTTTCAAGTAGACTGAGTTTACTTTTTTCTGTGCGCTCTGCTTGAGCTCTTGCCCACAAGGCTACTTTTTGTAGGACTGCACAAGTTTCTTTACTGTCTTTAAATGAATAACTATCATTGAAATCTCGAGTTTTATTTTTAAAAGGTGCAGGCTTTCCTGCTGGTAAGGCTTCTAAGTGGAGAAGTAAAGTTTTTTGAGGTATGCCATAAAGTATGCCTGCTTTATTTATGTCCAGTGCTCCAGACTGAATGTCTTTCAAAGCTTTTGAGAGCAAACCATCTGCAAACTCAGCACTTCTTTCCACATAGTCCTCTCTGTTTCTGTGTAGTCTCCTGGATGGATGGAATGAAACGATGGTAAACTGATGTATGAGAGACTCTCACACAGCTATGGAAGGGAAGGGTCCACTCCTTTATTATACTCCTTGCTTCGGTAACATCACTGCTTCTGATACTTTTTAGCCTTTGAGATGCAGTAGTTAAATGATTATCCTAGCAAAATGTTACAGTTCTGGTAGGACAGTGCGTCAAAAATCATACGGTGGCTTCTACAGCAGCCCTTCCAAGAACTTTATATCCTAGCTCAGTATTTGATAATAGTCTCATGTGCTTGTTATATTCCCTTGTTCACAGGCTTGCAGAGCAACACTGTTATAATTTTAATTATACAATTAACGTTCCGTTAAATACCCAAATCCTGAAGGAGTTTTTGTTAGTAGAAACGTGACGTTACCGCTAAACAAGTAATAAAAGAGTCAACCCCCTCATAGAAAATTTGCAGCAATAAGTACATAACTACACACAAACATCCCAGACTTACACAAAACTAGGCTTTCTACAACATAAGATAAAGTGCTGTAGTTAACAACCAAGTCCATTTTCGCAAAATACGACACAGGTTTAAAAACTTCTAGTCACTACTTACAGCTCACTAATTACAAAGTCATATTCACTTTCAAACTTCTTCGTATGACCAAATTAATAAAATGCACTTTTACATCATTCAACAAATACTGCTACTGTAATCCTATTTGTAGTCAGTTATTTGGTAAGACGTACAGGTGACAAAAAGGGTCCTGCTATGGCTAGTGGATGGGAGGATGCCAAGATCATAAAATCCAACAAAACAATGCATTGCACTAATTTTGTGGTAGCTTTCAGCAGTTGCAATAACATTTTCCATGCTGAATAAAGAAATTTAACCATTTGCCACCACACACCATAGTCAGAACCATGATGTAAGTTTAAGTATGATGATTAAGAGCTCTCTCTCACGCGCTTGCTCTCTCTCTTATTAAGGAATATTATAGATAATAGTCATTTAACTTGTTCATGTTAGTTGAAGAACATTTTACATCTAATTATTGACATGGTCATTTTTGTCCAAAATTGAAGTTTCCTAAATAAACTCTAGAAGAATTATTTGCATTTTCTTCTACTATTCTATTGCTTTTAATGTGTTATGTAATCAATTTTCAGGTAATTTTTAGTAACATGAACTAAAGTTTGGTGATTGTTCTGATAACTTTTCTTTAAACAGAAAAAAAAGGAAAAAGACAAATGAAACATATGATATATACATAGACACACACTTATGAGTGACAAAAAGGTCTTTTGAAAGCAAAATAGGAACCACATGTGTGTGCCAGTATATACAAGTATGTTATGAACATAAAACCTGACCAGAGAAGAAAAACCCGGATTGTCTTTTAGATAAGCCAAAGAGAGTCCTAAACGTTGCTTACCCAGACACTGAGTTTTCAGAACACAATGGATCATATTTTGGTTCTTCCAACCTTGCGCTTTTCTTTGTAGAGAGATCTAGCACTCCATCCCCTGCAAAGAACGAGCAGTGATGATAACAATGGTTTAAGGATGACCTCAGATTTTGTTAGCAAATATTTTTTACCTATGGCACAATTTTCAAGCAGCCACTTTATCTTGTAAAACTTTCTGACCTTATTTATTCCATTAACAATGTCAGCCATCAGCAAATGATTTTGTATATTTGATTTGTAACAAAAAAATTTTAAAATGAAGAAAAAATAAAACACAAACCCATGCAGAAATAGTAAAATCTGAAAGAATCTATTAATCAGAAACATGGCTGCTTTCCTAAAAATCACGGTCGCAGCTATATTGCATGGTTTACTTTCCAGGCAACCAAAACAATGCACTTGATATTACTATTATTATTCACATTTACGTACTGTAAACAAACCATCGTCATACTGAAGTTAAAACTGACCTAACTGAATCCTGGGCTTACAGGATAATTCAGGTTAATGAGGATCTCAGAAGGCCTCTAGACCAACGTCCTGCTCAGAGCAGTCAGCTCTGAGAGCAGACCAGGTAACTGGACAAGCAGGTGGCACCCCAGTAACTGGGAAGCAAGCTTGAGCCCAGTACAGTTTTAAGAAAATGAGGCCTCTGCTATTAAAGGTTCTAACAGTTTATTTACAGATACTCCTCCTGCTGCCGCCACATATATACAATAATGAAATTAGAGACACGGAAAGACCTAAATAAACTGGGCTGGGAATCTGCTCTGTTAAGTCACAGGTAAATGCTAAATTCAAGATTTATAATTCTGTTAAATTCTATAAAGTATTGAAATAGAAAAACATACTTTTTAAAAATCAGTATTTAAAAACATTGAAAACTCAGAAAACTAGTTAGCAGTTGAAATACTCCTTTTAGTTTAAGTTTTTTCTTTAAAAAAAATTCAATCACATTTAAATTATAGTTAAATCCCCTAAATATATTTAATTTCATACCTTTCTTCCTTGGTTCTCTGTTTCAAACTTGGGCTGTTTTGTGTGCCTGAGTTCTGTGAATTCAATTTTGAGTTTCAACATGTAGCTCAACATTCAACTCTACAATCACCCTTATACTACCCCTTATTACATTTTCAGTGTCATTTTAACGTTACTGTCTATTATTTCTAAAATATCAATCAACTGTATATATTTTTTTACAGCCTCAGATGCAGACATGAAGCATTGGCTGAAGAATCCAAATGCCAACAGTTGAATAAGAAGTAAGAAAAAATGTTTGGGTACCTCTCCTTTATACCAATAACGCAAGGAAATAGAGTCCTGTGTAATAATCACATCTAGCTCTTTGTTTTGGACTGCTTTCTGACTGTTCTTCTGCAACTATTTTGCACTATTTGAAGAAGGGTAGGAAAAGCAACATCACAAGTCAACATTAGGGTAAAAATATTTTTAAATATGCCATGTGTCGAAGATGCTCCTTTTCTCCTGAATACATTCCTTTCAAAGTCTTCCTTACCCCTAAGAAAGGTTAAGGGAGGGCTAATGTTAATCAACCTTCCTGATGCAGTGGTATTACAGAAGAAAAAGCCAAGTAAAAACACTACAGAAACACTCTACAGCGACTATTTGGTCTACCCGGGAATACCCAAGCTCGCAATGTCCCCCATCCTATGCAAGGTAGATTTCATCTGCTGTGTTCTGTCAGTCATGCAATGCATATCTCCTTTTCTTAAGTGTTTGTGTGTTCCCTTTCACAACAGTTTCTCCATCTTCAATTGATATTCATAGGCAATATGATAAAGTTTAGAAGAGATCACTGGAGAAAAAAATATTTCAAAGTTGACAACTCATCAAGTAATAATGAAGAGTTAATCACCTGTAGCCAATTTACACAAAAAATTTGATGCTAGCTAGATTTTTAGGGGGAAAAAAAGCCCCACCAAACAAAACTGAAAGCCTCTTGTAACACGCCATAATGAAATCTAACCAAAATAATTTTTTTTCCCCAACTTTCAGAATGGACTCTGACAACACGAGGCTAGCAGTAAGTTGAAAAATGATGAAAAAGAGCACCGTACTAAAAACATAGGCTCCTGAAACAAAAAATTAGGCAGACTTTGGGCCTCTAAAGGGTAAGCAGAACTGAAGTAATTTCAGATTCAAGACAGTTGGTTCCTGCATCCCAGCAAATACATTCGTAAGTACATGACACTTCGGTAAAGACAATGCTTTAGAGGAAGATGGTACCCAGTAAAAAGAACCATGCAAGAAATTTGATGTACATACAAAATACCAGTTAAAGTCACAGCACCCCAGATTTTAATTCAGTGATTTCACTTGAATTAAAAGGAAAACCAAAAAGAAAAGAAAAAAACAACCACCATCACAAAAACCCCACCTACAACTGGTAGAAAAGCGAGAGCATTTGTTATAAAGCTTTAAGACATAATGAAATGAACATATGTATATATACACAGCAGAAATGCTCACTTGGGTACAAACTTGCTACTTGTTTTCTCTGAACTGAGCCAGAACTTTCTATTATTTCTGACCAAATCACTCTAAACAGGTATTAAAGCAAGAATTCTGGACAGGAACTGAATGATATCAGGAACAGAAATACCACTCTCTAAAGTGGTTTTAACAAAAGACATGAAATTACTCCCACTCTTTAGCTAAAGCCTTGGCTACTAAGATGATGGTCTTCAAAAACTATACTAAGTAACACTGGATAATATAGAAAAATTCTTTGATTTTTTTTAGGTTTGCTACTTATTTTGATCTTCAAATAAATGGCTCAACCTCTGCCCTTTGCTTCTCTGCACCAGATCATCAGATGCAGCAACACGAAGACATAACTGTGATCAGAGTTCATCTTCAAAATAATCAGGCTCACAAACACTTGAAACTCTTCCAGACTAGTGATGTTACAGAAACGGGGAGGGGAAGAGGAAGCAACAGAAACCGTATGGGTCAACCTTGAGTACCTACAATTGGTATTTCTGCACTGATTCTAGCACATTTCTGAGGGTTTTTTTCTGGGTTTCAGGAAACCTCTCACTAGCTATCTGTCTTATTAGATTAGATAACCTACTCTAATCAGTCCTCAGTTTCCAGCCATGGGAAGCACTTCACTCCTAGTGTGGAAGAGCACATGAGCCTGGCCACTATCTGCAGCTCCTTCCTCTCCTGCTCTCCTAGCAGCTGCTATCACTGTTTTAGGGATCTCAGGGATACATCCCTGCCTACTCTAGCTCTAGTTTCTGGCCTTGGTTCTGTTAGCTGTGGAAGTGTCTAAGCCCTTTGTGAACCCAGTGACTTCCCATCACAGCAGTTTCTGATGTTTGCAAACTGCTGTGCAAAAGCTGCCCCTTTTCTGTTTCTCCCTCTAATAAAGTTTCAGTGAGCCCTACTTAGTTCTAACATAGTGAGATTTAGTACACAACCATGTCCCTTTACCTTACCCACCCAAAGGATAAGGGTTTTGTAGCAACAAAACAACAGTCTTGTCTTCATTATCTTTCCTGATGATGCCTCGTCTTTTGCTGGCTATTTCGTGTGCTACTGCACACAGAAACTTTTCAGAGAACTGTCACTAGGAACACCAAAGCCTTTTATTAATTCTTAACTACAGCTTTAACTAGACCCTTTTTGCTGACTTGATGTGCTATTTTGTAACATGAAAAACTGTCAGATGAAAAGTACATGGACATGTAAGGGGTGTCCACAGCATGGTCATAGCAGCATCTGTGAAGACAGGCCAGGGGCTGCCCCATGCCGGACACAGACCCACTGCAGGGCGCAGCTGAGCGCAGCAGCCATATGGGCAGAACCTCTGGGAAATCCTGTGTAAGAAAGGGAGAAAAGTGCCAGATGGACAGAGAAAACAGGAACAAAAAGAATGAGAAAATAGCAGAGGAAAGCTGAACAACAGAGAATCCATTAGGTACAGGCTAGACACCTCACACCCACTCCCCCTGCACCACAGGGGCTGTGGTGGGCACAAGGGGACATGGAGTGAAGCTGAGCCTGGCAAAGGAGGGAGGAAAGGCAGTGTTGTAATAACGGTTTTGTTTTGTTTCTACTACTTGAACTAATAATCAAATATTTATTTTAATAAGCAATAATTTGAGGTATTTTCCCCAAACAGAGTCTGTTTTGCCCATGATGGCAAGTGGTAAGCAATAACCATATTCTTATCTCAACTCATATCCTCTCCTTTATGTTCCTCCCACTTTCTCCCCCATGCTATTGTGTGGGAAGCAAGTGAGAGACCATCTGAGAAGGAATTTGGCTGTTAGCCACCATGGCGGCCAAGGAATATACACCTGCTTCCCTCAAAAATTTACCTTTTTAGGGTGACCTTTCTGTGCAGAAGTATTCAATTGTTTCTTGAATGTATTTACAGCTCATACAATTTATCTTTGGGAACACAGCATGTATATCTTCAAAAAGAATAGTATTTTCCCCAATACATACAGTAAAAACAGAGTCTTAAGAAAATAAAAAGTTGTTTTCAGTAACGTCTAGAATTCTTTTAATACACTGCCAGCTATCTTTTGCTTCTATCCATGATGAGTCAATCAAACAGGGGAATTATGAAAATTTTTTTGCATTTTTTGGCTATGCTTATACACTATCATTGTTTCTAAAAGATCTAGAAACAAGAATAACTTGTGCGGCTAAACTAGCACAC
The DNA here is from genome assembly GCA_035583185.1 of Anabacerthia variegaticeps. Lineage (NCBI taxonomy): Eukaryota > Metazoa > Chordata > Aves > Passeriformes > Furnariidae > Anabacerthia > Anabacerthia variegaticeps. The sequence goes on along the minus strand of JAWWEW010000131.1, from coordinate 57,527,134 downwards.
GATACATTTGTAGTGCTTTCACTTCTGACTCTTGTAAGTCACTTTGCTTAGGAACTTGAGAGCTATCAGCTCTCCCCTGTCTATCAAGGGAAAGAAGACTCTGCATCAAAGTTAGCTGCTGCTGGGAACATTCCTGAAAGAGCTCAGCACCATGACTGCATGAGGAAGTAAGTTGCTGCGGGATATTCCAAGACTGTTCCTCACTCACCATTTTATTCTGCAAGGATGCCATTTCTTCATTGGCTTAGTTTGGAGGACAAGCAATATTGCAAAAGCACACATTTTGGTTTTTGTTAGATGCAATGCACAGAAAACAAATTTTCTTTCACTATAAAGCTGTCTCAGTTGCCCTCCTCAGTGGAGGGAGAAATAAGATGAAGGTTGTCATGATAAATACTATATTGGAAGATCACTTGCCAATTATCATTACAGGAAAAATAGACTTGGGGAAAATGAATTTATTGCAAATTAGAATGGATTTGGATAATGAGAAAAAGACAAAAATTAAACTGCTTCCCCACTCCACCTTTTCCCAGGCTCAACTTGACTCTCAACTCCTCCATCTCCCGAACCCCTGGGAGGTACAGGCAGTATTGGGAATGGGTATGATTCCTCTCTACAGCTCCTTCCTCCTCCCACTCTTCCCCTTCTCCATTGTGGATTCTCCACAGGGCACAGATCCTTGAGGATGCTTCAGTGTGGAGTCTTCCGCAGGTTGCGGTGTGAATGAATACCTGGCTCCATAAGCAGCAGTGGAACACTTGCTTCACTGTGGTGCTCTCCACGTGCTCCATGGAAACAGCTACTCTGACACATGGGGTACTTCTCTTCCCCTTTCTCTCCCTTTGTTCACTGTGCTGTTTCTCAGTCCTCTGCCTGTCCAGCATTTTTGCACCTTCATAAATATACTATCCCAGTGGCACCTCAACCCTCCCTGATGTGCTCCACTGAGGCCTCTTGCAGGTCTGTTGCAGAGCTGGCTGTGCCTTGCACAGGGAAGCCCCAATAGAATCTTGCAGGTGCCACCTGAGAGTCCTGCCCAGCTACTAAAACCTTGCCATGTAAGCCCAGTACGCAGGGGTACCAGGTCTGGAAGGGTCAGATCAGAGGTTTTTTTGGAGTATTTCAGAGACAACCTGTAGGTAGTGGAGGAAAGTAAGCAGCTTTCCTTAATGGAGAACTTCAGTGGTAGAACCTTTTTTCAGTGTTGTGCTAGCACTTAGCTTAGATCTGCTCAGTGCAAAACCAACAACTTCTAGTGACCTGGAAAATGAAGTTTACGCCCTCCTCTCAAGGGCAAGAGTCACTGCCATAGTAAAGAAACAAGACTGCCTGTTTTACTATTTAGATAATTCATTTCAAATACAACTACTGTAAATACAATGCAGCTGCCTAAACAGAAAATTAACCTAAAGCATTTATATTTAAGTCACTATCTGCTTAATAGGATTTGAACTAAAAGAGCTCAACTTTAATGATCCCTCAAAGCAAAGCACAAATTTGAACTTCCTACTCTCTTATTGTCACTACAAATAGCAAGTGGTAAAAGGAGTTGCATGACAGTTAAGAGATACTACTAAGGGATCATGGTATAGCTTGTATAAGTCTCCAGACCCAAAAAGTATACTACATTAGACACAGAATTATATATTTTTAAAAATATATCCAATTAAAAACCTTCATAATTCCCTACTGCAAGCACATGACACTTCATTATAAACAAACTTTCTTCAGGCAAATACAGAAGTGAGAGGCAGGTAGAATAATAATACATAGTCCCTGATAAAAGCTAGTTGAAATAACGTTTTCATCAATCTTTACACAACAGAACACAATACAAAGAGGAAGCTTTTTTTCATCTTCATCTTACTGGCTTGTTGCCATCACTACAGCAATAAGCTAAAATAGTTCAAAATTGTCATGTTCATGGGAAACAGGTAGCACAGCGCAACTTTCCTGGCAGGCAGGATGTTCAAGCCACTTTTCTCCAACTATGGTCTTATTTCACCAGCAGCTCTAAATTTCACACCTGCAAAGTGCTCCAGCAAACACAGCAGCTTAAGTTCTGAGAATCTACAGCATCTTACGTAGTTTACTGTGTAACTTGTATACTGTGAGTGCTGAGAAACTATTTTAGCCTCAGCTGTTTCACTGAAGGTGCACATTTCTAAACTTGTTTAGCCTCACTGTAAGAAAAAACTCCAATGACATTAAAAAAACCAAACCCAAACCCCAAACTTTAAATGTCTCAATTTCTCTATTCTTTAAGTTTTTCTTAGACAAAAGATTAATGGATTTTCAAACAGCTGAGGGTGGCAGCACAACTTTCTTCCTGCCCCTGCCCTGTTCACCCTCTGCCTTCCCATTCACTCCTCGAAGATTTATTTGGGCTCAGCAACCACCATAACCTATCTTTGGGGACTTTGCTCCTTCATGAACATTTAAAACTAGTTCTTTATAACCAGCTGTTGAAGTAAGTAACAAGCAATAGTGCTGGTATCAGGAAAGTATTTTTTACTGCCCTTGAAAAAGAAATGTGCCTCAACCTGGCCAATTATAAATCTCTAAGATCTGTAATTCATCCATAGCAGAAGTATGTGAAAGCACAACAGATATTTTCTCAGCATGTAATATGCACAAGGTATTTACTAAACCCTGGCATGAACTAGTTCCCAGTGACCGCACAGAATAAGAGTAGGAATTCTACTACTTCTTAATGCTTTTGCTGTCAAACAGAAAGGATGCTTGGAATTTAACCTAAATCAGGCATATTTAGCATGAGAAATTCATGTCAGAGTTCCCTGCCCCCAAGGATGTGTCACCTAACTAAAGACCGCATCATTAGGCACACACTTACCAGATCTGCTCTCATTCTGACAATTTATATTAAAACCCCCCAAACAAAACCCAAAATACTTAATTCTGCATTCTTTCAAATTTTTTAGTATGGTACGTGACAAACAGGTCAACTTTTTCCTTTGGTCTGCAGTATTATAGGATTAACACAGATCCTTGTATCTCTAAAAGACAAAAGCTGCTTTCGCCACTGCTTTCAGTTGCACGTGACAATCACAACCCTTCCCGAAAACTGCTGCTAATCCAAATCTAGTTCAAAGTCCAAAACACTCAAGTGATTATACTGTTATCAGTTTTGGGTAGCAATATGCCTAGAGGCAAACAAATTACTTCCTTTATGTAAATGATAGTGAGACAGACTTTATTTCTCTAGCTTTACTCTCAGTTAAGAAAGCTGCACTGATCTATAATGATTAAGGTATGAAGTATGGAAATTTCCTCCCCAATTCACCTTTTCTTTCCATCATTCTAACAAGCCTGTATTTGAGAATCAAAGTGTCCAAAGGCTGACGCAGACTGAATGACATTTGCTCTCTGAAACCCCAATATCTTTCTGGCTTTTCTCAGGCTCCTTAACAGAATCACTGTTACCTGAGACAGCCACACGTGAGCTGACTTTGAGTCAGTATTCCAAAACTGTGAAATTCCAATACCACTAACTTAACACAGGCACTCAGAAATGAGAATATTTATCTAACACACACTATGAAAAACGTTTCTAGAAAGAATGTTAAAAAACATGCACTACAAAAAAACCCCACACAGTTCTCTTACAGCATTTTTCCAGGTGTTCAAAGAAAAATGTATGAATTTTCTTTCAGTGTTAAGTCCATGCAATACCAATTTTACTTAAACGGTTTTTTTTAAACACAAAGGACAGTTTTTTTATTTCTGTATACTGATCACTACTTTGGAAAGACAAAACATGTATTTGACATGGACATTTATTTTTTAAGGGAATAAGATGCCACAAAACAATAAATGACAGCAAAACACAGATTAGCAGATATAGAAATTTACCTTGCTGAGTATTCTGTTCTTGAGTTCGATTCACAGTGAGGTCTAGAGGGCTATCCTGTTCTTCCTGAAGGGAGTTTTCCGTTTGGTTCATTTGGACACTTTTACACATCAGACTTGGTTCAAACGATGAACCATTTCTGTTCTCTTGAATTTTGCTACTTTTTGAAATGTACTCAATCGCAAACTGACGGATCATTTTTTTCATTAATTCCTGAGCAACTAGGGGAATGTTAGGATCACAGTTCTGAGGAAGATCTAGGAATAAAAAAAAAAACCACAGGCAACAGATTAAGAGTCAAGCTTAATTACTTTTCTTGTAATAAATACTTCCTATAAGCACATAAATATGTATAATAAACATGTGTAATGAACATAATAATTCAGATGTCTGAATAAATTTTTCTTATGAGGATTCCTAACTAGAGGTCACTTGGAAGAACATATTTAGCACAGATTGGTGATCTTTAACAGATTCCTTTATCATAGCATGCAAGTAAGACTGTATGGGTTGTACTATTTATAGGAGCCAGAATATGCATTTATTGCTGGGAAATGAGTTGAATTTTCATTTACAGACCATTTCCAGTTTGGAAAATAAAGAATTTTGATAAAAATAGTGAAAGTTAAACGAGCTGTGAACTAATACAGGAAGAAGTTACTTTCAAAGAACAACCATAACAAAAATAATGCATAGTAAAGTGTAGTTCTATAGATTAGTCCTTTTCCCAACATTCACAACACCTGGACTATTGAGGAACTATAGTAAAAAAGAAAAAATAAAACCAGATTTTTTTTCACCTTCATATTAGATTATAATATACACTGTAGGTGGGTATTATAAGGATTCAAATGTCAAAACTGTTACAATGCTTCTTAAAATGTCCTATACGAGCAATTGAATACAAAAATAAAGCTGTAAATTTTTATTGTAAAATCTTACAGGATTTTCAGGATATTTCCAAAGTGCTACCAATGAAAATACTTTTAAGAAAAGCTTTATTTCCTATTCTAAACTGGGTGTACTCTATTTTCTGTGTAGGTAACAGTCCCATGGAAAGTAGTGCTTCATTTTAGAAACAACAACAAAACAATAAAAGGATCAAATATGATATATCTATGACTTTATTTTAATGTTATCTGTAAGCTAGAAAAAAGTTAAAACCTCTTATTAACAAACATAGCTCAAACTACAATTGTCAATCACCAAAAAGAATCCTAATGGAAGCACCAGAAAAAACAAAAAAAAGATGTGTAACTTAGCATAAATAACCTGTTACTGCATTGATGACTGCAATACTTCATTTTCCTAGACAAGCAAGATCGCCCATGTTCAGAGATCTATGTTCTTCCTTGAAGTGCCAGTAATAGTACTGACTTCACTGTCCCACTCTTCTTTCTTTCCTTCAGCTCTACACATATCCCCCAAACATTCTTTTCAACGTTTTAACCACTACCCATCCTCGAGTTTATAGGCAATGAGTGAAATAGTTTTCAATCAAGACAGGATAGGGATTTAAAAGTAAGTGTGAATGTGATATAGAATTAGCTTTTAGCCCAGTCTTCACTGCCTGAAAGAAATAGAAGAGGCCATGGTTCTGTAGTTATTGAGATACTAAAGTTAGTCTGAAACAGGTAAAACAGATGATAGACTGAGTTTCATTTTCAAGGAAGTGAAGAAACTAAAAGGCCTGGATAGGGGAGATGTTTGCATGCCAAGTGTTCATTTCCTAATAGGATAGTCTTGAGGATCACACAGCATGTCTGTTCAAGCACTTTATGGCAAAGAGGCTTTATCCATCTACTATCAAGAGAGTGACTGCTGAGACTGACCAAGAACGCTGCTCAAGTTTAGGATGAATGTGTAGAAGATCTTTTGCTTGTGTGTTTCAGTTTTACTCAAAACATTCCATTCTGAGAATTCATTTTCACTAGCAGAGCATTGCCAGGAATTGCAAACACACACCTATGAGATCTGCAGAGTAAGGCATACGAGAGGGCAGCTCACTGTTCAGATGCTTCCTGTCAAGAAAGACATGTTGGCTGGCCTCTCAGTAGGGCTTTAGGAGGTATGGTGAAGCTCCAAGATTTCCAAAGACTGACTACATACTAGACATCTTGGCTTCAAGAGAACTTATTCAAGGTGTAACAGAACAAGTCTGCTTATGGTTAAAGCTCTATCTTCTGACAACCCTTCAACCAGATCTCTACCACAATATCTAAAATTGACAGCCGCTTCTAGAAGAGAGGTATGGAGTAAAATTCTAAACAACAAAGAAAAGAGAAAGCTATCTCCCTGCCATGTAACATCCAAGCATAGGTAGTCTTTGTTTATATGGTTATTATTATTTCCTGATCATAAATAATAAATCCAAAAAATGTTCAACTAGAATTTTATTATTCTAGAGACACACTTACAAGCAAAGAAAATAATTCAACAGATACTGAAGCATTAGGGCAATAGGTGTAAAAGTGCTAATGTATACGTGCAAAATATAACAAAAGAAAGTTAAGGAAAGTTAAGAGACAAAATTAAAAAACTGAATCATCTAAGAACAAAAAGAAGTGTTTGCATGACAGGGGAACGGCAGTTCTAGACAATGAAACCTACTGATCAATAGCTTAGCTTAAAAAAACCCCACCAAACTCAAACACAAGCAAACAAAAATCTCACATCCTGTAATCAAGAAACTCATATAAAATTAATTATAGAAAACATTATTATGATATATATAATAACATAATCACACTATTCTACCAGAGATCTGGTCTGGAGCAACCCCATTTATACAGAGAAATTACTTTTTTACATGCACCCAAGAAAAACTTCTTTGATGACTTCTGGATAATAGGGGCCCATCACTGCAAGTGGGAGTGAAAAGCTATTTTAAAGGCACGGATCACACCAGGATGTAACAAACACACCACCACAGGGTGCGCAGAACACCTACCATTAGCTGGAAAACACAAAGGCCTGGAACAAATTTCTCCTTATTAATTACCATCCCCTGCATCAATTATTATAAAACTGCAAGACAAAACTCATTCAGAACGTTTAAGTTTTTATTGCCTTTCTACTGCAGTTTAGACTATTCACACTGCTAATAGCCAACCATATACTGCTTTTAGACACTTGAAGAAACCAGCTTTTCCACTAGGAGCAAAGTCATCTTTTGACCTAGTTGGAATAACAAGGGATTGTTTTTTGGTTCTTTTAACATGTTCTGTGGTGTTAGTTTTCATTTTTTTTCCCTAGTAATCTCCAAATATTCCCTATGAAAAAAATAAATGCAGGAGAATGTCTCACATATTCAACTGCTACAGTTACTGGCAGCTTAGAGATTTTAAGTAAATTTACTCTAAAAAGGTAATACAGAAGTTGGGGTGTGTGTTTATCTCTGAGCGTATGATCTGAAAGATGTGCTCCAGGGGTGCATCTGAAGCACTCTTCCTGCTAATGCATATTCAGTCTACAGGGTTAGACTTAGGTAGTCTGAGATTAACTGCCATAAATGCAAGTAGTGTTACTATCACATTGACTGTTCTATAATGTAAATTATTAAATGGTAAATCATGTTGGAAGTACCTTGGGAGGCTGTAGTAAAACTGTTTGTTCAAAGCAGGGCCGACTATTAAGTCAAATCAGGTTTCTCCAGATTTTATCCAGTTTAGGTCTGGAGTACTTTCATGGATGGAGACTGTACAACCTCTCTGGGTGGCATGTTCCACTGCTTGCCTGGCTTCATTTTTCTTTAGATAAAACAGAACCTCTCATTTCAACTTGTCTGTAATCTGTCATTATCCTGCTACACACCATTGTAAAGCCTTTGACCCTGTCATAGATTCACAGAATACCCTAAGCTGGAAGGGACCCACAGGGGTCATGGAGTGCAATTCCTGGCCCTGCACAGGACCATCCCCAAGAGCCAAACCATGTGCCCGAGTGTGTTGTCCAAACACTTCTCGAATTCTGTCAGGTTTGGTGCTGTGACCATTTCCCTGGGGAGCCTGTTCCAGTGCCCAACCACACTCTGAGTGAAGAACCTTTTTCTAATACCCAGCCTAAACCTCCCCAGACACAACTTCAGGCCATTCCATCAGATCTTGTCACCGCAGAGAAGAGATCAGTGCCTGCCCCTCCTCTGCCCCTCACAAGGAAGTTGTAACTGCAGCGAGGTCTCCCCTCAGTCTCCTCTTCTCCAGGCTGAACAGACCAAGTGACCTCAGCCCCTCCTCACACGGCTTCCCCT
>JAWWEW010000131.1:57498194-57518911 GCA_035583185.1 Anabacerthia variegaticeps | reverse complement strand
TGTACATTCAGTTGCTGGAAATCTGCTCTTGATCCATTATTATTAATGCTGGTTTCCTTCCTGATGGAGAATGAAGCTGTGGATGCTTAACTGGTATTATAAGGAAGAAGTAATTTGAAGTATTTTGAAGTCAGAATTAATTTCCCACAGCTCTCCAAATGATATACAACACAAATGCTGTTAGATTTCAAAGGAAAGAAGAAAGTTACACAGTTTCATAACCATATTCTTTTTACACAGCATACATTCCTGAAAAAAACCCAAAAAACTAAAGACAGCTTTTACATGTTTTATCAATGTAACACTCAAGTTACCAAAAGATGTGCACTTGAAGTGTGTTGTATAAAATCTAATCACTTGCATTTGATGGCTGTAAGTCTGATTATTATACAAGTATGCAATGAAAACAGACTTGGAGCATCTTTCTTACAGGGATATGGCACTAGGCCTGTTCAGCCTCAGGGACAGATGACTGAGAGGGGACCTCACCAATGTCTATCAGTATCTGAAGGAGGAGGATGGAGCCAGGCTCTTCTCGATGGTGCTGAGCAATAGGACAAGAGGCAAAGGGCAGAAGCTGATGCACAGGAAGTTCCACCTGAACATGAGGAAGAACTTCTTTCCTGTGTGGGTGACTGTGCACTGAACAGACTGCCCAGAGAGGTTGTGGAGTCTCCCTCACTGGAGATATTCAAGTACCACCTGGATGCAATCCTGTGCCATGTGCTCTGGGATGACCCTGTATGAGCAGAAGGCTGGACCAGATGAGCCACTGTGGTCCCTTCCAGCAGTACCCATTCTGTGATTCACAGTGGCAAAGTTCCACTACATGAGAAATCTGTAATTAGTCATAAAGTTTTTAAATGCAATGAAACATACTTTGGGGCAAAAGTGGTATTAGATCTCTGAGCTTAGTATCACTACCAAATATTTCTTAATTATTATCAGCAGATGGCACCAGATATACTTTGTATGACCTGAACACTCTTTATTCTAAGATATTCCATTAGAAGTCACAATTATAGCTACTTAGAAAGTTTTATATCTACATGCCTACATCTGCTTGATTTTTTACAAATTATTTAAAACCCAAGGGCATCTGTATTTAGTCCATGAATCTTTTACTCTAAAGATTTGGAGTAAAAAATAGCTCCAATATTCCCCGAGGTTCTCTCAGACCACTGTAACCTGATGTTTTTAGGAGAAAAGAAGGCTAAATGATACACTTGTACGATATAATTTGATATTTTCTGCTTGTGATTTTCACAATTAGTCAGAATGCAAGAGAAGACAGTAATAAACATCAGATAATTATGACTAATTGCAATGATTTATTTTAATTTAAAGCTCACATTTAGGATTAATACTTTCTCAGTGTATGTGCTGCACTAGTTTGTAACTATTTGAATTCATACTCTTAACTATTCTGCACATTATGGACGATTATTAGACTACAATGTACAATACAACGACTGATTTGACTGACAGTTCAGAGTTACACATGTATTTGGCAGGACAATGAACAAGGAGTTAAAAGCTCCCAAAATAGCGTTCCACAATAGTATTCCATTTCTTGAAAACTAGTATTTTTTCATTAAAAAGTCAAACCAGTGACAATTTTTTTTCTGATACAACACCAAAAGGCAGTGAAAAGCAGCAGGGAATCACAATCCCTCTTGCACCTTACAAGGCTGTTGTACAAGTAGCAGGACTAAGAACACCTGGCTGCTTATCAGTGTGTTCCCTGTATTCACTCCATCTTCCCTCCTCTGACAAAAAGGCCCCGTTTTCTAGAACAACCCCACCTCAACAGCCACTGAACTATACCGGCAATATTCTTAGCTCCACCCATAACATTGTTTAGCTCGCTGTCAGATCACCGGCAAGATGAAACCAGAATACAATTTATTCAGAGCCATGTATCACGATTAGTTTAGTTAATTTGACTGATCAACAAACAGAAGAAATAAAGGCCAAGTCTGCTCTATTTTTCTGCTCTTGTAAACATTACACATTTTGCCTTCCTCTACTCAGGCTGCAAATTTCACCACTCTGTATACAGTCATATCTCTAAGACTTTTCTTAAATGTAGTTGAAAATGACCATGAAATTCAGAGTCAGTGAAGACAGTAACACTGGCAGGCAGGTGGTCAGCATAAAAAAAGCATGCTTTACTTCCTTATGGAAGCAGCTGAAACCCTGCTAAATGTTCCTTCCTGATGAACTTTGAGAGGAATAGCAAAGTTGTCATACAAGCTTACTGCACAAGTTATGTCAGAGCTCTTGGCGATTACACCAAACCTTCCAGATTTTGAAAGGACAAAATAGATTTCCTAAGATTATTAATGAAAGGAACTGTGAGTATTGGATGAAGTAGCGTATATGTCTCAAAACTACAACTCAGTAAGTAACACCATTTTTTTTTTAAGTCTGCGATTATGTGCGCAAGACCATATTTTCATAGGTTTGTCAAATTATATATACACTGCCCAAGAACCATAACCAGCTTATGAGAGCCATGCACCTGAGATAAAACTATGCAAAGAACAAGAGAATTCAAAGTTAAACTCAGGTAGATTGTATGGTGTAAGTAAGTCATACTTACGAATGGAAATATTTCAGAATATGAATTAGATATATAGAAATTTTTAATAAAGAACTTTTATAAAGCCTGCAGGGAAATTATTTTGGTATGGGAAACATGGCACTGAAGGTACTTGACAGAGCAGCCCAGAGAATCTGGAAAGATCCAAGTAATCCCAAGCACTCTCCCTACAATTTTGTGCCTTAATTTCATAACCTCTACAAAACCTTCTAATATTTCAGTCTTCTCTTGGTGGATCATGTCCTGAACGTAGAACCTGATTCACAACCATGAATGCATGTAAATGACCCTTTCTTTTTAATTTGTTTTTGTTTAAAGAGGTCGCATTAATACTGCATGGAAAGATGAGCTTCTAAGAAAACACAATGTGGATTACTAGAAACCCAGAAAATTACTGGTCCGTGAACAAAATGTCTGATCAAGTTCTTAAACAACCATGGTTCTGCTATATGACAAAGATCACATGTCACATTCTATAATAGCCATGAGGAAAAAAAAAAGGCTAATATATATTAGCACACTGTTTTTTCCGCAACAAAAGCAAACAGTTGTATTTTAACATTATGTAAGTGGAAAAGTATCACAGTCTACTCCGCTTACACAAATAAAACAGTCAAGAGATGTTATACTCAGGAAGAATGCATGTGGGTTTCAGATACATTGTTTAATGGGAGCAATCAATGTTTGAGGACAAGAATCGTTTTGGCTTTGTTGAGGTGTCTGCTGAGCACAGGACTTTCCTGCAGACAACTAACTACCAAACTGGTCTTTCATTAACACATAGTGAAGTTGGGCTCCTAGTAGGAAAACACTGTCACTTACAGCATCTCAGGAGCTCACACATCTTGGCAGTAATTCTGTCATCCCTTGTCCCAGATTCTACAGACAAGTTGTCATCTAGGAATGTCTGAAGGCTATATGCTGCAGACAGTGATATAACATGGCTGCGTGTTTCGAGATATTCTGAACTAGTTTCCTGATATGAAAAAACCCACCAAATACCAAAACCACAACCAAATCCCCCCCAAACTAGTCTGCAAATTAAAAAATCCAGCCAATATACTAGTTTGTTTGATAACGAAAGGTTAATGAGGCCAACAAATGCAACTCTTCAGTTTGCTCACTAGTCTTGGAAATTGTTCATAGAGGCCTACATGAAATTGTGATAGTTATAATAGTAAGAGAGTAGATCATCTTGAGGAGTTTGCAATCTAAAGAACTGTCACTTCATTTTAAAGACAGCCAACCAAGAATTCTGAATTATATTTTTTTTTACAACAAAAGTACATCTAGTTTAGTACCAGCTGTAAGATCTGTTCCTTAGCTAAACAATTACTGGAAATTTTTTGATTCCTTTTTTCCTAAGTTGATAGCTGAACTTGAAAACCTACAAAAATTCAAAAAGCAGATGTGGGGCTTTCTCTAGTAAATCTCTTCTTCCTAAAATCCAGAAGAGTTACTTGAATACCTTATAAAATGGTTTCACGTGCCTGCTACAATTCTTTTTCTTTTTCACTTCCTGTAATTTGAACAACTTAAAAAACTTTGCTAAAACCTAAACTAAAGCAGTATTCTTAGAAAATTCCTACCTAAGAACACAGAAGTCTCTCAAAGAATCACAAAAACAACTGCAAAAGGCTGGTTTTGTTTTTCAATAGACAAAACCTTTTTAATGCAGCATTACTGATCTGGCAGATCAAAACACCTAAGGAAGATGCTAAAAGCCAAATGTTCTTTGTGAAGAACCTCACTTAAGTCATTCACTCCGCCAAGGAGAGGTCATGCCAAGTTTCACTTCTCCCATGATAAAAGTTCCTCTCAAGAAGTATCAAAGACAGCATCTCCAGCAGAAGCATAAAACAGGCGAACGTTGGAAAACATTGTACACATCAAGACCAAGAAGAGATCTGAGAAAGCAGAAATTTGAAGGAATTAAAATACCTGCCTAGGGAGATGCCATGCAACTGGGTCTGTGATGAAAATATAATAAGAATTTCAGAAGTAATGAGGTGCCAACTTCACTGGACATTTTATTTCGAATGGAAAATAGCTTGTTTCAAAGAAAGCCAAGGAACAAAGATGGACTCAAAATACTGTTACACTCCGTACAAAGTTCTTTAAAATGCAAAAAAAGCAAAATGTAGACTGAATAGACACACAGTACATACACCCCAGGTTCAATGGCATAATACTCTCTCCTGCTACAGCAAGATAAAGGGAGAAAACTACATTTGCTTTTTTCTCCCACGTACATGAAGGGAGAAAATGTGACTCTAACTCTTTGTTAAAAGCAAGAAAGGGCTGTCACTCTAACCATACTCGGCTATTCTGACACCCAAGTATACCTACCAACCCAAGAAAAACGTGTGAAAATTGTAGTTACTGAGTAAAGCTTCATTCACAGGAATCTAAGGAAGAAAATCAGTATTTCTGCTACTGATGGCAGTGAATAACGAAGTAACTTTCATGAACCAAGCTGACTTGTCAGTCACTCATGTACTGCTATAACTTGCTGAGTGCCAAAGAACAAGAACAGTCAAAGAATTAATGAGCTACTAAATGCTATATTTTGACTAGAAGTTTCAACCTCCAACTTGGATGTATTTGAGGGAGCAGTTGTTGTGTAAGATCCCAAATTCTATTTTGCAATCTGCAAAACACATTCCCTTGCCTAAAACGGTTTTCCTGCTGAAAACCAGAAGTGAGAATGTAGGAACAGAAAATGTTTAAATGCTTAAAATTCCAGAGAATGGCACCTGAAATTGTCATGAAGACAAAGTAGCAATACAATTTAATGAACAGGGATTGAAGAGAATACCACAGAACGCAACACGTCTAAGAGGAAGGGCAAGTAGGAAGAACAGTACTTCATTTGGTGATTCTAGTAAGCAAGGAAAAAGGTTAGGGAAAACCAAAGGAATAAGGAAAAGAAACAGCAGAAACATCCAGTTCTGTAGATAAATAAAAAAAACCTTAAGAATGAAAATCAACCCAGAATAATTTGATTATCCTAGATTTTCACCATATTTCTTAATGTAAAAGACATGCTTTTGTTACCTTTCTTTCGAAAGAGTGCATTTAGATAGTTTTCTGCTTGGCATTCAATCTTATCAGTGTTGGACTGGCCCTGAGATGACAGTTCCTCTGTAGGCGTTGACTGTGAAGAACCGATAACTGATGCACGATCCTAGAGAAGATATAAAGATAATAACATCTTTCAGAAGTTGGTCTGCTGGTAGTACAATAAATAATTAAATTACTGAGCTATTGAATGCGAAAAGTTTTAGTGCTTCTATCTTGAGTCAAAATGCAGGATTAACTTATCTGCAAAATTCAATTCTGATTCTTACTTCCATACTAAAAAATGGGTGTTGGGGAATAACGCTTAATATAATGTTCATACTTACACTGGCTGTTTCTTTGTGTAAATTACAAAAGGAACATTTCTCATCCATAGACCAGTCAGTTAGCTCTTCTGGCTCACAGTCTTAAAGGAAGAAAAGAAAGCTAGATGTTTTAAACAAGTAAAAGCGGATTCTGAAAACAAAATACACATCCTACAATTCTCTTAAGTAAATTCTGTCAATTATCTGGTATGCATTTACTGGTACAATGCATTCAGTAGTATCCAATTCTTCAAATATTTCCAAAGTCTTGCTTGATTTGTACAGCTCAACTAACAAATAGCAGAGAGCACCTTTCTTAAAAGGAAAGGTAAATTCATGCAATTCAAATGATTACCTGTCATAATTACTGGAAGCATCTGAACACTGTAAATAAAGCTCTAAACTGCAGACATCATTCTTCTTAACAAAGTATGCAAACTTATAGTAAACTAAGAGGAATTAGGATACGGATCCTCACCATTTGAGCTACATGAATTTTACTTAATTGATTTGATATCATCTCTATAGGCAAACCCAAGTCCTATACTCACTTGTAACACTTGATTTATCTAGAAAAACTAACTATACGCTTAATCAGAAAATGTACATTGGTCTGAAGGGAATGTAGGACTTAAATTTGTGTCACCTATATCAAGTCCAGCCTTCTACTGAATGGAGAGACATCATCTACTTTCTTTAAACAAGTTATTAAGCTTTGTTTCGAAAATTAAGAAGTTTTCCACCAATACTCTATCAAGAATTGCTTTAAAGCTTTTCCCAAACCAACTGTGCTAACAGTTAAAATTAAGCTTCTAATTTCTTGTTTAAAATTAGTACACATGGCAAGTTATTCCAGTTTGCTTTTGTAGCAACTTTATTCTTATACCCATTAACAGTAACTTTTCAGGCATTTAGCACCTTGCCGTATTTACAGAAAATACCATTATCCCCTTTACAGTTCATTTTGCAGCTAATCTAGTTCACCTGGTTTTCTCTCACCATTTTCAGCTCCATCTTTTCTGCATCAGTCTCACTTGAACACCTGTTTCCTAAACATGAGTGACCAAGATTTCAAGATGATGTCTTTTACATCTACACCAGACTTCCTTAAACTGTAGGCAGTGCTTTTCCCACACTATCCTAGTTATGCAGAAGTCTTTATCATTGCTGCAGCATCTTGGCAGGTGACCACAAACATGATTAACTACAGCACCAGTGTCCACTCCATTCTGTTCGTTTCCAGCTCATGCATTTGCAATCTGAACAACTTTTTCGCCCTCCATTAATAATTACCAAGTATGTTTCCTCCTTCTCTCTGTACCACTAAATTACAATCACAGTTCTCTTAGGCAGGTTCTTGAGATTATCTTCTTTCAGTTGCACATGGTGTTAGGCTGACCTTGGCTGGCTGCCAACCCCCACCCCAGTGACGCTCTCACTCCCCCTTCTCAACAGTGTGGGGTGGGGAAAAAAGATGGTAGGGGAGAAAATAAGATGGAAAAACTTGTGGGTCAAGACAAAGACAGGGAGATCACTTACCAATTACTGCCACAGGCAAGTCAGACTCAACTTGGGGAAAATCAATTTCATTTATTGCCAATAAAAATAGATTTGCATAATGAGAAAACACTGAACCACCTTACCACCCCTTCTTCCCAGGCTTCAGCTTCACTTCTTCATTCCTGACTCTTCTACGTCCTCCCCCACCCCAAACAGTGCAAGGAGGATGGGAAACAGGATGTTCTCAGTTCGTAACAGTTCCTCTCTGCTGCTTGCTTCTCTCATCCTTCCCTGGCTCCAGCTTGGGGTCCTTTCCACAAGCTACAGGCCTTCACAAGCTGCTCCAGTGTTCTTCCCACAGCTGCAGCTCTTCATGAACTGCTCTAGCATGTATCTTTTCCACAGGGCACAGTCCTTCAGGAAGAGTCCACTCCATAGGCCCACAGTTCCTGTCAGAAAACCTGCTCCTGTGTGGGCTTCTCTCTATGGGCTGCAATTCCTGACAGAAGTCTGCTCCACATGGGCTCTCCATAGGCTGCAGCTTCCTTCAAGGCATCTCCACCTGCTCCAATCCTGCACGGGCTGCAGCGTGGTTATCTGTTCTGATGTGGTCCTCCACGGGCTGCTGGTTCTACTTGCTTCACCATGGTCCTCTCCATGGGCTGCAAGGGAATCTCTGCTCCAATGCCCATATTTTCTAAAGCATCACCTGGAGCACCTCCTCTTCCCTCTGACCTTGCTCCTTGCAGGGTTGTTTCCCACTGCCCACCATCCCCCACCCTCCTCCCACAACTGCTGAGCTTCTATATTTTCTTAAAGATGTTATTAGAGGCCCCACCAGAAATAAAATGACTCTGCAAAAACTAGGTTCTTCAGTTGAGTACAAACACAAACCAAGTAACCCCATATTGTTACTAATATCTAGTGTACTCGATTTTAAAATACTAATTGAGAACAGAATTTTGTATTAACATTTTATATGCTTCCAGGGATGCAAAAAAGTTGAAAGCCGATGACCAAAAACAGACATGGGATTTTTCTTGACTGGACAGTAACAGGAGATACTGAGTTGTTTTTACTGAATGAATCTAGCTGTCACAGCCTGTTAGAGCCATTCCTTTAAGATGTGCACAGAAGAAAACCATGACACTATTCCTTCATAGCAAGTTCGGGGTTTTCCTTGCAACCATGAGAAATCTATTTATGAACCTTGGGATTCTACACATAACTCTAAGACAGGTTTTATATTTTCAGAGAAATTCCTCTGCCTTAGAACCATGAGTTTCCAGGCAAACTAAAGAGTGATCCTTATGTATTGCCAAAAAAGCAAACCTTGAGAAACACCAGCTCTACATAACACTAAACTTATTCAAGGTAGTATAAATCATGTAGGACATATTAAGTATGCCAGTGAGCTAAGCAAAAATGACATCAGATAGCAGATATATGCAAGATATATCAAATGCCAGACATTCAACAGTCCCAGTCACCATCACAGGAAACATACTGAGATCAGTATTAAGTTTTTAAGTACAGAGAGGCATCTCAGAAAGATCAGAGGCACAGATGGAACTGCCAAGCAGAACAAACTTCCCTTGGCTGCATTCAGTTTAGGATGATGATAATCCTGCCCCATTTTATGTTGTTTGGGGTTGGATGATGAACGATTTGCAGACAACCTACAACACTTGTGAGCCCATGAGAAAAAGTTAAGACTGCACAAAGAGCATTTCAATACTAAACACAGCAGAGATTATTACTTGAAACCCGTAACTGAGTAGAATGCTGTTAAACTTACTTCCATTTCTTAAGAATAAATTGGTGAACTTTGATGAAAAAAATACTACCTTTTTCCACTTCTTAGGGCACTCAGATCTGTTTCCCCAAACCATTTTTCCCAAGGAGTCATACCAAATTAAGCAAATTTATTCAGGCATCTGTAATACTGAACAGATTTCATGTTTACCTTTAAAAATGTAAAACAGTTGTCTAGTAAATCTAAATACAAGATAGGTTAAAAAATTCAACCCTTACTTTCCATTATTTTCTGATTATAATAATATCCCAAGACTTTTTCCAGCTATTTGTGACAACTCTGAACAAATTACCCTTTGTTTTTTTTTAATACAGCACTACTGCTTTTTAGTAAGTACATTAAACCATCTGAAGTGTTTAACAGGTTCCTTCATATTTTTAATTTCATAAAAACTCAAATTATATTAGTGTTTCTAATATAATAGTTCACTACTATAAATACTCCAGAACAACACAGGGAAAAATAAAACACACCCTCAAACCTTTCATCCTGTATAAAGAGGGTTTTTTCCTGGCAGAGAAAGAACAATGAGAGCTGCTTTTCTCCCATAAGACACTGCTCCTACTCAGTGGCTGAGAGAATAGAACCCCAGCACATAATCCCCCAAAAAAGAAAGTACACACATACCAGCTGATTAGAGGAAAAGCTTTCTAACAGTTTAGCTAAATATCCATAAGCAGAATGTAAAGAATAACAATTCACATGTGAATCTACTTAGCTGAAAACAGGTATAAGTAACGGATTAGAAAAAGCCCTAAAGACTCAACGACATAAGAAACCATGACCAAGGTCAGGTGCCAAGATACAGAACTTGACACCTTTGCAACCAGAAGCTGCACTATCAAAGCAGTCAGGAAAAAGCCTGATGCTGAATAATGGTGACAACAGGAACCATTCAAGCAAGCCCAAAGTAAATCCTACATATACAAGAATTTCCAGATATGAAAGAAAGGTATATTCTTTGAAAAGCATAAAAACCTAGTAAAACTGAAATGTACCTTTTACCATTTAAATTTGTCATTATAATTATTATTTGCTCAAGTAACTTTGAGAGAATACAATAATTTAATCTATAGATCAAATATTATTTCAAGACAGAACTAAGGAAATACATCAGTCATGTTACATTTTCCAAACACTATTAATTTTTTTCATGTCACAATAGATAAAGCCAACAATGTAAGAGAAAAAAAATGCTATTGTAGCCAAGCAGCATGTATTTCAGTTGGTTCTTACATATTTCTGCACAATAAAGCCACCTAATTTCTTGAGGTATATTTGAGGAAACATAGTCTTGCTAAATAGCCACAACATTGCATATTGACAGTATTAGTTCTGTGGTTATGATGAGGAAAATGTACACCTTAAAAGATGCAGTGATTCAAAAACACTGCTGAGTGTCTAAAACTTTGGGTTCTGATTCTACCAGCCATATTTTTTAACTAAGGCAAATTATTTACTTTGTATCTAAGTTTCATTACCTGTAAAGTGAAAAGCGGCACTTACAACAGTGGAAAGATCTGTACAAATTTTACTTGAGAGTTCTATACTAATCTTTCTAAGAACATTCAGACCTCAAATCAGAAATAGCATTGCATCCCATACTAATGATAAGGCTGAGCTCTACTGTGCCGTGTTTTGTACAAACAACTTCACACAGCATTATTGAAGTTACAGATGCTCTATCTACAAAAATGAACCAAAAATAGTAAAGTAATGTAGGCATCCCAACCTCACACGCTATCTATCTCTTCTACAGTTGCTCCAGAAGTAAAATCAATTTTACAGATCCATCAAACATGGAATAGGCTTTAGCTGCTGAAAAACTCTTGCACATTACTGACACAAATTCTTAGAAATTGGAACTTAAAACTTTACATTTTAGATGAACGCAAATTTAATTTGCAGGATAAAGTCATGGGGGCATGAAATATCAAAAGATCTGCAAGCAATGGAAATATCAGATAGGTAAGAAATCTTCAACAATGTGAGACAAATTAAAACTTTTCCCATAAGAGCTCAAATACATGCATTCATCAACTCTAAAGGAGCAATAGAACACTTTACTGTGTAGTGTATCAGGCTTCTTTAACTCTAGCACTTAGATTTCAGTCATTAGCTCAGTACTTTCTGCCTTCTTACACAAAAGCAAAAAAAAGAAAAAAAATAAGGACAGTTTTTAAAAAAATGTAAAACTTTTGATGCAAAAAACCACCCCCAAAACTTTGGTCACTAATCAGTGTAAAGTCCAATACATACAAACAGGGGGAAAAAAATAAAGTGATACTGTGCACAAAATGCTCTGTTCCCTTTTCAAATGTACTTGCTGATCACAGCAGAAGGGAGTGCTATTCATGAAAACAAGCTTTAATCCAAATTTACACATTTCTTAAATGTTTCTATGTCTTACTAGTGGCATGTTAGCTCAAGACAGGAAAAAAATATTCTGAAAACATCAGCAAGGTACTATTTCAAGTTCTCCCCTCTCCTTGAAAATTATGTATATGATACAGACCAAAGAAGTTGCACATTATAAAGAGGACAAAACCATAACCAAATTAAAGCAATCATTTCAAAACTGTTCTGAGCAAAGGTATACAGTACATGCCATGCTGCCTCATGTACAAGCACTACATAAGTTACATGCTTTACAAATTACACTGTCAGATAATGAATTGTAAAGAAATGAGATGAAACATTTTGAAGGTATAACTTTTTTTTAAGCCATAAAAGACTTTCAACACTTCAAAGCAATTTTTTGCTGGATAGTCCTTATCTTGTCAAAGACAGATAAATCATTTTGTACTTAACTAAGGACTAGGATGTTATTGACAGCTATTCCAGTAAAACCAAACCCATTTGGACTAAGGCTAGGTCTTATAAGGGTAATGGAAAAGATGTAGATATATAAACACACTTAAATATAGATAAAACTTTACACACATACAATATAGACAAAAATTAAAAGCTTGATATATATATACAGCTTAAACTTTCTTGACCACTATAAGTCCAAACCAGTATCCACTACATTCCTTCCCAGTTAATGCCAATAGGAAGATGAACAGTTTGTCCTCCCTTTCTAAAAAATGTTCAAATACAGAACAGGAGAAGCAATATTCCAGAAGAGTAAATCTTTCTCATGAGAGTTTCCCAGGAAAACATAGTTAATCTGAAATTTCCATCTGTGGGAAAAAAACCTGGGTATCAGTTTGCTGAGTGTTTTGCTTATGCACAGTATTGACAAGAACATCATGAAACGAACATTGGAAAGAAAAGCATAGGAAGATTTCCTTTTTAGAATTCAATTTATAGTTTAAACTACCTTTAGCTAAAGGAAAAACCAGAAAGGTAAGGTCATTGCTCTAAAAAATGGCTCATTTACCTTCAAATAAACTGAGGTCTCTTCGTAGCCTTGGTCCATAAAGCCCTTCTAAAATACTTTCAAAACCTGCAGACAAAAGAAACATTTAAAACAGTCAATCAAAAGTTTCTCCAAATAAAGCAAATTCAAGATCACTGGCAACAAGCATTCTCAGATTCTGAGGGCAATCCCAGAAATTGTTACATTTATCACACAAATATTTACTTCTTCCACTATAGTACTACTCAACAGAATTAAAAGATAAAAATAAGACAAGGCAACTGCCATCTGCCCACAATCAGCCTATTAAGCCATGCCCCAACAACCTCATTAGACTTAAAATAACTACCACAGAATCTTAAAGGCAGGGGGATTAGCCTTACAGCTCTATATAGTGAAGTAGTCTCTCTCTTACACTGGGCATCAGAGTCAGTTATGTAGAGAGGAAAAAAAAGAAAGAAAAAAAAAGGAAACCTTCAAAATCAGAAACTTCTCATTTATGGTCTCTTGAAATGACACAGCCTGAGTAGGCTAATTTTCCTACAAATATAAAAATGCAAGCTTCTTTTGCTTCTGATACACGATACTGCTCTCTAGTCCTCTGTATCCGTACAAAAACGTTTTAAAATTGAGGATTAGATAAATCCAATTATTTTCCAGATTTACCAGCTAGTCTGTTTAGGTATTTGGTAAAAATCATGTACTGTAATAAGGGAGAAGAGACACAGAAGAAATCAAGTGGTCGGAAAAAAAAACAACAAAAAAACAACCAAAAAGCAAAAAAGGAGATACATGACAACTGATGAAGGATGGTGAGAATTTACATCATCAATATAAGTTTTGTTCATTACAGAACCAGTTTCCAAGTGCCCCCCTTTCTCCTTCCAAATAATAAGCTTACTTGAAAATAAGAGGATAATTCAAAGCAGCATTTGAAGGTTCTCATTCCTTATACTAAAGGCCTTTCTGTATTATATATGTAGCTATTTTACAGAACTTTGCAAGACTATTTTATAATCACACCAAATAAAAGATATCAAAATCTTCAGGAAACATTTAGAATCACAAAACTTACTCATCATGTGATGCCTTTTAAGACAACATAACATCCTGCTCTCTCATCAAAAGTTACATTTACTTTTTGGTTTAGACTGTATGAACACTAGTATAAGGAAGAATAAATATGTACCACATCTGAGTAGAAAAGGGAAGCTATCTTAACACACTGGAGCTGTTCAGCTTGATAAGTCAGATTTTGTTAAAATCTGCATTGTAAAATAAATTTAATATATGGACTATATTTATATTATGAAATTCAATCATATGATTATACTTGCTACAAGTCTATTATTTGAGCTACAAATGTGTTTATTTCTATTTTTCTTTTCTGCTTTTCTTTGTAATAAGTACAGTCCTATGAGAGAACAGAAATCAAATTACAAACCTGCTATCCTCTCACAAATATACATATACACACATTTTTTAAGCAAACTAGAATAAAACTAAAAAGTTTTAAAAAAAACTAGAAAGCAAAAATCCAAGGCCCAAGCATACACTAAAATTTACCTTAAAGCATTATCCACTGACTCTTAGATAAGTCAATGTAATACAAATTCACATGATATTAACATTGCACAAATTCCCCACTCTTGTGGCTTCAAAGGGTTATGGACAAAAAAGCAAGAGAGACGAAGCCTTAAGATAGCAATTCTTCAAACACAACAGACTGGAAATATAAAACACACTATTGTGCATTGCTATGATCATCGATGTTATAAACTATGAGCCACTTCAGGTCAGCAGCTAATTAGCAAGTTATTGTCACTGGGTAAACAAATGAATGAAGCATCTCTTGGAGACAACTATGCTCCTTTCAAGGAAAACACCAGCTCCTATTTCTTAGTTCTTTGTCAATCAAAGAACAGAAAGCTTGTTTACCATCCCAGTCAGCATCCCAAACCTTGGTCTTTGGACACCTACCACCCTCCCCACCCCTTGGAGGGTGTTACTTGTTTCTGCCTTCACTTTTGTCCTTATCGGCCTGCCCTACTGCCTGCTCGCGTCTGTGCAAAAACATGAGTACAGAACGCCCTGTGCTGTGAAACAGCAGTTTGTTATGGAAGAACACGAATTCCAAACAGGCTTCCATACAGCTTGTATTAAAGATGGTAATCAGCACACTGTGAGGTTGCTAATGCACCAAACTTAGTTCTGTTCTTCCCATCAAGACTGCTGCTTCTCTTACAAGTCTTACAAAAGTTCTCCATAGAGCCGCAATAAACTTATTCTGCATGATCATTTGCTTCCTCACCTTTTGATACTGGATGCCTTCTTTAAAAAGAACAATCACTTGTACAACCTAACAGTGAGAGAATCTTTTTCCAGACCTTATTCCAAAATTTTCCCAGAAAACACCTGTATTAATTAATTCCACGCTCCACAAAGTCCTTCAGCTGCCTTTCAGCAGGATTAACGCAATTTTAATTTAGCCTAAACATGAAGACACATCTTAGTTTCTAGTACAAGCTACTGATGAATGTGTGCTGGCTCTATTACATAAAATGTAATCACCTGAACCCAGGCATTTCAATAAAACTTGGTTTTTCTTCTTGAGTCAATACGCGTACATAAACAGGTATCAGTTTTGGAACACTCCAGAACCTGAAGAGCCTACACAAACCAGTCAGAAATATAACTTTGCTTATACCTCTTATGATTCACTAATTGAAAAAATCTGCTCTAAAGTAATTTTACAGAGTTTTCTGTCTCTTCGTGGTTGATTGCTACTCTGATTCCAAACTGCCTTTCTAAAGTGTTACTTGAGATCTGACACTTTCTGGCTCCCAACTGAAAAGCAACACTGTTGGCTATATTAACTTGCAATACCCCAATCTGTCAAACTCCTTCTACCTCTAATAAATTTCTTCTGTTATTTATTTGTCTTACTTCTCATATCTTCACGTAGAAAGAATATCAGCTTTCTTCATTATATGACAATCCTTTAAGATCCAAGACAGGTTCCTCCAACAGTCTTCATAAGCAGAAATTTGTGATACAGCTAGTCTGTTAACCCAGTCAAAAATTTCCACAGTTTATTTTTCTGAACAAAGCTGTGAACAGCTTCTTTATCCCTACATTAACTCTCCCCTTCCCTACCAACCCCTTCTACCAACTGTACTCCCTCCTCACCCAAGGACTCCCAGAAACAGGGAGGATGAAGCTGTGACTTCCAGCAACAGGAAGGGGGCTCTCATTTTCCATCACTAGCTATTTGGGTACTGAAAAGGCAAACAGCCCAGGAAAAAGTTCTATCAGGTTTGGCATCTGAGCCTGATCCATAGGTCAACAGCCAAGGCCACTAAAAGAAACCAATAGGTGACAGTAATTGCAGAATCCTATGGGGCTTCTGCACAGCAGCTGAACTAGGTGTCTTAGAAGTTCAACTCTTCGCCTGTGGTCCAAAGTTGGCATGTTGCAGAGAAACTCTTACAGCTCACCTGGCCATTGCAATATTATAACTCGCTGTCCATCTACCTGGTCACCATGATACTGCCAAAGGTGATCTTCAGCAGATCAGAGTTAACTACAGCAGAGCAGGGACAGTGGTGAATGACAACAGATGTCAATATAATAAATAACAGAGCCCAGGTGCTGATCCAGGGGGAACGCTTTGTTAGGGCAAACATTCTGTGGATCAACATCTGACTAGGTGGCTGCAAACAGGACTTCAGCTCTTAAAAACATTAAGATCCTCTGAGTAACAGAGTGCTTGAGAAAGACAGGATCCATTTGATTGTGCAAATCATCACTGCTAACAGGTTTGCCCATAATGAGGTCTTCAAACTAGGTTTGCCAAAGAAGTGGAGACTGAAGCCTAGAAAGGAAGAGAACGGCAGAGAGGGTAAATGCACAGGACAACACACAGTGAGGGCTTTACCCCCTGAACAAGAGGACACACAGGGACACACCTTAAGCAGCTGTATATAAAAGCATTCAGCACATGAAGCAAGCACAAAGGATTATAAACCAGAGCACATAATGATCCTCCTGGGAGTATGCGTTACAGTGAGACAGTTCACACAAATCCAGTGGATGGATACTGACTGGTCTTGAAGAAAGAAGTGAAAAAGTCAAGAACAGTGCTTAGACTTTATACAAAGAAGTTGAACAAATGGAGCCTTAGCGTGGAATGGGCTACAGGACAGCTGAAAATCTACGGTCAGGATTCAACCAGGTGAACATCATGGCGAACATCTGCTACAGCCTCTACAGACTGCCAAACAAGAGTAAGTAGACCAAAAAAACCCAAAAACACAAACAACAAACTCACAAGAAAAAAAACACACTGCACAATCACCAGCCTTAGCTCTCATGAAAAATCAATCACCAAGACATATGCTGGAAATGCAACATGGTAGCACACAAGCAATGCAGGAGATTCTATAGCGATTGGAGGACAAACCCACCCGAGGAGGTGGAAAAGCTCTACAGGGAAGGCACTCTGCCCACTGCTACTCATCATTAAGGCAAAGTTCATCAGTGATGTGACAGTTAACAGTGGTCTTGGTCATAGCAGCCGTGAGATGGAATTTATGATCCCAAGGGAAGTGAGGAACCCAAGCAGCTGAATAATTTCACTGGGTTTAGCAGTTGCTGATTTATAGTCCTTCCCCGGGAGACAGTGGAACTAAAGTAAAATGTTATCTGTCTTGTCTAAACCAGAGAAGCCTTAAGTGGGCCAAGGGCCCATGGCAAGACTTTCACTCAATTATCCTACTAACTATTTTATAAAGTCAAAGAAATTGCAAAGTGAAGAGCAATTACCACTACTGAGTAATTCAAAAACCAATACTTTGTGAATTAATTCCAGTATGTTATTTTAAGTGTCTCTACAAGTTTACTCAGATTTAAAACATGATTATTAAATCTAAAGGAAGTCTTCAGGCTGGCTTCACAACTATCAAATAAAATCTTAAGGAGAAGCTACCTTTCAGCTGCCCACAGAACTTTATGATTTAAATTTCCCCTAATGTTTAATTACTGTAAACTGCTTAGTGTCTGAAACATCTTAAAAGCATATCTACATTAGAGAGCACATGCTGCCATGTACCAACATTACAGGCTGATAAAATTCTTTGTCATGAATAAAACAGAGTAATAATTAAATGGATACATTCCATGGAAGCTTCCCAGACCATGCACCTTATACACAATTAGAGGTACTCAAGGAACACAGAAGGACTCTTCCTCACTTTTAATACAAGGTTGGTCCAGGTTAATTTTGGACAGACATAGTAATTGAACAATTATAAAATATAAATTGAGGGCAGACAGGTTTAGCTATACACTGGCTACTTTTTTTCAAAAGTTTTATCTCCGTAATGTTTCTGAGAGGAAAGTTACTTCTGTCTCAGAGTTGAATTCAACACCTTCTCAAACTGCCAGTCTTCTTCCCTTCCCTTCCCACATCCACTAGTTGATCACAGCTGAGATTGCAAGTACATGTTCAACAAATTTGAATGACTCAGACTAAGTGTTAGGAGAACAGTCAAAAAAAGGAATAAATATCATGCAATAAATGGAAGTTGACTTCGAGTACTGCTTTCAAATGCACCACTTGGTGGATCTGAAGACAGGAGAGGTAACCACCAGACAGCTGGGAAAGAGAACAGTAGTATACACACAGGCTCTATTAAAAAGTTTTTGATGGGTTTGGTACCCTCTACGTCATACTAATTTCTTGATTCCCCTAGTCTTGTATATGGCCATATTAACTCCAGTGTTTGTATGCCCTTTCCAAATGAAAGTCCATTTCATAAAAGCAAATATATTTCCATTAACCTTTGAGTCTTATTCCTTCACAAGCAGTCTTTTCTTTCTCTTCCCATTTCCATGTTTCTGTTTTCAGAAGTAATCCAATTCTCAGGTGTTTTTTTTTAAGTCTACTGTATTTGAGACATTTTACTAAAATTTAATCACTTTCAGTTGATTTTTTCTAAAAAAGCTTTTTATTTGTTCTTTCACTAAGTGCTGGAACACAATAATACTAAATCTCAAAGAGGGGCCTCACAACACTCAGGCAAACTATAATAATTACAAAATGCAAGCAGCATTACTTTCCTAGGCACTTGTAACAGGGTAACTGGGAATCCATGTAACTAGCTACCCTGCTGTAAACACTGAGTTTAAACTAATAAAAAAACCAAGCAGGTGAAGGAAAATCCTATTAAAAACACTGTAATTCAGACTGTCATCACACCCGTGACCTCAAAATAAGCCACCTAGAAAAACCTTTCACTTATGCTTGCTCTCCCCTCTGATATGCTGCAGCTTTTTCCAGTTTAGGAAAGTATGAGCAGATAAACTGATAAAAGTGTTCAATGAAAATACTTTTAAATGAATTCACTTTTGATTTGGTATTTTCTAAGCCATAAAGACTGTTTTATTTGTATCTCTGGATGCATACCAGGAATGGCAGATGAGTGCTCCTTACACAGACAGAAAGAATTTCAATGAAAGAGGCAGATGCTTAACAATACTGCTCACCTGATTTGTATTTACCGCTCTACTTTTCATCTTAATGCTGAAAGGTTACCTTTATATGAGATCCTATTGCTCTCTCTAACTATGTGTTAAGAGACTTGTTAGGGAACTTGGAAAATTCTGAGAGCATGGAAATTAAGTTCTGCTTCTTGCCTTCTTTTCCAGCATATTCTCAGTTAGGCACAGGGTTAGACTGCTGCACACCACTTGGAAGGACAAGGCATGCATGTATATTTTTACTACAATGAAATGACACTTTTAGCTTTAAGCACTACAGCCTCTGGAGGCAACACACAAAATAAAAGGATCTTGAAGCCCTGTAAAACACACCTTTGTTAACTCACCTAACAAAGTTAGCAGCATGCTGAAATCTTCACAACTTCTGCGTGCCTAAAAAAATTACCTTACTCCAGGAACTTTCATCACCCTCCACTTTGTGGCTTACTATACCAAGGACCACATTTGAATTACAGTACTTCAAGTTGTTTCATTAAAGCCCAAACTACTCGTTATTTAGCTTCTTAAGTAAAATTAGGCCTCACCCCTACTCCTGTTTAAGATCTTGTTAGGTAATAAGCATCAGCAAGGAAGATTTATGTATCCTTCTTGTTGAGTTTATTCAATATTCTTAGCAGAGAAAGAATGAAAAATTAAAGTAGAAAAAACCTGCACATTCTAAGCAGTGTAGAGCTTAGCCCAATAAGGCTGCTTTTAAAAATCAAAACTAATAAGAAAGTAGATTCAGAACTGCTGATTCCAATTCTTAGAAGGTTGTAAAATTTAACAAATAGTCTTTAAAATATAATTAGGAAAATCCAAAGAACAGGATTACATTTAATGAGATTGGGCACAGTACTGCCACACAGCATTAAAATTAAACTACCTTCTTTTATTTTTTGGTGTGATAATAGTTACTCTTACTTTACTCAATTGTTAAACTAAATAAGAACTAAGAGTTCCTGCTTCTGCATTTTCCTCTGAACACAGGGACACTTATCTAGTTGCCATATAAACTCTGTTCCCGTTCTGAAGTCATACAACCCATATTTTGAAGCAGTATTTCTTATCTATGACTATTACATAAATCTTACGAGGAGTTTCAGAAACTAAAATCACACTGGAAAGAAACTGGACAAGGATAGAAAGACAGATTCTGCACACAGGTTTATGCCCTAACCAATGGGCTAACCTCCTTAATTACTAGCATCCTTTGCCCCATACACTTTTATTTAAGTAGCAGTTGCTTCACACCAAGGTACAATACATAAGCACACAGTTCTGAGCTAAAACTCATTGACGTAACTAACAATACCATGAGAAATAAAAATTTTGCTTCATATGTGAAATTATATAAGCCATTAAAACCATTAAGCTCAGTTCTTCCACACCAGAGCAACGACTTGGAAGATTTCCCCCTGACAAACCTGCATCACCAACCATATGGAATTCAACAAAGGAAACTGCTGGATTCTGCAAGTGGGATGGGGTGACCCCAGATGTTCG
>JAWWEW010000131.1:57480471-57495730 GCA_035583185.1 Anabacerthia variegaticeps | reverse complement strand
CAAACCGCGTAAAAAAAAAAAAAAAAGTTTTTGTATGTTAAATAAAGACTACTAGTGGCATCAACTCTGAATTGAGGTACCATAAATCACAGCAAGAAAAATGAGGTTTAATAAAAAAGGAAGCACCTCCACACTCCAAAGTAATCTTCTGTGCCAGAAAGAATGTGCCCCTGCAGACCTGTAAATAGGAGAGCCCACATGACACCTCTTACTGTACCTTCCAGACATAGTCAAAATTAAAAGTAGATTTAATTTCTAATGTAGTAGTAGCAAGATATTTTGAGACATTTGTGTTATTTATAATTTAAAAGGCATACAGAAAACACTTCAGAAGTGACTGTGCTGCTCTGTGGGTAGGGGGAGAGAAAAACGCTTCTAAATGACAGTTCTCAGAACTTCATTTCTGTTCTCTCTAAAAATTCTGTCTTTGAACAGTGATCTAACCCCAAATGCCGCACAGGGACATTGAAATATGGAGATGGTGGGAACATCAGTGTTTTTCAGGCTCTTAAGCTTATTCTACTGCCTTTCTTTTTTTCAAGACACTATATCAGAGCTTGGTAGATACCAACTGTTAATCAGAACAGTGCTGGCAATAATTTGACCGTAGAGAAAAAAATTCAGGGGGAGGAAGTTATTGTAAAAGAGGATTATATCCAGCTTGGAAAAATGCTTATGACTTCCTCATTTGATACCAACTTAAGCATTTTACAACATGAGGAGAATAATGCCCAGTAGTAAACCATAGAAACAACTGTCACTGCCAAAAGACCACGTGCCTGAAGCATGTTCTTTTTTCTTAATCATAATTTTAAGATGTACAAGAGGACTGAAAATATTGTCTGTTTTACCTAAACAGTTTAGAATTGCTAGACAAAGGCTTCTTTTCTACATGAAGGCCTAGCCACATGCCTACTAAATCATGGAAAAGTGAAGTCCACAGTGAGTCTGTAATAATGAATAGGTCACAACAGTGCTTTACTACTATGCAGTATCAGACATCTAACCAGCATCTGGGAGAAAGTCTTGCAGTCAACAAATAAATAGGTCTGGCACACTTCCTGGGGTATCAGAATTGAAGAACAATAAGCTTTCTGCACAGAAAAGCTTTTAGAGAAAAATACAATTATCAGAAAACACCATTTCACTGAGTCCCTCCTCTGCCCCCCAAAGAATAAATTCAAAACATACCTATCCTGATGGGCTTTTGAGAAAATGAAGTTTATGATTCTGTTCTATGCCCTGTATCTACTGAAAGCTAATGAAGTCGCAAGGCTTTGGAGCATTCCATGAAACTGATGCCTGACACTAAGTTGTACAAGAGGAATTTCCAAAGAGAATCAGTTTCATTGGAATTTTCAGAAGATTTCATTTCAATTATAATTTCAAGCAACCTTATCTTCCCCCAAAAGCAGCTTTGAAATGATGAGATGGAGAACAGTCATTCTTCTCTCCCAGTAGAACCAACTTTCTCATATTCAGAAACTATTTATTGGTTTCTATTATTTAAAAGAAATTGGCTTGGCAAGTGAGACAAAATTTTGAGCTAGCAACACGTTAACAAGAAATGGGCTCTTTCTTATCTGTGTAAAAACTTCAAATAAAAATATTGACTATGCATACTTTCTCTAAAAGATTTTCTGGCACTCAAGGTTAAAATTGCTAGTGCCTCAGATGCTCCAGTTAGGTTGAAAGAACTGTAAATTCAGCTAAACTGTGATTTCAAATCAGTTCTTAAACATGCTCGGTGCATAAAAGAAAATATGACATTAATCGAGGTAGGTAGGCAGTGTATCTCAGCTTCCACGTCACAAACAATAAACCTGGAATCTGCATCATTTAAGTGAACATCTGTTGAACTTCATAATATATTGAAAAGAATAAACTCAAGTTTCTAATTGTTTAACAAATTCCCACATTTCCCAGGGGAGACTGAAAAAGC
This sequence comes from Anabacerthia variegaticeps, assembly GCA_035583185.1. NCBI lineage: Eukaryota > Metazoa > Chordata > Aves > Passeriformes > Furnariidae > Anabacerthia > Anabacerthia variegaticeps. The sequence continues at coordinate 57,493,788 of JAWWEW010000131.1, read as the reverse complement.
AGAAATAGAGAAACAGACTTTAAATATAAATTTTAGCTTCACATTAGGCACTTTTATCAGACAAAAGATGTCACATATAAGAAAAGAACAGGAAAAAGCTACAGTCTCTGACTTTTGCTTTTAGCATTTGACACAATTCAAAGATTAAACAGGTGTGTTTAGGTGGGGATTTTTTTGTTTGGCTGGTTTGTCAGGGTGGGGGGGCTTTTTGGAGTGAGTGGTTTGTTTGGGTGTTTTTGGTGAGGTTTTGTTTGGTTTTGGGGTTTTGTTTGTTTTCTTTAATCAATTAGTATCAATTTTAATCAATTATGCAGCTGTCAAACCTTTTGATAAACTTCCTCCCAATCATTAAAAGGCTCAATATAAAGCACAAAATGGTAAGATTCAAAGTGTGGGACTTGGACTCTCATCTGCTGTGAAAAAGAACCCATACAGTACTCAACTGAAACCATATGCTAGATCTAAGAACTTACTGGGAGATTTTTGTAACAATTTAGTAATGAATTTCTGATTAGACTCTATAAAGCTCACATTACTATCAACTGTTCAACCCGAGTTGGGGAGCAGGAGTAGAACACCATATAGGAAACCCAGATAAGTTTTTTAAGTACATAGTGGCAAAATTCTGAATACTTGAATCATGTGGAGAACAGACAAGAGTTCTTATGCAAGGCAGATGGGTTTAAACAGTAGCTATCCTGTCTTAGAAACACTCTGTTCCCTCTGTATTCCAGCACTGTCTCTTCCTTAGCAAACATTCATTATTTCCAGACAGTGACCCTCATTTCCAAATTTACTAGTCTGCTTTAAAAACAATGAAATACCTCTTCACTTTATACTGTGCAAAAAGGAAAAAAGTTATTGTCCCTAGTCTGCTCATTAAAACAAACAATTCCTCAGCACAAATTCTGTACTAAGCTCAAACAGTTAAAAAAAATCCATCAAAAAACCAAGGCATTTGAATCAGTTGTTTTGGGTTTGATTTCTTTCCTCGCATGAACCATTAATTAAAAGATAAATAGAGAATGTAGAGTCTTTACCAGAGTTCACTATTCCATTCACATTTTAGTGAGTTTTTTTGACCCAAGACAGCCATATTCCTCTGCTTCACACAAATCTAAAGCAAGGCAAAACAGGAAACTTTAGTCCTTTGAGCTGATCTGTTGGTAGGGTACTTTTTCCTCTTAATGAAACAATTTAAAAAGACAACAGCAACCGCTTAGGGAAGCCAAGTGAACTGCAAGGTCAAGAACACATGAATAGGATTTCTTAAAAGAAAGGTGTGATTACAGTCTGCATTTCTAGCAAGGGGGAAACTTCTGCAGGAACCAGATAAATCTCAGTTCCAGCATTCTGGAAAACTTCATGCAAAGTTATTTATCTGGTAAACTTCTTTATCAGTCTCATAGGTCAAGATCACTCACATATCACACAAAGAGCAAAACAGCATTTACTACTTATCAGCAAGGTTGAGAAGGAAAGAGGAGGAAATGCCCAATTACCACTCGAGGTGTAAAACTGATGAAGCTGTCAAATATCCAGTTTGCAACTATCCTGTACTGCCACACAAAAGGTCAGGTAGGGGCGGGTGAAGAAGCGCAGCACCACACAGAGCTAAGAACAGTTAACAGTTCTTCCATTACACCATCCAAATCACTACCAAGCAACCACTCTGGCAGACAACAGCAGAAGAGGCTGTTTTGGCTCTCCGAGTTTGTGATGCTGGTGGCTGAATGAGGCAGACAAGGTGAGAAATTTGTTGTTCTTACCTAGGGAATTAATAAAAAAAGGCCTCGAGAAAACAAGCACTCACCCCATGGCCTTTCAGATGCTCTGTTAATATTGGTTTCCTCAAACTGATTCGATGCCTCGGAAGACAGATTCTGAAAAGATGTCAGGCTCTCCTCAGACAATATGAAAGACCCAGAAATTACTTCAAGTTACATCAAGTACAAGCATCAAGCTATTACTATATGTGACAACCTGAAGTAAAGGCCTTAAAAAGTCAGGCATGGGCCAGCAAAACCCCTTCCTGAACCACTGGACAAGTATTCTTAAATTCACCAATTAACAGAACTGTAGCAATTAACACCACCAGACTTCAATAACCTAAACCATCACATAAGTTTCCTCAGGATACGTAACAGTGGGTTTCAGCTTTTCCTCCTGCAGTGCAACAGCACAAAAACTAGTTTAACAAGAAATCGATGATCCCTTAACTTTTCAGTTCACTCTTTGAAGGTCTGTGGGACAGAGTGCTTGCCAGATGTGACAACGGTAATTTAGACATGACTGATTTACAGACAAATGCTTCCTAAAAGACTCTGGTATTTTAGGATTTACTAAACAGTTTAATGTGCATTCTCCAGTGAAACTCTTGTGTTTTGTAGAGAAGCCCCAGCTTTAGGAAAACACCCTGTTTTGTGCAAGTGCCATAGCGAGGTACTAAGTATCCTGGACTCAAGTAATCTACCATGGCTTCTGAGGACTGTGCACAGAAGTTGATCTGGGGTCAGTGTGGAAGTGCAGTTTTTCACATTACCGCTCAGCTCAGAGCACTCTGGACACTTCCCACATTTCAAGATAAGAACCAACATCCTAAATTCCATTGTTTAATATTATTTCACAGGGGTAGAACTCATTTGTTCAGGAGTCAGTAGACTTTGACAAGGGTGCAGCTGGGAAATAAAGGTACTTTCCACTATATCCTAAGCAGTCTGATGGTCTTGCTGAAGAAATTCTTTCTGAGAAGGTATAACATCTGGCATTCCAAAAGAGAAGGTCAATATCAGTTTAGGGAGGTTTTGTTGTCGCTGTTTAAAAAGCAGTAAGGGATTAAAACAAACTACAATAAGATACCTAAGGAAAAAGAGAAAGGCCAAAACTCAAAGAGTCACCTCACATTTCTGAGCTCCACAATAGGCAGTTGTGAGGGCCTGGTGACATGTTTTTGGACACCACTATAGCAGACTGGTATTAAGTGCCTATGGCACACATATTGGTTAGACTTACGACAGAGATATTGTCATGGTTTAACCAATTTAAACACAAATTGGCAATTCAAACCAACACTTTGTCAAGCCTGAGGGGACTCCTCACAACTCCTGTAAAATAAGTATGGAACTGACAAAAAGGGAGGAAGATAACAAGCCCACGATGGAGGAGAAAATTTCCATAAGAGTAGGTTTTACCTTGCTAATTACATTTAACCAACAATTAAAAAAAGTGTATATCTGAAGTTCTGACTGATTGCATCAGCAGAGAATATGATCTAGGCCTCAAAGATAAACACATTACATTTCATTTCACATCTAATCAAATGAACCTGCAGGAACACACCTGTAAACAAGTGAAGAACCCATCAAGAGCTGCACAGTTGAAATGACTTTGACCAAAGGATCTCATTCCCTGAGAAATCACAGGAAAACTACAATTGAACAATTCCTCAGATTTAGGTATCAACAGAAAGAGGTGTGGCAAGACTTCAAACAGGAGAGCTTTGAAACAAAGCCTTCTGAAACTCTTCCTTATGGTAAAACTCTCTAAACACCACTGGAAGATCTCTGACCTCAAAAGCCAGGTACCACAACAGAGTGGAACACACAACAGGTGGCAAAATTCCAAAGTAAACAGGCAGGATCATAGAACGGCTTGGGTTGGAAGGGACCTTAAAGATCACCTAGTTCCAGTCCTCCCTGCCATGGGCAGGGATGCCTTTCAAGACGGTAAAGGTGAGTTTATAAACTGTATTTGCACAACAGCCATTGTACCCTATCACTTTAAAGTGTTTTTTTTTTGTTTTTTTTTTTTTGTTTTTTTTTTGTTTTTTTTTTTTTAGTCAATTAAATACTACTTACAAAAGTTGAAGGATGAAGAAAAGGATGAAGATGGCCCAGGAAGAATAAGAAAATTGAAGGAGTATGTACCAGAATCACAGGTAAGTCCACAATCACTGCGTTATTCAGCAGGTAACACAGCAAACATTTGAAACAGTTCGTCACAGTTCGCACTAAAGCCCTTACATAGAAAAGTCCAAGGCAGCAGTACCACCTAAGTAGATCCTGTTTTTCTTTCCCTGCTCATCAGATGGCTAACACCAGCATGACCTACATCTGAACTATAGGTCACAAAACAGTAGCCATTTGATAATCCTTCCCCATTTTCAGATTAGAGGACTTAATAGCTACACTTAGGTAAAGTCAGATCTTTGCATTTAACTGGGCCTTGCTGTGGCATGCTCTCTCTTCTGTGAGCCAAACTGACAGCTGCAATCACAAGCAGGAGTCTTTTAAAGCAGTCTTTTATAATCTAGAATATATATGGCAGCAATACTAATTCACTGTTAATCAAAAGACTTCCAGCAGTTTTGCACCAGTAGTATTTTAACCTGGCATTACTAGATGGTGTAGTGCTTTTAGAATGGAAAATAAAACTTTTAAATAAGATGTGCAAAGATTTTTGACAATAGCTATGAAAAGCAGTAGCATATTCAATCCTAGATTAATTACACTGCCCTCTGACCTATTAACGGCTCAGCAGACTAGAAATGCACTAAATCTAGTTTATAAAGCAATGAAATTCTGATGGTGAGAACTACTGTTCATATATAAGACTAACTAGCCTTTAGTTAAGAAGATTTGAAGAAGTTGGGAACTGTGAAAGGAGGAAGATAAATATGATCTGAAAATTAGACATTTTCAAAAGTAGTTAGAAGCATTTTAGAATAAAAAACTCTGAAAACCGATTTTTTTCCACTGAACAACACTTTGAACATAGAGTAATCAATCCCCAGGCGCCACAAAAGCTAGGATATCTCATAATTGGATGCCAGGACCTTACCAAGTTATACAGAAAATGAAGGCGAGGAGCATAGTTAAAGAGGTCACAAATTCAGTGAGCTTTCATTTACCAACTAACTTAAAAAAACCCAAACCAAACCAAAAAACCCAAAGAAATCACATCTAGTGACATTTATTCAGTTCTCACTCCCTTCTCACTCCTACAATACATCACATGCTTCTGTGGAGACACAAGCCTGGATGGATGTTGAGAATCAAACAAAAGAGTAGCAGCTGAGAGTCCAGAAGAATTTTGCAAAGAATAGGATGTTTATCTAAGAAGGGGTTAATCCAGCTTCTCAAGATTCTGCACAGGAACCTGGCCGGTGCCAGAAGTGGCAACAAAAAAAAACCTGACACGTGGCTTTTTGATCAGCAGAGTGACATGCTGTGCACCACACCCCATAAAAAGGCATTCAACCTCTACTGCTCAATGTATTTCTGCAGATTCAGAGTTCCCTGCTCTTTGCAATGCATCTTCTGCCCCCTTACAGGCTCAAACAGATGACCCACCACCACCCCCCATCTTCCCTTCCCTACTCTCTCTGTGTCTTCTTTAAGCTTTTAGTGAATGGAAAGATAAAGTGATAGACTAGCATTAGAAAAAGAAGACATATCCCAGAACAACTTTATACCTCCAAACAAGGTTGTGCTTGGTTTTGTTTTTCTTTGCTTTGTGTTCTGTGGGTTTTTTTTCCTAATGTATGGTGGCTAAATTTATAATGCCATCCTACTTTTTAGAAGTTTGATACTAGACATGAGTCACAACAATTCAGTTCTGTTACAACCTCTATTAATGTTCCAACCTATCTTATCAAAGTTCCCACCAAGCACATTGAAGAGAGCAAGGTTCAAGAATAACATAAAAGACAGTGGTTCTAACTGGGACAAAGAATTTTAAGTTAGTGAAGACTATAAAGCTCTGGCTGACCTCTACACTTTACACAAACACACTGAACTCTAAAGGTTAGAATAACAACTTTGTTTGATGCCCTGATACTTGAGTCATATTCAAGAAGAAGGGATCCATTGTAAGTATCTATTCATAACACCCATATAATACAGCTGAAAAATAAAGGCAAGAGTGGAAAAGGGGAAGAGGCACTAATTTTTCCCATTTTAGCTGCAGGCACCATGAGAGCTATTTGCTAGTAGCTGGAATACAGCCTCCCTACACCAAACACTGATATGATAAATTGATCAGCATGACACATTCCTATTATTATTTCCCTTACATAGCAAGACAGTTCAGGAGACTCAACTAACAGAAAACAAATGCAGAGCAACAACAACAAAAAAACCCCTCATAGCAGACCCCCCAGATTAACTTAAAACAGACGGGCTGTCTTTTTTTTCACTGTTACACCCAACAAGTTCCACTATGAAAAGAGAACAAGTGGAAAGATGTTATTGGTACTATATTCCTTCTCTCATCAACAGTCTGGTTGGTTAGGACACTCTTCAGACAACTTAGTTTCCAAATCACTTCAAACCTGCAAAAAAATGTTGCTAAAATAAGCAGTTGCTAAAAAACAGAAGCTTTTTTCCTCTCCAGTAAAGCTACTTACACTTGACTCGGGAGAAAAAGCAGGTATGTAGCAAACCTGATTAGAAAACCGATCCAAGTTAAATTAGATCTGACCTTTTCTTTCCTATTCTTCCTCCTGCCACATTTCCTCTCCTAATTTCTTGGTTAGTGTTAAGCTAGATTAGTTATACCATCTAGTTTGTTGAACTGTTTAATAAAAGAATGCTCATACCAGTCAATATAAATTGTGAAGGTAGGTACAGTGAACCCAGAAAAAAAAAACAACAAAAAAATTGTGTTATGCATCAACAAAAAAAAAGTTACCAACCTCAAGCATTAGAGTACACAGTTACTGAATGCCCAATCAAGGGAACAACTGAGATGGAGTTGCAGTGACTTTATCTGCACTCCATGGTTTTGATTTACACAGCTTCCAGCTTAGGAAACTCTCAGGACCTATAATGTAGAAAGACTATCAGAGTTTAAATTTCTCAGTTCACTATCAGCCACATAAAAAGTAAACAGCTGCCATATAAGAACATACAATAAGAAAGTTCAATCTATGCCTAAAAACACTGACAAAGATTACAGGAGTTCCTGGAACACTTATAAATTGAACTGCTTCCCCATACCAGTATCTAGACATGGGGAGCACCAAAAACAATCACAGGTTTTATCAACACTACTGAAGATATGTGAATCTACTTGCATGCCCTGCAACACATTTCTGTTCCAAGTGCAAAGAATTCAAACAAAGCACTGCTTGCATCCAGCACAGTCCATGCTACATTAGTCAGTGTAGCAGGTACAGCTTTGTCTTTCATAAAAATTATGGTCATACCTCCTTGCAATGGCAGGTTCACAAAGGATTAATGAACTAGTACTGCATCTACTGCTAAATACACAGAACTTTCTCCCTCTCCCTTTTAAACTTAAGCCTCTGGGTGTCATTAACTTTTCTTGTACTGTTTTCCCATGCAAAAATTTCTCTCAAGAGTCAATCATAACACAGCCCCTCAAAAACACATAATGACAGCAGCAGGCAATTGCTTCTTTCTGAGAAGAAAGTTGAAATGGACTGTGAGAAGATACAGAAAAGAAGCTGACTTAACACTACATATTTGAAACAAAGATGGTCCAACAAAAGTAAAACAATGTGTTTTCTCTTATTTCAATCTAAAGACAGTTAATGTGATACATACACTGCAGCAACTTCCACTGTCCTATAAACACACACTGACCACTTTTTCCTCTTTCGTTAACCTGCTTAGTTCAGGGGAAATTGGAATCGTACATTTAAGGCTGTGCTCCATTCCTGGGAGTGGACAATGCCACAGGCAGCTAAACCAATCCAGTGGCTCCTTTCTGCTATTACCCATCCTGCTCCTGTTGCACAGTCCCACCCTTATCCCTGTGCTAGCAGCAGCATCCAACAGATTTTTTTTCTGCAAATCCCCAACTCCTCAACGGCCAGGTGAGCAGCTACCGAGTTGAGGCAGATCAGACAGGGGTCCAAGGAGTGCTGATGCAAGCATCTGAGCAGTATGAATATGCAGTCAGAATTGCAATTTCTCCGTTCTGGTAACAGTTCCATGGGACTTGATGATGCAAAATGGCACTTCACTGCATACTTAAACTGTGGTTTCATAATAAGTGTTTAGTGCTAATGCTGACTTGCACACCTGACTCTGTAATACTAGTTTGAGCTATTCCCTCACATGATACCATCTTCCCTCATGGCATCAAAATCTATGCTGTGATTCTGATTGAGATGGAACTCCTGTTCTTCTTCCAACATTTGCAGTAACACTGAGATTACTTCCTTGATCTGTTTCACACTGGAATTACTCCAAAGGTTCCACATCACAGCTCAAAGCAGCACAGATCCACTGGAACACCTTACTGTCCATCTTATGATGATGTACTACAGCCACAGCAGGCTTGAGTACTGCTTAAAGATGCTGGAGTGACAAGGAAGCAAAAGAGTTCAAAGTAGGTGTCATATTGAAATAATTCTTGCATATAGTCCATTAGTAGCTTGGCAGGTAACAGAGCACTCAGCCACCATAACAATCATTAACAGATACACACGAACCTTACAGATGTCTAGTAACTTTAACAGTTCTCCCACTGCTACTGTGGCAACTATAGAAAATCACCTACAACTGCAGCAGTATTAAAAAAAAAGTCACGCTAACCTTCTGCAAAGCACAACCACAATGAAAGTGGGAACACTTATGTACTGTCAGAATAAAGATACGAGGTACTTAATGCAGAAATGTTGCAAGAGTGGGAATACCACCAAATGCAGTAGCTACAAATCTCTTGTTTGGGGGGAAGTTCCTCTTCTTGGAAAGTGCACTTGTGAAACAGCTTGATAAAAAATAGTAAGCTGGAGCAGAAGTTCAAAAACTTTAAAAAAAAAAAATATAGTCTGTATCTATCAAAACAGAATGAGATGCATTAATATATCTTACTTTTGAAGGGAAAAAGTCCAAAAAATTTTAACAAGGGTAAAGAAATATTTGTATGCTAGATTTCACAAGCATACAAAAATGGATTTTCACTTTGATCAAATTTCAGTTTTCATAAGAAAGCAATACCAAGGCTAAACATGTGCCCTTCAGCTGCAGAAGAACAGTAGAACTTCTGCCCTTCCTCCCAAACAGCAATGTATTTTTCTTCAAAAAGTAGTTGCAATAATCTTTTAAATTTTCACTGAAAATGAAAATTTTACTCAGACACTTATATTTTCATGACGCACTGCAAGGTCCTAGCAAGATTTCAACGTCTGTGACTGGAGTTACCTGACACTTTCCATTGAAAAGCCTCACATTACTGCCCCAAGCTCACCCACAGAATACTGTGATAACACAGTAAAGGCACAACCTTCTGCTTGAAGCTTTTTCTTGCACCCTAGCAACTACCTGGTCTCTCCTCCGTGCCTATTCACGAAAGTAATGGCAACTCAATGTACTTGCCAACACTCTACCTGTAAAGTTCAAATTAAATTGGGCAGTGGGACCAATGACTTCTTGAAAAAACTGCATAGATCCTTTTCCTTAAGGCTGACCACAAAGCTAGACTTACAGCTCCATACTGCCAAAGCCTCTCCATCCAATGGAATAGAATTAACTGATTCACATTACAAAGTTTTAATCAAAGAGCACCAAAGAGCTATTTTTAACCATTCTGATAGCCACCTCTACAAAATAGCTTCAAATTTAAGTCACCACAGAACTCAGTTACTGGCTAAGTCAGATACTTCAAACCTGAGCTTTCTGGCACTCTTCTATAAACACAGAATTTTAGATGTTATGTCACAAAGACTGTACCTAGGACAAAACATAGCAGTGAGCACTGCTATAAACAGGACTTGTTACCTCGTATTATGCATGCTGTAAGAACACCAAGAGAATGGAGACGTCTAGGTGCCTTTTAAGAGCATCTAGTTTTGAACTCTGAGTCATGCAGGAGTTAGGAACATCCAGTAAGCACAAATCTAAGCATCTTAGGAATGTTAGTGCTCAACATAATGCACACAAAGACTACCAGCTGAACAGACATTTTGTACTGAACACTGATTTCAAATTTCTGTTAATATAGTCCACTCACTTAAAATGTGAAGTCTTTTGTACCTTCATTTATGTTACCATTTTCAGTATAATAATATACAATAGGCACATTTTCAGTAATGCCAGCAAAATTTTATCACTGTTTTTCTTCTCAAATTCTTTAAATGCTTGAACATTTTGACACGAGACTAAATCATACCCTGCAGGTCACAAATTAACATATTAGGCTGGCAAAATCCAAGCTTTTAAATATATGCATGAGCTTTAGATTTAAGTCTGCAACCAGGTTTTGACCAACAAACAATTCAGCTATTGAGTCCTTTAAGGAGAGGTCCCTAACCATCACTGGCTCTCTACTGAATATTATTTCAGTCTCACTGTAGTGGATATGAATGTCAACTGTGAGCCTCAGTCTCCTGGAGGTATTATCCCTGGCTCAGTTTGCCCCTTCCATAAAGAAAGTGGATGAAGAATCCCTGACAGATAAAGGATTTCAAAGTGCTCAACTGATTACACTACAGAAATGTAAATACCAAACCTAGCATCAACATGGTAAGTGACAAAAGACACCAAAATAAAGTAGAATATCTGAAAAGGTTAGCAGAAACAATATGACTTCTTAAAGGAGTCTGTACTTTCTTGCTCTGCTCTCTGACCATAATGCCTCATAAATGATAGTCTACCAAACCATAGCACCTTTCTACATTTTTTTGAAAATAAAAAAAACTTTTTTTTTTTTATGGGTAGAATGATCTGTTGTTAGTGATGCTTTTTTTGGCTTGTTTGTTAGGACTGACAGTAAGCTAGTTCAAGAATTGGGGGGCTCGTACTGTACCACATAGTTTTTCTCAACTTACTAAAAACATATGATTCTTGAGAAGTGGAGAAAGGAAAAGTTATGTCAAATCCATCATACTCACCACTCCTCCCTCCACCGTGTTGCCATTTCAGCCATCAACCCAGTAATTGTTTAAACCTTCATTCAGACCTTCCAGTTAATACTACCTTTGTTAGATTCTTCAAATCCTTAGCAATACTTTGGTGAGTGAGAACAATGAACCATTTTTACTTTGGAAGTAGTAGGAGGTTATTTTACTGAACTTAATGCAACAGAATTTCAAATGAGTAAAGGGGGAAAAAAAACACAAAACAAAACCACAAAAAAAACCCCGGCCCAAACCTGCTAAGGGTACTCTACCTCCATTATCCTGACTACTCACTTTCTTGCCATCTCGTTGACACTTTCTGATAAGGGCTGCTCAACAGGCAGGCCAAGTAACAGTTCTTAAGTGAGATAGCTCTTGACTAACTTCCCTCTCAGCAGTTGCTAATCATTTCAGGGCTCCTTTCTATTAACTGAATTTTACATCATAACACACAAGGAGATCATACCCTAAAATAACGTTTACTCCAATGAAAAGAAAGCTGAATGCGAAGCACCACCACAGTGCAATCAGTGTAAAATGGAAGTAATTACGTGACAGCTTTGCACTTTGCAATTCTCAGTGAAAGGGTAGCCCAAAAAGCAACTCCGGAGGAGTTCCCTAAACACATCAGATCTGCCGAGCAGAGGACCCAAGGTGTGGTACTTCTTTGCCGGTCGTGCTGTGCAACTGTGTTTCCTGAACAAATCCAGCAGTATATAATTACCACCCAAAAGTTCCTGCAGTCATCTACTGTGTCTCACAAATTTCTGGAGTTTTAGTTTAAATTTATAAGTGAAATGTCATTAAATAACAGGTTACCAAAGAAACTGCCACTTACATACTGGGAGAGATATCTGTCCATGAGATTTAAGAGCTTATCACAGCACCTATGCCAATGAACTGGCTCTCCGTATATATTCCAATTAAACTGCATTCTTGCTGGATGAAGTGTTATCTACTGTAGTAGTGTATGGAAATACAGAAACACTGCTCTCCTATACAATATTGTAACTTGGAGGATTAAAAAGACAGTGCAAGCATACACAGGTCTTATAACAGGTGTTTAGAAGTGTTATTCGGGCAACACAGCAAGAAGCCTGTGTGTATGAAGTAGCCACCAGCTTACTGAAGAAAGGTAAAAAACGCCACAAACTCGAACAAAGCTAACTGTCTGCAATTGTAAGTATACCTACTTGTTAGATACCCCCTTCTTACTGGGGTCTGGTCTCCAGTGCACCAGCAGCCCTGAACGCACCGCTGCTCACCCTCCCAGACCGGCTGGATGTGCTTCCCTGCTCAGCCACCGGGGAGGATGGGCACTGACACTAACGCGCCACTTGCAGACCAAGGATCCTATCTACTTCCCCAAGAAGGGAAACGACTGTTGAAACAATTCAAAAAACCAGTTCCCGGCATCAGCGTTCACCCTCCCCAAAAAAACCCCCACAAATACAGAAACAAACCAACCAGCCTCCCCCAGGCGGCACACGCACCCAGCGCCGGCAGGGACCGGGGCCGGGAGGGGAGGCTGCGTTGCCGGGGTGGATCGGGATGGGACCGTGCCCGCTCCCGGGGCTGCTCCAGGCGGGAACGCCGCCGATGCCCGCGCGCCCCCGCCCGCCGGGCACGCGCGGCGCGTCACGTGAGCGCGGGAACCTCCCGGCACGAGCCACCGGGGCAGCCCGGGGGGGGGGCGGCTGCTGGTGTCGCCATGACAACTTCCAGGGGGAGGGAAAACTTCAAATCCCAACCGTCAGTGCAGGAGCGGCTCCCTCTTAAAGGCGCACGCACACGCTCCGGCTCACACACAGAGGCGGGCTCCCTCCCCCCCGCCCCCCAGGCGCTGGCGATGGAGGAGGAGAGCCGAGCAGGGGAGGGGGGCACCCACCGGCGCTCGCCGCGCAGCGACGAGGAGCCGAGACAAAAGGACCAGAGCCGGGCAAGGGTCTCGGTCGGCGGCGCGAGGAGGGACCGGGCGGCCCCGGCCGCAACCCCCCCGGCCGCTGCCCGGGGGCGGCGGAGGTCCTTGGCTCTCCCGCACAGCCCCGTCCCCGCTCCCGGCCCCGGGAACGCCGCCGGAGCCGCTCCTGCATCCCCGCTGCCCCCTCCGCCCACCCCGCAGACCCGGGCTCGGGGCGCCTCGTCCGCCCCCGCTCCCGCTCCCCGCTCCCCCTCACAGCCCGCCGCCCCCGCCCCCGGTCCCGGTCCCGCCGCCGCCTCTCTTACCCACACAGTGCATGAGCCGGTGCCGCCAGGAGTCGAGTTCTCGGCGGACTCCCCTGCGCTCCGCCGTGCAGCGGGGGCTCCGGCACTGGGAGGCGGCGGCAGGAGGAGCGGGAGCCGCGGCGGCCATTCCTTCTGTTCCCTTTTCCATCTGCCTCTGACCTCACGCCCGCTCATTTACATACGAGCGCGCGCTCCCCCGGCTCCTCTCCCTCCCCCCCACCCCC
>JAWWEW010000131.1:57362118-57480187 GCA_035583185.1 Anabacerthia variegaticeps | reverse complement strand
AGGAAGCTGCGGGGCTTTGTTGCCGACTTCCACTTTGAGCAACCCTCCGTGGTGACGCAGGGCTTGTGACACAGAGGCAGGCAGGCAGGCAGGGAGGGGAGCGGCGCCGCCCCCGGGCTGCGCCCCGGGCAGAGCGAGCGGCGCGGGCGGCCCTGCCGGAGGGCTCGGCCTTGCGGGGCTCAGAGCACCCCAGGAGCAGGCGCAGGACGGGCCTGCATCCCCGGGGCGCTGCCCGGAGCGGGGCTCCTTCCTGGCTCCGCTGCCCCCGCCGCCCCTTCCAGCCCCTCGCCCACACCGGCCCTGCCCTGCCCTGCCCGGCCCTGCCCGCCGAGCCAGCCTCGCACACCCACCCCCTGCGCGGGTTTTCAGAGTTCTCTCGGCTGCTGCTCGGTTCACCAGTTTATTTCGCACGGCTTTGCCCTCAACCCACTTTTTCTGGGGGTGTTGATCGTGTAGAGCCGGACAGGGAGGTTTGCTGGGGACTGGCGTCGCACAGCGAGATCCCCCACCTTCCCCTTGGAAAAGACGAGCGTGGTAAGTGGAGCCAAGTCAGATTAGTTCAGTATCTGGGAGCACGCCTGAGAAGGCTTACTATCAACCTACGAATGACTTCAGAACTAAAGTCAGATTAAGGTAACTGCAATAAAGTTAACACACAAACGTCAGATTGGATTACTCGGAGCACCTGACAATCCCTTGGCTGGGCAGCTGTGCTGCTCTGCACACGGTCACCCTTCAGGTTGTACCTCCAGCACAACACACAGCCCCCTCCATACCGCTCTAATGTGACAATTGCTACCCATGCCTTGCAAAAGAGCAATTAGCAGTCTTTAATTCCCCAGACAGAAAAATCAAGATCTTGCTGTTTTCTCTGCTCCTGGTGTGTCTTTGAGTGCCTTCTCCTCCCCCACACTCCCCTTCTCATAACAGTCTTTATAAGCAGTGTTACTTCAGCAAGTAATTACATTTTGTGCACTTATTTGCAGGTTGTGACAGAAAACAGGATTTCATAAGGCCGTAGAAAAGACAAAATATTGTTTCTCCCCTCACTCCCCCATATGGGTTGAAAGAACAGTACTGGAAAGAACCATGTCACCCCACATATACCCATTTTTTTCTTGTTCTAGAATATGAGCAGCGTTAGCAGCAATACTATGTCAAAGAGTTTCAACTCTGAACATGGACGGGAAGCCATTCCCCACTCATTCATCCCTCTGTGTATCTGTGTATACTGTCAGAGGCAGGGCTATTTGGGAACGGATCCCTTACCACCTCTCACTGGAGCTTTTCACGAGAATGGCAAGATTGAAAGTGTAGGTGAAAAGGCAACCTATTTCTTTATGTAGCTTTTCATCATGGCAGCTAGCAATAAATAGCGAACAGTAGATTGCCACTCTCCTGGCTGCCTCCTTCTTCATCTTGCATCTGTTGTCAGTATCTTGGGTTTCTTGCTTGCACTGGCCTTCCAAACAGCAACAAAAATGGTCAAACTTGCCTCAACGTAATGGCAAAACCCAAGACAACTCTGGAAGTCATTGTCAAAACCACACAAACTAAAATGTTACCTTATTTGGATAGAATGCATCAGTTTCAAACTAATAATACCACCCAGTGGTTTGGTTTTTTTTTTTTCCCATAAGACTGGCTTAAAAAAATCTGTCATTCATTGGCTTCTACTGCAAACCTTACGTGGTGGATGCTTCCTTCTGAACTTCATAGAGATGTTCTTTTTTTCATGGGTGAAGGACTTACTCAGGGATTGCTTGTAGAGCGCAGCCCTGAAGATAGTTCTGCTTCCACTGTAATGAACAAAACTTTGGGAACAGATGGCAGATCACACTTTTTTTTTTTTTAAAGAAATTTCATAAAAATAAACTTTGTGACTTCTGTAAAACAGCTAATTGAGCTTAATGAATTCAACACACAGGAATTTTAAATGAACAGTGTTTAGCTGAATCCCTGAGGTTATGTGACATGAATCAGTTTTGTAGGGACACAAATGCCCTGCGTCTGAAGAGTTTTATTTTGAGATGTCTGTGATTAAATAAAGAGTGGAAAAAGAACTACACCACCCTCCCTCGTTTTGCTAACTTAACATACTTTTTGTTGCATTTTCAAGGTAACTGCTGTTTGGGAGACTTTTCCAGGCATGAAAGAAAAAAAGAAGTAACAAAACTAACAAAGCTGGTGGGCAGATTTCAGGGAGCGGGTGGAGAAAAGTGGAAAGAAAGCATTTCCCGCTGAATTTTTATAGTTGTCTGGATTTTAAACTCATAGTCCTTCTGAAAATACTGCCTAGATATGCTGTAGAGACTAGTTTTGAACCACTCCCTCCCTCCCTTTGAGATGTTTCATTTTTCCAAACATATAACTGAACCAGGTAATCCAAGAATCCTGCTTCATCCAACCTTTAGGGATGTTGCTTTTACATTAATGGTACTGTTTTTTCTTCTCTATGAAAATTACTTTCCAAGACAAGAGGTTACTTATATGGATTTGTATTTGATTTTATAGAAATGTTACCACTTTTCTGAACATGTGTTGGATCAAAACTCCAAAGCTCATTGAGGGCAGAAGCTGGAGCAGTAAGGGATAGTTTTTAGTTAATTTTAGCTGCCTGTCCTAGCTAATGTTTATGGGATCAGAGCATCAGTTACTTAGAAATGATTCTGAAGGCAAAGTCCAGTACAATTTTGCTTGAAGCTACAGGAATTATTACTGCTGTTCTTCCTGTATGTTTCATCTCATATTAATTTGGGGGTAAAGAGAAATCAAAATAGTCACAGATGCTTACAGTTTGATACCATAACCCCATCAAAATCTTACATTTTGAATTAAGTTTTTGAACGCATTTATCTGTCTTAGTGAAACATTGCGAAATTGTTCATCACCAAACCCTCTTTCTAATTAATCCCCAAAGGTGAAATTCACTCTGGTACAGACAGCTTTGCCTGGCTCTTTGTCACGTAAGTACTGCTTTGTGGAAACTGGGGCCAAGGATAAAGTGTAATTAAAACAGTCTAACTCGAACAGTCAAAGCCCTGTAGTGAGTCTTCTGCAGATGCTATCTGGGAGTGAATATATCCTGAAGTAATGAGCTCCTCTCACATAAGTGCAATTTGTAAACCTTGAAATTGTCAGTGTCTTGGTAAAACAGAAAGGGTTAAATGATGAATTGTGTAATAGCTTTATGAATGACTATTGCAGGTAATCACTGATACTTGAAAAGTATACGCCAACACAAAATAGAAGGGTAAAATTATTTACACTAGAGGAGATATCACCATGAACTCTAACGTGGTCATTTACATACAGAGTCTAACAAAGTGAGCAAGGGTTATTTAGTAACTAATGTGAATATTAGATTGCAAATACAAACACAGACAGCAGATACCTCTGCTATTCCAAGTTTGATGTACAGTTTATTCTTTTTCCTTCATCAGAAACAGCTGGACCAACTGTAGTGCAGCAAGAATGCTGTGAGAGGGGAGCCAGCCCATTATCTATCACTTCCCTGCCTGTTGTGGCAAGCAGCGCAGCCCAGGTAAAAAGATTAACCCTAATCTAGTAGTTTAGACTTTGAATTTTCATGACAACCTCAATCAGTGTGAAGATACACAAAAGTATGTTTAAAATCTGGATTTTGCTGACATCTGGGTTAGGGACCCTGTGAACCTTGAAAATTAACCCCCAAACATTTCTTTGTATTATTATCATGTCTAAATGAAAATTAAGGGAAATGAAGGGAAAATGAAAGTTCAGACTCTAAAAGGAACAGTTGGAGAAGTTTCCCTTTTGCACACAGGTGAAAGGATGAACTTTTTACCAGGGCAGAAGAGTCAGGCATCTTCAGGTCTGCTCATTGACTTTTGGATCACCAGGAGGAAGTAAGATTTGCAAGCATTTCAGGTTTAGATCTTTTATCTTCCTGTGCTCATATAAAATTCAAAATAGTGTACAAATGGTGATCTATGGGGAGACTATAATTTCATGTCTAATATCTTACAGATGAAGAAAGAAATGGCATTTATTTGCACCTGAAATCTCAGAGTAGATAGAATATTGTGAATTGGAAGGGACCCACAAGGATCATTGAATCCAGCTCCTGCCCCTGCAAAGGACAATCCCAAAAATCAGAGCACACATATAGGGCATATAATTTAGTGTTCAGTGACTGTGTATTTCAGCAGAACATACAATTAAAAATATTGCTGTCTCCTAATTACAGGGGCTGGTTTTATGAATCTCATCAGCATTAGCTGATACCACTACCCTTCAACATAGGTGCACAACTGTATGTTTGCACAAGTTAATAGAAAGCTAGCCAAGGTGAATTTCTAAGTGTACGATAATATTTTTTAGCTAGAACATCCTTTAATCTCTCTACCTAGAGAAAAGTACCAGGAAATTCATGAAACAAAGCTATCCTCAGATGGAAAGGCAGCGCTAAGCCAACCAAGCCAGTGCTGTGTCCCTGTTATTGACCTAATTCTAAGTACATGAAACATGATTATTTCAGGCAGATGACCATTTTTTACAAACATCTTTGTCCTTTGTATAGGAAGATAAAAAGTGGGAGAATGATTCTTATGTTCTAGCACTAGTGCTCTTAAAGCTCCAAGCATCTAAATAGGTAAAACAAAATTTGTATCTAAGTGAATGTGTTCTTATCACATAATCTAATTAGCTTAGCAAAAAGCAGGCAGGCTTTCAAGAACACCAATATTCTTCATGTCCTGTCTACTTATATCAGTGAGATAGTTAAATAGAGATGTCACTTCCATGCATCAAACTGGCCTTGTTTGTAGCAAGCAAGCGTTATAATAAAACTCTACAGTAAATGTTTATAAAATAGATGCACTTGGCTTAACATGGGAAACTAAAACATGAATAGAGCTCTTACTCTGTACCATTTTAGAATACACAGTGAAATTTTCATAGCTTATTTTCAGGTCTTTGTTTATTACTGTTTGGAGACCAAGGATCTGGTGATACTGGGGCCAAAGGGCCATGGTCTCAACACACTCAAGCTCTGCTGTGCAAGAGCACACATGTATGAAGGCTGCATTACATTTAGACAAAACCTTAGAGCTAGAAAAACAATCACAACTTTCATGGTGAGCTGAGCATATTTGATCAGAGTAAAATCATGTTATTTAACAGAATCACTCCTCAAGGCAGAGATATGTTTCAGTAAGGTAGAAAAAAATGTGGCTTTAAACAACACAGGCTTGTAAGCTGAAATCAAATGTTAATATGCAATCATCTGAAAGGTTCTGGGGTGTTATTAAAAACAAGTAGAAAATCAACTTTTGTTCAGTACTAATTTAAAACATTTATCATTCTCAAAGTGTTCTTATGAGTCTCATATATCCTATGTTACAGGACTAGCCTGGCAGAAAAAGGTGTGTAAGTGAAAGGAGTCAGCTTGAAGTGCCAAAAAATAACAAATTACTCTTCTATAGATTAGACTGCTGTTTTAACATGTCGTTATTTGACTATTAAAATTAAATTTCAAGGGAAGGTAAAATCCGATATATACTCCTAAGTGATGTCTCCATAGCACTATCTATCAAATATGGCTGGTTTTTTCCTTCCATTTAAACTGCTATCCTATGTTCCACACAGCTGAGTAATGTCACTCACTCTCTCTAAAGTTTCCCATGTGGCCAAGTAATTTAACTATGCCATCACCAGAGCAACTCTGCAGCTGAAAATATACTGCCATTAAACCCAGAGAGAATAGATCACTAATTGCTGCTTAATATTAGAGACAGACATGAAATACTGAGCCAGCCATCAGAGCATGTGCTGGTAATCCAAAATTATGTTATTATTGAAAAGACAAAGAACTGTTTACTGTCTTCATGAATGACTTTTACAATTACACTAGCTAAGAACTTGCTAAAGCTAAATAAGACAAGGACTGCTACTTCTACTGCAGACTACAGCTTAATTACTATTTAAGCTGAGGAGGAAGTTTTTTTCCCCCAAATCTACCCTTCCTTGTGTGGAATGTCACCCTGGGTGGGTTTTCCTGTAAGAAAGTTGTGCCAACAGAGCATGTGACTAGATACAGCACATATGGAGCATCACAGGATGTGATTCCTTCTCCCCAAAGGGTTGCAATCTAAATGGAGAGGGAGAGTATTGTATAAGCAATACCCAGTTCTCAAGCTGGCTGCTCCAAGAGTCATTGCAGAGCATCTCACCAGGAGAGGATATATGTTTGAATCTGTGAGGAGGAAGGTGTATGCCTGTAACAAGTTTTTGTTTTTGCTGCAGAAATTCATGTTTTTGAGTCCTTTGCACCTCTTTGCAGCTGCTGTTTCCAGGCTGCAATTTTTTAGCCAACCTAACCAGCATCCACCATGGGTAGTAGGAATAAGACTGAATGGCACATTGGTCACTTGGGTAAAGCAGTTATTTCCTGTAAAATCACTTGCAGAATTATTGCCTCTCGAAGTAGAACTTTTCATGGTTTGATTTAGAACAATCACTTTTATTACATCTTTAAGCTTAATCTTATCAATTTTATGTATAACATTTCTCTTAGCTGAATTGCTCGTGATTTATGTTATGTTCTGAATCCCTCACTCAGCTCCCCTTCCCTTCCTGTCCTACCAGTTTCATAAATTCCATTTTCAAGCTAAACATCTTGAACTGAAAAAAAGTAGAAGAAAGACAAAAGAAGGACCATTGCAGATGAAATTCACCACTCTTTCAGCAAAACAGAGAGCAACATGATTTCTCAGACACAAAATAATTTGGAAAAAAGAATGGTTATTGAAATGCAGCTCTTCTACTGGCTAGATCAGTGTTGTGGGACTTAGTTTGCTGTGGCCTTATGTTGCTTTATATAACTGCATTCTTAAAATATTTGGGTTTTTGTCTGCTGGTTCTCAATAGGTATCTTTTCATGTGATTTTAATCAATCTCACTAATGCTGCAAAACTACTGAATATAACATTTCTGTTTTCCAAAGGCAAAATATTTCAACATAACCAAGACATTCTTGTATTATCACTTTTTACATACTTAGATTTTAAAATCAAACACATGGAATGATTTTTTTCATGTTATTTCTCAAGTATTTTTTTGGTAAACTTCATTTTATTATTTTCTTACATCATCTGGGCATTTTCACATTAATTTTTAAAGACTATTTTTGTATTAGGTCAGTTCAATCAAATTAACAAAACAATTATAGATTCATATTAAGTATTCCTTTTTAGGACTACATCCCTCAGCTAATAAAAAAATGAAGTCACACTAGGCTGAATATGACAGACTGAACAGTTCCTCATTGGATTCATGCTGAGGAAAGGAGGCTGCAGAGATGATCTATTGCAGGTCATCATAAGAAAATGCATAACATTGCTTTCCCATGATTTGATCATCCTTGAAAAGCCTTTTTCATTCCAGCTATTCGTGGATTCAGATGCAAACAAAATTAATCTTTTCTACCTTAAGCAAGGCAACTTCCTTTAAAACCTCAAACATTTGTTTCTTCCTTTTTCTCCCCTTGTTTAAAAATTTGAGTGTTTAAGTTTCTACCTTTTGCCTTAAAGCTAGATACCTAGATTCCCTAGCAATACCTCCCCATGGTGCAGAGCAACGTGACTAAGAAACTGGTATGGAGCACTTCAGAGCATTGCCAGGATCCTGCTCCTTCCAGTTTGGGCACAGTGCCACAGTGATTCAGATTTATTCCTTCTTCATCCAGTCTCTCTATTGTATTACTTCCCATTTTGCATTTTTTCTTGCCCTTCTGCTTAGGGTTAAATCAAGGTATGTTTTCAACCTCTTCTGCACTATTGTGTTTGTAATTTCTTTCAAAGAAAAGCCAAGAGGCTCCTGTATTCAGTAGTTCTACAGTCTTGGGCTTAAAGAAACAACAGAATTTGTAATGTGAGTGTGAGAGCTGGCAATGTTTTGTTTGTTAAGGTAGAAACTCTATTTTAACTGTAATGTTTTACTATTAAAAATAAAAAAAAATAACTGTAGACTTAAGTGTTACATAAATATTGTTACAAGCCAAGGCTGTACCATCACTTCATCAGACTTAGCTGACAAGGTTTCATAGTGAGTACTTTTCATACGCTTATAATAAGCCCTTCCTATTTAGATTATTTCTCGTAGTCTTAGCCTTTTATGTATTCTCACAATCAGCTTTTGCTCAACATTTATCAATCAGGTATTGCTGCCTTAATACAGATTCCAGTGAGATTCAACTAGTCATTTAGACTGGAGAGTCCAAGGAAGTGCTAAGATTGTCTTAAGCCAACAGCATCAGTTGCTGGTGACGTATGTGGGCTCTAGTCTTTTATCACTGTACCTAAAGGACTATGAGACTGGTATAGATTTAGAAATTGCATAAACTTAAATCCAAAGCAATTTTGATCTTGATTTAGGTTTGTTTGTTTGTTTTCCCAATTTTTTATTTATTTTGAAGATCCCATCCGTGGAGTTTTTTTATCTCCAGTCATCATGTTCCAAAAAACTGTAAGAGGTCATACACTTCCACTAGTAATTCAGCTAGTTCAGTCTGGAATTATTTTAGAACTCAACTGAAGACTCATGGAGATTTATTTTTAATGTTTCTTTTAGCAACTTGTTCCATAGCCACTTTGGTTTCAGACAATGCCTCTGCCAAGTACCACCTCCCAGAAATAAAGCGCTCAGCATAAGGATCTCCCTGTCTTCTCCCACCTCCAACACTGATACAAAGAACTCATTAATCTCCTTAGCAGTGGCCTTGTCCTCTCTGAACGCTCCTTTTATACATGAGGTGCTACTTCTAAAATAAATCTCATCTCCATTTACACATTGACCTTGTACAACTGTTTTGCATGGTTATTAGCAACAGATTATTGGAAATAACATCTTGTTACTGCTAGGATCAATATTTCTTATCAGTGAAAATATTGTATTTTAGAACATATTGCATTGCCTTTCTAGGAAAGGAAAGGATAGGAAGAACATACTAGCTAGAATAATATTGAGTCTAAGTATCAGATTTTTCACTGTGTATTTAGGGATATTAGGACTTTTAGTGGAGGCGCTTTTCTTTTTGGGCTTGGGCAAGGCAAGGGCTTGGTCAGCTGCTGGGAAATTTATGTGTAGCTTCGTATGGCTCTGTAGGTTGATAGACAGAAAGTGGTGCATATGTGAAAAATTATCTCCCCAAAACCACCTGATAAGCTAAGACAGACTTGGCCATCAGTCCAGGTCAATTTGCTATGATGCACAAGTAATGTTACATATAGTGTCATGCAAGTGTACAAACTCACCAGCGCAAAATCCCCACTCACTGGTATCCTGGTGCTTATCAGATTTCTCTTACCACAGCTATCCAGTTTTCACCCTGTTTTTCACCATTCTCCCCATAGATCTCCATGGGTAGATATGTCAGAGCTTCAACAAGGTTTGCTTGCTCCAACACAAGGAAGGTTGTGTACTTACAAAGTAAAACTCCTCCCCTCTCATATTCATATGTGAGCAATCAGTTGGTGAAGTGTAGGGGAAATGGATAAAACATGTTTTCTCTCAAACATTTAAGCTAATTCTGTGCCCAATGAAGGGATAACAGTAACAAGTTTCCTACCTCTATGCAGTTAAAAAACATTTCTCAAATTTAACCAAACATACCAATTCTCATCTTTGCTGTTTCTTGTCTCTGCAGAGCTAAGTGCAGTCCTGAGATTTTGTTTCCTTTTGACACACACTCTCCTGTCATTCTCAGTTCTCAAAGTATTTGGTTAAAACAGTCTTAATTTCTCGTGTTAAAGATACCTAAGAGCCCTGTGTTTAATGTTTAAAGAGCTCCATGTGTACCCAATTATGAAACCAATTAATTCAGTCCAAGACTAGATTAACTGCAATCTGTGGCCTGATTGTTTCTTAAATTTGAGTACTTCTGCTCAAAGTTGTCATACGCTCTTATACAACATGCAACAAATCGATGTTACCCAAGGATGCTTTGATATGAAGAGAGTTCAACATTAAGTGTTCATTATTATTGCACAATGGCATCATTTCAAGAAAATCATCACTCTCAAGCCAAACATACTCAATGGATATGATCAAATTTGTGAGATTCTTCAGATAGTCCTCAAAACTGTGTTTTTTAAACAAGTAAGCAATGACAACTTTCTCTCAAGAAATGTGCTTCACAATAAAACATGGATTTATATTGTGAAGTTATGTTTATTAAGTGAATGAGAGGATAAAAATCAGGTTTTGCAGGTACCTCAGAAATACGTTTAGTGTAATACTAGCCTGTCATAAGTGAGAAAGGAAGCAAAGCGGTATTTCTACATTGCAGTCACAAATTAAGTCATGTTCCACAGTTTGATTATTTTTTATGATCCTTGCTGGCCTGTTTTCTGGATTATCAATGCACTTTAAAAGAAGAGCAAGAACAGGCAGCAGAATGTTTTTAAAAGCTCAAAAGAGAGATATTGCAAGTAAAATTACTTCAGTTAAAGGATATTCATTGCTTCCCTGCTTGAACATAACTTTCCGAACCACATTAGCCTTTCTAGAGGAACTTATTGGGCCTGTGCTGTTTTCCCTGGATTTTTTTTTACAATTGCTGCCTAGAGTATGGTTCTTCATTTTGTAGGAAATGTCTGTTTCTTTTTTCCTGTAAATACTTTTCACTTGGCTACACTGAGACTCACATTTTATGTAATAAACTGAGTGCAATGCAATGAGCTCATTCTCACGGCTCTTGACAAATGCAACCATTTTTGTATCAGATACAAGTTCTTGTATTTTGGATTTTCTGCTTACTTTCAGATCATTAAAGAAAACTTCAAAATAGTAGACGATTTTTTTTAGAAGTACTGAGTAGTGTTGGAGGCCTGTCAACATTGACTGATGCATGCCAAGCAAACATATTCAGCAAGGATTCTCTGTTTACCATTAAATTGTCATCTTCAAATGAGGATTAAAAATATTATGTTATATTTCTAATAAAATAATGTTGATCAAGACAAAGTCAAATGCAAACGTATAGAATGCCACAATTTATAAATTATTCACTCCTTATTTCAATAGTCAATAACTTTATATGTGATTCAGTGTAGAGAGAACGGTAATTAAAAAGAATATTAAGTAATTTCCAGGGTCTAAAAGACAGACCAAAAATACTTGAGCATAAAATACATGAAATTTCAGTCACCATTGAAAGTCTGGGCTTCTGGACTTAATAATTCTATCAGGTAAATTAATTCAATATCTATTAAGATCTTCTCCTGTAAAGGTATGTAAAGTTTCTTCTTCCCTTTATTTCCTCTTCCACTTGTCAAAAAGTTTTGAAATACTTGAGTTGTTTAAGGCACCACTTCTAATTTGGTTTTGTTTTTCTCTTGTACACCTCATTGGGAACCTTATCATAGAGTATCTGATGTTCAGCTGTTCTATCCAATATGGGAATTAGCTATACCATCTACAGTTAAAATTTACTCTTGGAAGCACATCTGTGCTTTGGCTAGAGGCAGAGAAGGTGATGTAGTAGGTTTATGTAAAGACAGAAACTTAAATGACGGTGGACATTGAAACATGGACATGAAAATTATCACCATTTTGGTGATAATATATCTGGGTATATCTTTGGTGATATCTGGAAAGGCATTTCCTCTTAGTTACAGAGATATCCAGCCAAGTAATACCATGCCTTGGAGCAGGGAGACACACGTGAAACAAATCTTTTAGAGCCAATATGCTTCTTTAACTTGCCAGTTTATGACATTGAAAACACACAAACCAACCTTAAAGGTGCAGAAACATCTTCAATCCCATGCAGAATCCAGATCACCTGCAACAGATTTTTCACTCTTAGAAACAAAGCCACATATATATACACACATATCCTATGTACACACACAAAAACCGGTAGCAATCCTTTCTCATGCAAGCAAAGCTCAGTATGAAAATTGAAGTAAAAAGAAAGGATATTAAAACATATTATTACACATTTTTCTTCCTTCACCTTACTTCTTATATAAATACAACAGAATTAGAGAGATAGGTGAGTGTGGCCATACCAATGTGGCAAAAGTATGCGATGAAAGACTCATTATGACAAGTTTTTTCTACTGCATATTGAGAAGAAATGTTGCTTCTTTGTGGTGAAAGGTAAGAGTAGCTAAAGGAAGAGGTTGTAAGGAAATCCTCTTGGTACAAGCTATACAAACCTCTGAGCTACATAAGCTTATCGAACTTTCATTTTAGAGAGCTTTCATTTAATTTTGATATAGCTTGCTTAAGAAGTGATGATTTAGAAATCATCTTTCCTCAAAATTTTAAGTGATCTGGTAGTCATCTTGCATCTCTCCCTAAGGAGGAGTAGGGATCACAGAGTTTATGGAAAGTTTGCTAGAAGATCTGCTAACTTGCTCTAACATAACCAATGCTTCTATCTTCAGCACATACTGTGGGCTTTGGAGTCAGTATCAGCAGATATTTTATTTAAAAAAACCACAAACCAAACTTCCCAAGCAATAAAGGAAACCCAAAACAGAATTACAAAAAACCTGTAATGTGCCATCTTGATGAGAATCAGAGCAAAGGAATATATATTCAAATAATTACCCAGTACAAGAACTGAGACGTGCAAAACAAAAGCTAATCACTCCCTAAATGAGGGATATAAATCAACATATTTTTTTCCCCTTTCTTCTAAAAGCGACACATTTCAGATTAGAAAATAGAACACAAAGGCTATTTTTATCTAACCTAATCACCCAAGCTTAGAGGTATAATCAGGCCTATCAACTGAACTTTTTGTACATAGTTTACACTATGTTATGCTTTGTTAATAAATCTGTGACTGGGCACAGGGAACAACTACCTGTCTGTACTGCCCTGGGTGTTGAACTCAGCTCAGGTGAAGTCCATAGGGAGAGGGACGTAGTTTCCCCAGGGGCAGTTAATAATTTTCAAATGGGAAAAGGTGTCTGTGTGGAATAATAGGATAATTGCAATAATTACAATAAGTGATTTCTTTACTGTGTGATGAGAAAAACTCTTGCCTTTTTAGGAAGGTGAAAAAGATTCTGAGGAAGAGGACATAGTGAATTCCTACAGGAAAAACATTGTAAAAGAGGGTTAAGTTACAGTAGCATCAATGCTCAAATGGTAAGTTTTAGAGGGAATAGAAAGAAGTTGCCTTTGTTGAGGAGGTTGTATGGAGTGTGTTCAGTTTGGGAAATTTCTGGATAAGAAAAATGGACTTCGAGGAAGGTCACAGTCTCTAAGGGCTTAGCAGGTAGGGGGTAGATTTGTTCTCAAACAATATTTTAAACATATGTCTCAATATTTCTGAATTTGCTCTAGTTACAGGCATAGTTTGTACTATTTCATTATTATTTGTCCAAAATAACTTCTTTTAAGGGATTATAAATCAATAGCATCTTCGGGTGAATTGATCTTTAAAGAAAGGGAAAACTGAACTAACATCCAGCTTCTGTCTGAACTTGAGTTCCTTTTTTGTGTAAGTTAAAGCCTTGATCCTGCAAGAAAATTTATGTGGACAAGTGCTTGCTCTTCCAAAAATTCTATTCTAGAATTCTAAAAATTTCATCCCTTTTGCTTGACTACAGGTAAAAAATAAAGATATTTGTGTTCTTGTTTCATTGCTCATCTCTCTATCTGCAAAATAATTAGTTCTTTTGTCATTTTCTGATAATTTTTTGTCACTTCTCATAGGTGAATTTTTAGTAAAGTTTTCTTTAAACTATGCAAGATTGAGACTATATATGGTATCTTTTTGTTCTGGAGAAAAATGCAACACCAATTCTGAAATATAATATTCACAGGGATAGTTTCCTACCCCTGAATGAAATGCAGTGAGTATTTAACAACCTGAATAACAATTTTCAGAAAGCAAAGATCAAACTTTGGACTAACTGGTGCCCTTGCGGATGTTATAACTGCATCTGTCTCAATTCTGTTGTGAGCAGAATAAATTATATTTATGAAAACCTGGGAGCTTTTCAGAATAGCTAACAATATTTTTTCCACTTTTTATGACATGTTGAAGCATGTTTAGTAAACACAACAGCATGGAAGTGTTTTTGTATGAATTCAGTGAACCTAAAATGTTCCATACTGAATTCCAAGAATAAATGTCCTGTTGTTTGCAATGAGCCATAGGATTATATTAATTCTAGCTCATGTTTTCTTATTTGTTTTGATTTTTCAAATTTGTTTTAATAATATCAACTTTATATATTTCCAATTCTTTAAAAATTAACATTTTAATTAAACTGCACTGAAATTATTTCTTTGTAAATATTTACTCAGAAAGCTGTTCACCAGGGTGAGGGACAGGAAACAGCTCTCTGCTGTATACACTGAGCAGTTGTAGTTGGAATTACAGCAAACCTAACAACCGTATCTATTTAGCAATAGAGGTAAGAAATGGTACAAATTGTTATAATATGAGGGAAAACCAAAAGTAAAGGGGAAATGAAGAAATGTTTTTTATACAAACAGGCTATTGCTTAGAAACATATTAATCTCAAATTGCAAAAATCAAATAGATTTCTAAATAAAGGTCAAACTGATATGACAGCATTGAAAAAAGCCAACAAAACTAGCTTGAATAGAATTTACTCAACTTCATTCCCCTTCCTTTGACCTGAATACTTTCCTTCTCTGCTCCTGTACAGAATTATAAAATGGAGTCTACATAAAGATATAGTTATCAGTTATACCAGCATATGGCTCTAATTCAGGAAAGCACTTAAGTACGTGATTAACTTCAAGCATCCACTTACCCACTTTCCTAATTATGAACTTAAGTGCATACCAAAAGTTCTTTGCTGGATTGGTTTTATGCTACGCCTGTTGACTGCAGCAGAGCACACTTCTATCTGAGCTAGTCTATAGGGGTGTGTTGGGGGGCTGGAAATGCTCTGTAACTGCAGCTGCTGGGCACTCAAAGAGAACTCACTGATTTGCTTTGAGTGCTCAGGCTGTCTTGGTAAAGGCTGCAAGGCAGATGATTCCTTCTGTTCGTCTGCTCTAGTTTCCACAGAGCAGTTGCCTCTATTTTTCCAAGGTCCTGCTATTTCTGTTGGAGGGAAAGTGCTAATACACCTCAAAATCAGAGGAATCAGATAGTAGATCAAATGAAAGGCTTATGATCATGAAGCCTAAAGAATAATCCAAAAAGACCTTAATAGCTGTTTCATTCTACATACACTCTACTTTCTTTGTTTCTTTGCCTTTAAATATGTAAGTATGTCTAGACACTTGTTTTTGTGCATGTCCAAGGCTGCCTTAAGTTTTCCTACGTTCTACCTCAGTCTGGCAGCAACCTGGGAACCATTTCTCTACCAAATCCTCTAAACAACTTCATCTGGGAGGTGTTCTCAGAGCATACCCAATGCTTACTACAGGATTAGGCCCCTGACAAAATGCAGTTGTAACGTATTTTTCTAAACCTATGCTAGGGATCACTTTCTGTAATGGCAGCTACAGCTACCTGCAGACTGTTATTGAGTCTTCCTGTCTGTAACAGAAGTGTCCCAATCAATGAATTAAAGTTGGGCTCTCTCTTTCATAACCAATTTATCACAAATTCCTTTCTGCATGTCGCAGGGTCAGTAGTATGGATAGAAGGCACCTTCTCCCCAGACCACCCACAGGTTCATGATTATAGATATTTCTTGAGAATATCCATCTTAAATCCCTGCTGGTGGAGCTAAGAGTAGATTCTGGATCACCTTGTTGAGTTTCTTATTTAAGAGGTGAAGATGCATTATCAAGAAGGATTTGTCAGAGATAACCTGGAAGCTTAAGTCTCAAGGATGGCTTATCACTGGATATTTTGGGAAACACAGAGAGTTAGAAGGTGAACCACTGGCAAGGGAGGAGTTGACATTCCAATAAATTATTATATGCCTCATAAAAAGAGAAAAACTTCCTGCCATCTGTTTCAGTCACCATAATGCTTATGATTTATCTTAAAAATCTTAGGTTTGAGTGATTTGTGCGTTTAAACATCAAACCTCCTATAGCACTTTTCTGAACAGAAAGGCCATGTTCATATCAGCAAGTGGCTTTGCTCATTGAACCTGTACAGTGGTGCACTGGTGATCATGTCTTACGTTCCTGTTATTTATATTTTGGAGGTTTACTTTAGTCTTGCTGTAATCTGGCCCCTGGCCTAGTTGTCTGGCCAGGAGTGGATATTCTTGCCTGTGCTTCTGGAACCTTCTAGTTTAGTTTTATCTGAAAATAATGCAGATTTTGCACTCTAAACCAGTTCCATAATATGAAGTGGAGCATAGTACGTGGCAATGAATGGGAGACATACTTGAGAACAGTAACCTTTGACTGAACTAAAATGCTAATGTAATAGAATATTCCTTCAGTAAAGATAATGATCCAATTTATTAATAGCAAAATATCTTGTTGATAGTGTTGAAACATGAACATGATTTTACTCAGGACCTCAGCTGTCACTTTGATATATCTGAAAGAACTATGTGAGTAAATGTATGACAGTAACTCCATACTATCTCAGAGCAAGTAATGAATTCGGTGATTAGAGCAATAAGGATTTTTTTGTTAAATAGATACTTATTTTATAAAAAAGGATGATGAGGGGGTGATCTTTTAGTATCTTTCAGCATATAAACACAAAAATACTTAGTAGATATTCCTGCAAGAAAAGGAAATCCCATAAAACTTTTTTGAAAGTCTTTTTAAAGTCTCTTCTGGCACGGAAGAGTTCTTTTGACCTGATGACCATGTTGCTTTTGATGCAGCCCAGGATGTGGTTGACTTTCTGGGCTGCAAGCCCACATTGCCAGGTCATGCTGAGGTTGTCATCAGCCAACACTCCCAAGTCTTTCTCCTCTTGGAGGAGCTGCTCTCAGTCTATCTCCATCCAGCCTGTATTTATGCTTTGGATTGCCCTGACCCAGATGCAGTACCTTGCACTTGGTCTCATTCATGGTCTACATTAAAAAGTGGTTCAGAAATAGGATAAAATAAGACCGATGTTGATCTGCTCATGATTATAAATACAAACAGAGTTTTTGTGAACTTAATTTTAATGTTGTTTTTGATCTCTTATTTCTTGGTTCCATATCCTTGACAATTGGCAAGAGAGCTCATTTCACAAAACAGGATATTTGCTCAGATATCCTGTTAGTGCAAACCCTATGGCTTTTAAACCCCACATCTGCTGTTTGGAATTGCAATTAGGTCATTTAAATTATTTTAAAGACATAAAAAGTGAAGAGATGATTTAAACAGAAAAAGATGCTCAAGTCTGCATAGAACGCTGATATGTGGACAGCGCATCAGCATTGAATGTCAACTAGGTTATTGAAGATTTCGATCATATAATTGGGATTGTTTCAGTGAATTTTATTGTTGTAAGTACATTAGGGCATGCTCAAGTCAATATGAATCATCAGAAAGATATAAAGTAAATAAGTACTCACATAAGTAAAGCTATTACTCAGAAGAGACAGGTAATCATATACATAAAAGTAACATCCTTGCTGCAGATTTGTCCCCTGGTTGTATCTCCATTATCTCTCTCTCCAGGTTCTCACTAAAGTTACGATGGACATTAATTTTTCACATGCTGTGCTCAGTAATACTGTCATATTCTTCACTTGTATCAGATAATTGATTTCATTTAGAAGACTTTTTT
Source organism: Anabacerthia variegaticeps (assembly GCA_035583185.1). Taxonomy (NCBI): domain Eukaryota; kingdom Metazoa; phylum Chordata; class Aves; order Passeriformes; family Furnariidae; genus Anabacerthia; species Anabacerthia variegaticeps. Next base: position 57,462,501 of record JAWWEW010000131.1, on the reverse strand, counting down.
TGTATTGTGCCTAAGAGATAGAAAGAACTTCACTTTCTCTATTCTTTCTATATTATGCTATTAAATTAGTACTGGTGTAGTATAGAGTCGCTTCCTCATCTCTCATTTCTGTTCTGTCTTCTACGCAAGATGTATAGTCTTGTCACTCATCTTGTGTGAACCTTGGTCACTCAATAACCCAATATATTTGTGGTATAAACATACAGAATTAGATTTAAAACTTGTGGAATATTACTTCAGTGTTACAGGGTTGCATTTATTTCTAAACCGTATCACAGGAAAATGCATGCAATCTTTTGAAATTTAAATGATTAATATCGTAGTGTAACTAAATTTGCAGTTAAGGTAAAAAGAAATCATTATTTAGAACTTAAAATGTGAGACTATGAATTGAGGATTTTTCTTGAGTTTTTGGGATATCAGTGCTAAGTATAACAAAACTGAAACAGTAAGTATATATTAAAATATTGACTCTTGCAATTTGTGTCTTAGAGCCCCACTCTCGTGTGGGTAAGTGAAGTGACAGGTCATGTCTGGTTTTCCAGTGTGGCTGTAGTGCAATTTAGTATAGTGCTTGCAGAAACCAGCACATGAATTGTTAGGGACCAGGTGTAAACTGGAGACTCTCAGTGTGCAATAGCACCCTCCGTCAGTCCTGACTCCCCTTTCTATCCCTGACAAGATCTCAGCGTTTCTGTAACAGTGGTGGTAGAGACAGCGGGGCTGGGAGGGCTGAGTGCGGCTGACCTGATTGTGGCTCCCAAACCCTCTTCTACACTCTCCTAGCACATACCAGGAAACTTTTAAAGTGTTTGCAAAACAAGGCTGAAAAAACCAAGACAGAGAAATGGCTGTTTATTATGTATCTTAGGAATTCTTGCACATTGTTAAGAACTAATTCACAACATTTTATATCATTCTCATTGTTTAATGCATTAAATAAATAATGTTTGCAGAAGTGAAGTGTAATCTGGAAGTCAAAGCATTTTCTTTGCATCATAAACTATTTCTGTGGTAAGTAAAATAATTTTAAAAGACGTAAGGTATTTCACAGCCATTGTGAAAGGTGAATTAGAATAAAGTATTTATTTTATCCTTTAAAATAATTGTAGCATATTTTGCTGTGAAAATTCACCAAAAATTAAGCTTTGTAGATCGGATTTCATATGTAGCATTCTTTGATAGCTACGTTAAATAAAGCAAAATAAATACAAAATAATGTGGCATTTTGAGCTCCTTATTTTTTCATTATTCTAACAACATTTTAAAATTTTAAAGATGAAAACTGACATAATATATAAGTTCCTAAACACTTTAATTTTATCTGCATTTTTTGTGTCAAAAATAATTTTAATATTAAAGGACAACTGTAGGCTCCTAATGACTTGAATACAGTTTGACTGTTTTCATGAAGTGCTCTGTGGGATGTCAGAATATTTAATTCAGGATGTTAAAAACATCCCAAAATGTCACAATAATTATATCACAGCAGGCAATTAAAACACTGGAAAATGCCAACTGACTAAGTGTGTTCTCTGTTATTTAGGAAACTAATGAGTGAGTGACACATAAAGCAGAAAATACGAATTATAGCCACAAAATCAAATATACATTATAATTGATTTTAATATTAAATGTGTATTCAAATAAAACAACTTTTCTTAAAAAACCCGAGAAGTATTTGTTTAAAGCTGCTGTTTGAGCTGTAGACTCTGTAATTCCCCAGATATTAGAAACTGTTTTTATGTTTCCCTTTCATTATTTAGTTAATTAATTATATATTTGTGTTATGACACTGTAATATGGACTTGTTCATGAAACCCTTACTAACTACAGTGGTTCCATTCACTGCACTGCAATAGTCTCTGCCAAGTTCTCCACGTGTTCTTAAATTAGTCTAAGGGCTGTGAGGAAAGATCTGTGTGCTCATGGGGTGGAAAATACAACTCCCTTCACAGCAGGGCAGAGACACTGTAAAATCCGCATGGACCCAGGGAAGTTACGGCACAAGTAAGGACGCTGATTCCTAGACAGAAAACAATAGCGGCTTGGAGTTCTTCTAGGAGAATTCCTGCATTTGAATGGCAATGGATTAATTGAAGTAGCAATTCAATAAGAGAGATGCTTTTGATTTAATTTGTACAGGGATTTAATCCGTAATTATTAAACCACCATCCTATTCTAGCAGACACTATGAAATAAACTCATTCTGTTCAACTTATGGGAAAAAAGTATTGTAAGAAGCATGACTATTAAAAAATAAAAAAAAAAAAAGAGGGATTTAACAAAGATGACAATAGGCAATTATTCTCATTAGTTAATGAGACTTGAATAACTATTATTACCGCAACTGAATTGCTTAAATAACAGAAAAATATACGAAGTGCCAGGCAGAAAATGAAACTCTGAGAGGTAGCTGGGGAATCAGTCACTTCTCCTATGCAAGACTGCAATAGGACAGTCTCTTTGCTCCATTTTGAAGTTTTCTGTGGGAACCATTACCTACGGTCTGACAGCAGTTTAACTGGTATAAATCATTGCTGCTACTGAAGGGCATGGCTTTAGTTGTTTATTCTTGCCCCTTCCCTGGAGCAGACGTGAACATTCATGTTGCTGCAGGGTGAACTGGATCTGGCAATGGTCTGGTTAGAGAAACTAAACTCCCAACTCTAATTTTCATGGAGATGAGGACTGTCAGGTGCACCATGTGTTTTCCTCAGTGCTAGTGCTAGCACAAGGGAGGGGACAGGAACTGGAAATGGGTGAAAGGAGACGGGCTCAACTCCTTCAGCAGTAGTGTGTATCCTAAACTGAATTAAACTAACTGGGGAATCATGACATAAAGAGTCACGTTGCATTCATGATTGCAACAGTTCAGATGGAACGAATTATTGTTGCATTGACCTGAGCACTGGAAACATTAGTATTTAACACTTTTTTTAAAATTACTACACTTTTCAGTTCCTTACAGTTTCTTGACATTGAAATAATCTTCAGATTTCTGTAACAGCTACATGAACCAAATGCCTCAAAGTTGTTTCTGGAAAAAGAGGAAAGTTAGTCTGTTTACTTTGTAGACCCCATTGTTTGTATTTAAAAACTTAAGCAGTATTTTGCTCTTCCTTTGTTGTTTTTTACGTGTCCAGAGTTTTGGCCGTAGTTGGGGATGATCCACTTGTAGCCGAGTTTCCTTTATGTATCTGGCATCATGTGACGGTCAGTAATCACTCGGCCCTTACAATGCTTGCACTGCATGTTATTTTGAGGTGTGTTATCTTGCTTCTAGCTCTATATTCATGCTATTATTCCTTGGGCAGGCAGTTGAAGCTGATATCTGGCTCATTACACAACCTTTGAGCACCACTTATTGCTAGTAAACCACCAAAAGCAAGATTTTTGTGTCAACCTGTGCTACTATTTCTGGGGGGGGGGGGGGAAAGGCAATCTGTTGTATTATTATGTCTAGTTTTGAGTGGGACTGAAGGGACAAGATTGAAATCTTGTCTTTCCTCTTTTGGTTGCTGTTGAATGTGCATATCACACCCACTGGAAGGGTGAGACCTATGCTCTGAGAAGTCCAACCCAGTGCCATAAAAGAGACTCTGGTATCCTGGGGGTCTAAAGGCTAAGTAGTTGAGGCATAAAAAGTGATGTTCTTCCATGTCTTCACATACAGACTAAGTGAACTGTTTTAAGTGTGTCAGCTTAAATAACACTTAGTATCCTAATTCTGTCACTTTTACCTTCGTAAGTTCTTAATTTTTCTTTATTTTTTCTCTTTTTTTTTTTTTTTGGTGTTATAAACACCTTCAGGAGTGTTCTTTTTGAGTCAACAAGAAAGGTCTAGGAGTATTTTGTCCTGTGGTGATGATTATCTTAGGTAAGGACACAGGATATATATGTATTTGACAGATAGAGAAAATACTTAGAATATTTATACATATATCTCCCAAAGAATTTTTGCTTTGCAGGAAAGCCCAAGTAGGATGAGATAGTCATGTATTTAGCATGGATCTTACTAGTTTATTCCACTGATATTTCAGTGAATTTTTGGTTTATGGCAGTAAGAATAGCACTAAATAAACAAAGAAAGGCATACTCCATGAGATCTCTTAAAATGGCTGACGGGATGCACTTGGATGAGAACTCGGCAATGTCTTCACTATCCATTCATATTATTATTAATTTAATGTAAAAACTGCTGAAGACTGTAATTGTGAAATGTACATCAGTAGACCTTCTTTTGTCCTTCAGGACTTATTTTGCGTCTGTTCTGCTGTTGGAACCATTCTAAGGAAATGATGACAGCGATCGTACCTGTTAATCTGGTTTTCCTGTGTTTCTCTGTATTCATGCACAATGTTTCTCTTTGCTTCACACACTGAAATGTAACTGATTTCTTTCCCTGAACTTTGTCCTCCTGAAGTCTACCTCGAAGAGAGACTTTCAATCCACTTTGCAAAGATGCTAGCTACCCCTTTCAAACAGGTTTATTTTTTCTTCTTTGCTATGAAAGGATGAACCTTGCAGAGTATCTATAAAGGAGAGAGGTAGAGGAACCAATTGAACAAGTAAAAATTACCAAATTGTCATTCTTTGAAAAAGAAAATCTGGACAGAAAAAGATTATACTCATTATTATGAAGCTCTTTTCAGTCACAAAGGCATTAGAAAAGCTATTTATAGCTGACCTTTGAAGATTCGTAATTCCTTTCAGTAGAGAACTATAGAATTTTGTACTAAATGTTTTATTATATTCTTACAAAAAGTATGTGTAATTTTTAACTGTAACAGAAGTTCTAAAACACTTTTAAGAGACCACTGAAATAATATTATAGTATGTGAACAATTTCTGCTGTTTAAAAAGATGAAAGACCTCTGAGGGTATTTTTAGTCCATAAAAGGTAGAAGGTAAAATATTATAAATGTGTAAACATCTGTCATATTTTTCTGAGCTTGAACTATGTACTTTTGCTACATTACAGATTTCTTACTGTTATCCTGAGGGAAGAATTTTTTATTCCTTTCTTACAAAAGCATGGCTTCAAAGGTTTGGAAAAGATAGAAGCAGAAAATTATAAAATAATCATTGTTTCTGAATAACAGCAAGGAAAAAGCATCTTTGGGTTAAGAAGCACATTGAAAGTCTTTTTTTCGAAGGTGAACTTTCTTTCTTTTATACGTGTTTCATATTCTTGCCTAGTCGAACCTGCTTTTCTAGAAGTTTGAGACAGAGCACTGTGCTGCAAGCTGGTATTCTGCAAATGTGTGTGAACAACTGTACTCACAATAACTAAATCTCTTTTAGTATCAGCTGGTTACTCAGTGTCGATAAAATTGCAGTCATTAGGCCATATAATATTTTCTCAATATCCCTTATACTTCTACCTCACAGCTCAGGTAGCTGTAAGTGAAAAAAAAAAAAAAAAGTAATAAAAGCCCACAAACATTAAATTAGATTTACAAGATGACTTAGAAAGTTTCACTGCCTAAATGATTGGTACTTTACTATCTTTTAAAGTATATTAATCTTCTATGGTAAAATGAAATAATATTTTAAAAACATTAAAACACATACTAAATTGCTCACTTCCTGTTAATTTAATATGTTATCAAAAGTATTTAAAGATATTTTTACTTTATTTTCTGACAAAATATCTATTAAGAAAGAAAATCTATAGCAGTGTTATACACAAATAATGGAAATAGTGGCTCCAATTCTTAAATTGAAAGAAATACATTTTATTAGCAAGTCTGAAACTGAAAGTTGAAGTGGAATTACCTCTTCCTGTCCTGTTCTCTGTGTGGCCAGAACATTGCAGAATACAGCACCTATACTTTAAGATTACAGATTAAATAAAAAAAAAATCATATATTTAGTTCTGTCATCTTCTGAGGAATTATTCTTTTCACATTTGTGATTATAAAATTGTGTAGCCAAGTGTATTTAATATAGCTGTATTACAGATTTAACCATGAAGCTGAACAACCTCTGTATTTCTACTTCCTCTGTTGCCATCTGGAGTTGGCTGAAAATTCATCATAATCATTGCAATATTTTCCAACTGGAAAAAGTATTTCATTAAAATTAGTAATTTTTTTGTTCCACAGATTTATTTAGGTTTTTAATGTGACTTTTTTTTTTTATTTTCTTTTGTTTGTTTGCTTTTGTTTTCCTAAGGGATTTTAGCAAATAATAGAGTGATATCTTGGAAACATTTTTTATTTTCAATATTAATGGCTTTCTGAAATGGAAATTTGCAGGCAAGAACAAACAAATAAAATTAATTTCTGCAAAACTATAAAAACAATAGTACAGATGCTGTCATTTCATGGCAGTGGTGAGCATGCAGGTAAAAAACTTGGGATAAGAGGGTAGATCTTGGGACAGTTGATTGAAACTTGCCCTGCAGGTTTCTATGTTTTCTATGTAGTTTCTATGTTCATAACTGAAATCCACAAAATCCATTTAGCTCTTTAAGGCCGAAAAAAAGAGAAATCAGCACATTCTTTAAAACAGGATTATAGAGATGTATATACAACATGGGACTGAGAAGACATCTGCATGCTCTTTGAGAAACTCAGCACGACTCCCACTTTTACATCTGTTTCAGTCCAAGTATAATTTCCAGTGAGGAATAGACTGCTCATCTCAAAAAGGCAATTAATCCCTATAGGCAATGTGTTTTGTGTTTATTAGAAGCAAACATGAAAAGACATGATAGTTGCCCTTAGGAACTGTAGGCACAGATCAGTGCAGCTGGTGGCCTGTTTTATGCTTGGGCCAAGGTCAGAGGATGTAAATCCTCAGAATCGAGGCCTTGTTACTGGATATCAGGTACCTCTCTTTGAACCCTCCTAGTATTGCATTTTGCACGCTGGCTCTCTTTCATGTAGCATGTACCATCAGTTTATTAATGTTTAATTAGGAGTGTGCAAATAAAGACTACTTCATTTTGGGGACTACACTAAAAAATTTGAGGGAGGAAAAAGTCACATGGACAGTACTAGTGGAAAGTAGCTTTCAGCTGATCAGTGTCTTAATTCTCTCTTATCTCACAGAACATGCTGATGTGCTGTGTGTTATTCCAGTCCTCTCCCCCTGTTTTACTCCTAGCTCCTAAATCACTTCCATGTTTGGCTGGGCATGTAGCGGTGCATGCAGAGGCTGGCTTAGTCCTTGTATACAGTGCCTGTAAAACAGGAAACTGCTGGACTTACACTGCCTTGCTTTAAACAGGGACATGAAACTTGGTCTGCCTTCTTCAAGCAGCTCTCATTTAGCAGACATTTCTAGAAATTTTTTATCGTCATGCAATCTATTTTAAAGTGGTCAATGGGATGAAAAGCTATTAGAAGAAGTAGAGTACAAATGACAATTGACAGTACTGTTACATAAACCTCAGTTACTTAGAAAATCAGAATAAAATTGATGTGGGAGGACTCAGGATAGAAATTGGGACACATGAAAAGTTTCTTGGGGGCAAAAAAGTCCAATTAGTTTGAAAAGCATTCTTTTATGTTGTTCAGGTCAAGTGAAGTAGCTGAATTGAAATGCAATGTATGATTTCTGGGTTTATAAGATGGTTTCACATCTTATAAATTGTTTCTGTTTCAAAACAAATGCATAGTTCTTAAACAAAAATAACAGTAAGTCTTGTAGCAAATGTCTCATGTACTCTATTTCCCCTCCTATTTGTGGTGGTTTGGGGTTTTTTTCAACAGCTCTACTATTTATTCAATTTCCTTGTTTAACTTTTTTTAGCATTTGGATTTGAAACTGTAAGTGGTAAAATAATTGTTTCAGGCATTACATTATCCTCACTTAGATCACTTACATGGACACTTTCTGGTGATCTATGAGAAATACTGTATTTGTGATAATAATGTCCTTTGACTTAATCCTAATAAGAGTAATTGTCTGCTTATTTAGGGAGTAGGTCTCTGAAATCTTCCAGTCTCTTCATTGCTATGATTTGTCTTGATTTGGCCTCTTAACCCAACCTGCCTCTTCTGTTCTTCCACTGCTCATCTGTCTGTTGGCAGAGACAGAGAGATATGAAAGGCAAGAAGATCGAATTAGCCATGGCCATGGAAAGTAGGTCAGAAAGCAGTGATAGATTTCTAGTGTTTTTTGGTCTGAAACCTATTTGACTGTAAAAACCTTTTAGTATTAGGTTTTGGGCTAATCAATTTTTTAGTCAAAACCCAGACCTCTAGTTTAATTACTGATACTTTCACCTTTTGACTCTTATTCGTTTCCTTTACCTCTCAGAAAATATCAATGCAGCTGTGCATAAACAGGGAAAAATACATATAACTGGGACTTCCCCTCCTGTGCTCCAATGACGTTATTCCTGAAGATTGTTGTGAGTTCGTTACCTGTTAAACCAAATCCCTTCCTGTCTTTTCTCCTTAAGTGATTTTAAATAGAAAAAAGTAATATTTTTTCCTGTCCATGAACTCCTATTGCAACAGATGATTATACAAAATTGAAAAGCACTCACTTAATGTGGAAAGGTGAAGATATTAATCTAGCCTTGAGTGGTTTCAATAACCCTTTTCTTTCTTAATGTCCTCTCCTTGTGCACCGAAAGACTTCAGCCAGCTTCGATAGCCCTGTGCTTATGCATGATCTTTCAGTAGGGAATTAGCAGGGTTGCTTAGGAAAAAAGCACCAATAAACAACTCTCACAGTTGGAAGACTAGTGGCATACAGGGAATAATCATTAGAACAAAGCTAGCATCAAGTTAGTAACTGGAAGAAGCAAAGACAGTTCAATCTATAACTTCTGTTTATTGAAAGGATAGGTGTCCCAAACTTTTTAGCAAATCTACTTAGAACTGAGCATCCAAAACACGAATCAAGCACTGAAATAAATGCCATGATTTTCAGTGTTAGAAGAACCAGCTCTGATTTTCTGTGCTGAATACTCACTGCAGGCTTGATTTGTTTCCACTGTCACAAGCGATATTTCCTTGGCACTGCAAACTGTAAAATGGGTAAATTGCTGTCATTAAGTAATTGTGCTCCCTCGGTGACTGAGGCAGCCGGTTTCTAACCTGCTCCAGTGCTGTGCCCACTCCCAGCTCTGTGTGACATGTGCTGTGCCAGGTTTAGTGATGGGACTGTTTGCTAGAATTTGGAGAAAAAAACACCACTTGTTTCACTCAGGATGTATAAACAGTCACTGATCTGCCCTGGATTAAAAGGAGAGTGCACCCAAGGCAATTTCTGCCTCTTTCAAGCCACTGTTTGAGACAGTGGACACTCATGAGATATTTTGAAGTGACAGAGCCACAAAAAAGTGGAAAGGCTCCAGTGTTGTTCCTGGCAGGTTTGTGCTCCATTCCCAAACCTGTGCCCTTGTTACCCAGGGAACCAAGGCACAAGGGGTCTCTGCTGGGAACTTGCTTGGCCTGTCAGGTTGTTAGCAGTTTAGGGTGTTGTCTTTTACAGTGAATGAAAAGTTCAATTATTTATTTATTTATTTTTAATTTGTGAAAGAGATTATATGAGTCTCATTTGAACTAGTTTACATTTGAAGAGTACATTTTAGAATGTGGTTTGAGAAGACTGCCTGGGGTAAGCATGTACTTTGGGTTGGGTCAGTCACTGCAAGTGCTCTAAAGCACACCAGAGCTTTCCCAACTGCTGCAAAAAGTATTTAAATCCTACATTCGGAATGCAAGTAGCAATGTAGAAGTAACTGAAGTCTGTAAACCACATCTTGTTGTGGAATAAATTCCTTACATTTGCAGTCTTCTAGGGAATCAAGCAATAGTCTCTGTGGTAGCGAGGGTTTTGTTGGGTGAGCTCCGAGTGGCCGAGTGCCCTTTGCTTGTAGCATTCTCTCCACAGCCATTATTAATATTTACAGAAGGCGGCACCTACAACTTTCAGACTTTATAGGAGGCAAAGTCTTTGTCTCATGTTTATGAGCCACCTCAGAGGAATTCACCAGTACCACACGTAATCTAACAGTGTAACTAAGAAATACTGTTCAGGTTTTTTCAGCTTTGTTAATTTGTTTAGATACCACTTTTTTCTTTTCAGTTTGTGAAACTATAATATTTTATCAATGTAATAAACAGAATATGTATACTGAAACTGACACAGTAAAAATTTTCCCCATACATTAAGGGCCATCCTAACTTCTTACACATAGGAACCAGTTTAAGCCACAAGTTTAGTTTTTTTGCCTAGATCTTTCAGTTAAATGTTTTGGATTATCTTTAATCAATATGTGTTAGAAATATTGTACCTAAATATCTAATACTTTCTTGGATTTTGTTGTGTGATTTATGCTGTCAGTTTGTGACTTTACGCTCTCAGTTTTGGTTTTGTCATTTTTCTGATCAAGAAACCCCCTTTTAATTTTGTGACTCTTATTTCCTCTTTGGGCAGGGGGGAGATGGGTAGACAAAGAAAAAAGCATTTAGCCTGTAAATCTGAAGTGCTCTGTGAGAGAGAGAAACCATGATTCGTTACTACATAGGCAGACTGTGTGTTAGAACTCTGCTTGCCTGCTCTGACCCGAGAAATCCCTACAAAATCTGCAGTGCAGTTTGGCTGTTTCTGTTCTGCCTTACTGGGTTGTCCTGTGCTCTCTTTTGTGAAAGGCAAAACTTCAAAATAGATTAAAAGGATTATCTGTAAAAATGCATGTTTTGATTATATGAATGATGACTCTCTAGCTGGGAGGTTTATTGCAAATGCTTTAAAAGTTTTGGGAGAGACTGGAATCCCAGTAGTCTAATGAAATAATCTTCAAGTTTCCAGTTATGCTGTTTTACAAGACAGTATGTTTAGAACAGCATGACTTAGCAGTGAATATTTCCAGACCTGACCTAAAATATTTTAAAACTGTTTTTTCTGGTACCTAACAAAGGGGTAGGATAAAGAAAGAATTTACATATATTTGTATGCACATATGAAGCTGTCAGAAGCCTCACACAGATACAGAATAGTTAATAAACAAGGTGAATGACAAACAAGCTCTAACTCTGAACATGTAATAAAATATATTTATCCAAATTTGTGCTAGTGTGTGTAGATAGGAAAGGGTGGGGAAGGAGAGGAATAAAGATTTTATTGTCACTTCTAGGAACGAGTTGTGTAACGTCTGTGTGAGGAACATATTCTTCCCAGAATCATGGCTATAAAACCCTTTATCATTACTTGTCCTGTACCTATTTGATGGTCTTTTCATGCCGCTGTCTTTAATTGCATAAAATCAAAAAAGGGCAGATGCAAAATAGGATGATGTAACTGTTCTGCATGTTACACAATTTAATAGTTACACACTAGTTATACAAGCTCTGGTTTAACAGTTTTATATAATTCATTGCTGGAGACTGATTTGGGTTTCAGGAAAAGTCAATCCCAAATCATCCTACAATATATCTCGCCAGAAGAGCAACTGAGAACTTGTCAGCTTAGTTGAAGTGCTAGAGAAACTTAGACCAACTTTGGCTGATACTTTTCAAAGGAATTTGAATGGACAAGGAAGTCCCAGTATGCCTTGTCCTACAGATCTGGTCTCTGGAAAGTGAGTTTGGGGCTTCCTGAAAATCGCAAACACTTGGTAGATTTCAAGTTGGGCTCCTGAAAACAAAGTACAATCAACCGCTTTTGAGCTTGACTTTTTTTTTTTTTCTGAGTTTTCTTTTTTTTTTTTCCTGAGTTTTCTTTCAATTTTCTAACCTTGTAGCATTTCTCCTCTTTGCTGTGCCCATTGCCTTTTAGCAAGACAAAAAAGGTGTGGGTTCCACCAGGTGTCCTACCTGCTGTTTTGTGCTATTGAATTCCACATCACTGAAGAAAATGATTAATTAGTTTTTTAAAATATTGGTCAACAATTTGAGTTGGAATTGCCATATGTTTCAGGTGTTGATTTTTAGTTTATAGAAAATACAGATTATAAGGTATCAGATGGTCATACTGGTTTTCCAAATACTCTTCCCTGCTCTGAACACAGCTTTGGAGAAAACACTATGCTCCAGAAGGATGTGAGGACACGTTAAAATAAGTATGAGCTTGGATTGTTTATAAAAGTTTTCCTGCTTTGGTGTCTACAGAGTAGCAAAAGTTCTCTTGAGAGGTGGTTGACTGTTAAAGGTGACACAACTGGAAGCCAAAAAAATGAGGTGTTTATTATGGGATGTAGTAGTGACAACTTTTCTTCTACTCTCTTTTTCTATGAACAAAACAACAGCCAGACTTTTCCACCCAGCCTAAACGTTCTAGAAATAAAGCACAGAACTGATACCGAGGTAGGTCTGCAAGGTTATGCAGGCTGGGTCTCAGAAACTGTGATTAGGCAACCACTGGGCAGAGTGAGAGCTTCAGTGAAAATGCTCCACACAGGGGACATCTGAGCTGAATCAAGATGATCTGGATGACTGAACTAGGGATTCAACCCTTTTATGAGTTTGTAATGCTCCTGCAGTTGGACTGAGGGTATGAAAGGGATGATTTCTTTCCTGTGGGGAACAGTGAGATGAGGTGCCCTTAAATATTGTGTTAGTGCTCTCTTGGGGTTTAGCATATTTAATTCTCCACAGATGCTCTCTTCTGTTGCTGCCACTCTCTGGGACTCATTGGAGGTTTGTTCTACAGACCTTATCACAGTATGTTCAGTTTCCAATTACTGTGGAAAAAGTGAGCATGGAACCTTTTAAATCTAGAACCATTTTTTCTGCACTCAGAAACAGGCAACACATGCTGGATGAGCACAGAACCAGGCTGTATTAATCCTGTGTGACAGGTGTAAAAACAAAGATGAAAGAGAAAGAGCTATTTCTTGATACCATATCCTGAATTTTCATTTTTTCCCAAAAAAGAAATGCCTGCATATTTGTCTTCTGACTAGTGAATATTCTCTTCCTTATAAGCAGAGAAAGTCTGTAGTGGACTAGTGAATATTCTCTTCCTTATAAGCAGAGAAAGTCTGTAGTGGTGCAGATACCAAGTTTTGCCTAGAAGATTTAACTATGCTGTTACTAAAAGTAGTTCAAAACTTTTACATTACCAAATGCATTAGATGGCCCTTATAATAGAAAAAAGAAAGCAAATTCAAAAAATTGTATCTTTTTAAAAAAAGTGTGGTTGCACATCTTACATGTATAATTCAGTGGGCGAAGACTGTGGAAAATCCATTAAATAAAAAAGAAGTAGACATGGAATCATTTCTCTGCCTTACTTTGGGCAAAATTCTTTCTCACAACAGACTTGAGTGGAATGTGCTGGTTCCTTCTAGACACTGGACTTTGTCAGTTCAGTCTGAGCGGTAAGGACTTTTAGTGCTGGATCAAAGCATTATTAAGAATTCAGACCACCATTTTCTCTAGTAAGGGAGAGACAAAGATGCTCAGGTACCTGACATTGGCAAGAGGGTCAGCATGTCTGTAGGTAACTGGTCTCCATTTTGGCTTCTGAACCCACAAGGTGCACCTGAGTCAGGCATTCAGAAACATGCTTGCAACTATGACAGCCTGAAATCATTATTTCAATTACATAAAAGCTGCAAGTCTCATTTCATGGCATCAGTTTGAGAGCTAAGGCCTTACAAGACCCTTTTGTACTGAAAGTTTGTGACTTGTGGCAAAATTGGCTGTGAAATTGTCAGCAATTAAGCTCCTGTGCAAGCAGTGTATTGTCATTGCCATTGTATATTAGCAGTGGGTTGCAGTCTTGAATCCGACAGGGGGTTTTTGTATGTTATTCAGGTAGTCTCAAAGAGGGCTCTTCAACTGAATGGGAAAACTCTGCTAGTCTGAAAAGTAGTATCTCTTAATTTCTTCAGGACCTAGTGGCCATTTTCAGTGTGCAGGTTTGGGCACTCAATAGAGTGTGAAAACTGAAAAATAGAAGCTCCAAGCCCCCAAAACATGCAATATAGAACATTAAGGTGTTTCTTATAGGGGTTCTATGTGTTTGGTGGTGGGTGGAAAAGAGGGGCTATGTCCACAATTGCCGCTAAAAAAGCCACTACAGGGGCTTACCCTGACCTGCCGGATGCTACAGGGCTCATGGGCTCTTCCAGAAGGTGTTTCTCACTGTCCCAGTGCCTACCTTGAAAACCAGCTCTCATAGGAACCAGATTTGCTCAGCCTTCCCCAGCCACAATGACTGAAGCAGCTTCTGCTTCTCCTACCAGGTTTCTTTATTGAAGCTGTATTGAAGCTTTTCAGGGCAACTGAAAAGCATTGAGAGTGCTTTGCTGCTTAATCATCACCAGCACCACAGCATTGGTTGTCCAGCAACTTGAATCAAGCTTACACCTCTCCTTCAGAGATGTCTAATCAGTTCCTTAAACAAAACCCTATAGATTATCATTTTCATCATGTGCCTTACTTGGTTAATTAATTTGTTAACATGCAAAACATGCACATAAAATGTAGTCATTAGCAGCACCACATGTTCAGTACAAGCTATATATGTTTGAAATCTATTTCTGGTGTTTTCCAGGCTGCACGTCTGTCTCCACACAGTGCCACAAGCAGACTTTCACTTGTCCTTCAACAGACTATGAACATCTTTTCTGCCAGTCCTTCAGTTGCACAGCCGTGATAATTAGACTTTGAATTTTTCATATCTTCATATCGTTGTGTTACTGCCCTTTGCCCAGTGTCACTTGGGTATTGATCTGGTCAACGGGACTATTTTTCCGCACTGGTGCAAGCTGGCTGAGATGGGGACCTATTGTCACGTATGTGTACAGTGCTTAGCACAGTCTTCAAGCTGGGGCAACCAGAACCCTACTCCTGAAGTGTTTCAGAGCATCTGAAACTGGCAGCAGAATTTAACGCTTTCAGTTTGTATCCAGTTGGCATTATCGATCTGTTTCAGTATGTGCCTAAGTGCTGCTTAAAGATCTGTAATAATCAACAAATTTCTATTATTAGAGAGCTGAGACTGTGGCATTTAATTTCAAAATAGCAGTATGAGCTTACAGTTTAACAGGAATAGCTTAGACATAAGAATAATGTCTCTGATTCCTTTTCTAAAATATGCTCATCTTTTGTGATTTGCATTAAAATAAATTATTTGTAAGCTGTGGATTTTAGAAGTTATAATACTTGTTAGTGTCATGTATTCCCTGTGTGCAATTAAGAGTTGAGAGTGACATACTGCCACCAGAAATTAACACTAGAAATAAATAAAAAGTCCATTTTTGCATAAAAGAGGACCCAGTCTGAGCTGTAAGTCACACAACACCTCACTGTTGTGAGTTTGGCATTTCTCTGTACATCACAGTGAAAATCAGGATCCTAATGACAACTGATTATTATTGTATGTACTATGATTAAATTATAGACAGCTTCCATTTTCTACTTGTCTCTCACTGCACATGGGAATAGAATTGTATTTAATAATTCAAGCATCAATTTTTGAAAAATGCATGCCCTGATCCCAGCTTTTTTCTATTATTACAAAAAGAGCTCAGGTCACAAAATGATCTGTATTTAAAAAAGAAAAAAAATGTCACAGTAGGAAAAAGTCAAAGACAATGCACAGGAATGAATAAGGATGACTCTAATAAGATATCTGGAATCAAGGTAATTTATGACATACATAGGGGAGGAAAAGGGAGAGGAAAACAAAAAAAATACACTATAGCAATGAATTACAGCATTTAATGACAGTCTTGATTACTAAAGTGTCTTACAAACCCGATGGTATTCAGACACTGGAATGAACTTTGTAGTGATTTAAAAAAGCAATATTTTAAAGAAAAGATACCTTACTAGTCTGACAAGAGTATGATAAAAACAGGAAAGCCTTCAGGTGCATATCTTTTCTTTCCCTCAAGACTTTCAGTTGCTGTTTCAAGGCATTGTTGCCCAAAAGAGTAGATTCTTTTCCAGCAGTTTTTCAACACATTCCAGAAAACAAATGATCTGTCTTTTTGAAGAGCTATGTATTTGTCAAAAAATCAAATGCTGTTACTATCTTTTAATGTACAATTGGATTTAATTCGGATCAGCTTGTATCACAAGAATATAAAAAATATCCTACAACTCTTTATGAGTCATAGAATCATGGATTATCCTAAGCTGGAAGGGACTCACAAGGATCATTGAAGTCCAGTTCCTGGCCCTCCACAGGACAACCCCAAGAGTCACACCATGTGCTTGAGAGTATCATCCAAATGTTTCTTGACTCTGTCAGGCTTGGTGCTGTGGCCACTTCCCTGGGGAGCCTGTTCTAGCATCCAGCCATGCTCTGGGTGAAGAACCTTTTCCTAACATCCAACCTAAACCTCTCCTGATGCAACTTCAGGCCATTCCCTCGGGCTCTGTCACTGGTCACCACCACAGAGAAGAGATCGGTGCCTGTCCCTCTTCCCATCACAAGAAAGTTGTAGATTGCAATGAGGTCTCCCCTCAGTCTCCTCTCCAGGCTTAGCAAACTAAGAGCATTTTGTTATTACCTCCAGAGGTAACATAAGATGCTTTCCTCATGAAGAACCATGCCCTTTCATATTTAAATTTAGTCAAGTTTCTGAACCCAACACTGTGCTGTGTTTGCTTTGCGAAGAGCCTCTGAGAGGATGACACAGCCCATTCCATCCAGCTTCAGTGGGCCCATAACAGGGCACAGCTGAGCCCCTCAGCCACAGATGGGGAGACTCTAGACAAACATACTTTAGAAAAACGGGATGGTTGTTTCAATCTTTTTCTGTGTTTCTCACTACTACTTTGATTGGTATTTTAAAAAAAAATTAATTTTTCCCAAGTCAAGTCCTTTTTGCCCATAATGCAAACTGTTAAATGATCTTCCTGTCTTTATGCCAGACTGGGAGCATTTCTGTCTTATTTTCTCTTCCCGGCCTGTTGAAGGTACAGAGCAGATGGGTGGAACTTTGGTCCATGGTCCAAAGGTAACCCACTACAAAAACATTTTTTTTCCCGAAGACAAGTACACTGTAATGTACATGTAATTCCTAATTTTCTGTTTTCCTATATTTATGTCTTTTAGTAAGAGAAATCCATCATAAGGTGTTTTGTTACTGAAATTTATCTTTCCTCATGGAGTGGAAGCTAGAAAGAGTTGAGCAAACATGTCTTCACATTCAGTCATCCAGCTCTTAATAATGTTTTCATCCCAGTTTTATTTTTTTCTATTTGCTACACCTACACTACAGAGTTCAGTTTCTCTGCGTAAACAGAATATTTGATCTACCGTTTTTATTTATGTTCTATCATTATTTTAACATTCTGTTATTCATAGAAACAAACTGGGAATAACAAAAAAAAAAATATAAAAAAGTGAGACAAAAATATATTCTGAGGATTACAAACACCTACAGGAGGGCACAGCTATTTCCTGATGGGTATTTAGCCGGTCTCAATGACTCTGTGTGGTCAGTGGAAGAAGATACCTTCCTTGCTTCTTAATTGCTGGAAGCCTTTAAAAGGCTTTCCCTTTACACCTTTTTCATTATTATAACGACTACTAAATGTGATTACTTAAAATGAATAAGTGGCTCCTCAGCAGCACTTTTGAATAGGAGCGTAGCTGGATCCAGTGCCTGCGAAGGCCCCATCCCCTGCCTCCAGCAGCCTGTGGAGAGGCACGTTCATTGTTCATAGCTCTGTAAAACCCCACTTGGCTGCTTTCCCAGATCGCCCTTCATTCAGTTCTGAGTTCTGAATGGTTTTCAATTAATGTAACAAGACTAATTAACTGTATAAGAGTAGGGATTTTCTTAGCGTTACTGACAATGCATCTATTTAATAGTACCTTGGAAATTCAGTGCTTCTCATTCCAAAAGAAAAGCACATAAATCCAGTGGGTTACTGGGGGTCAAAATAAGGAACATGAATTTCTTTCTTTGCCTCTGAACCTGAACAAATTGCAAAGTTACTTGAAACAGGCAGTCTAATCAGAATGAGACACCTTTCTGAGGGGTTCTGCAACAACCTTACAGACAGCCTCTGCTGAATGCAGTATTATACAGCATTGCTGTTTTAATTTCATAGCTGAAGATTATCCTGGTACTAGTATGTAGCACTGAAGAACTGCTAGGAGTAGCCATCATGTATAAAAAAATGACTATCCCCTATGCTCTTTTTTATGGTAATGTAATATTTTTGTGATCAAGATTCAATACCAGACAGTGTTAATGAAAATTTTCTGTATTATTTTGCCTAAACTGTGTTTTAGGGTAGCATCCTGTATGTTCAGAGATCATTTAAGCCTCTGTCACTCAAGCCTTATGTTGTCACCAAGTGTGCCAGTTAGTGTCTCTTTTTGTTGTGGAGGGGAACATCACTTGCTGCAAGAAAGTGAAGTGTGACCTGGATTATATGAGCTATTAAACACCATCAAATGGTAAAAACATGATAACTACAACCTTTTGACTCTTGAATCATGTACCTGAAAACTGAAAGTACAGGCATCCATCTGCTAATCCTCCGAGACATCTGATTGCAAATTTTATGGAAATGAATTTTAAGAAAAATTTTTGAAGTATAACCTTATCTGTATACAAAAGGCATTTTAGTAACACACTGCACTGAGTACTTTATATATTATTTTGTGGTTGTGATGAGTACAATATGTGGTATTGAAATAAGTATGTGATCTAATTCATGGGTCCTTATTATCCTATTTATGCATGCTTCTGGGCTAGAAAAGACTTATTTTTATTAGGACAGGTAGTTATGAACAGGTGAATTGAATTTCAGTGATTATTTTGGTTTGTTTAAGAATGCTCATTATTTTTTTCGTATGGAATCTGAATGTCAGTAGTAAAACAGGGAATGAGAAGAAGAAAGAAAACAGTAACACTTGTGTGTTTCCTCTTATTGAATGTTAAACATCAGCATCTGGAAGGAACCCATTTTACTAAGAAGAAAATATATTAATATGCAATCATATATATCTTTCTAAAAATATTAGTCTTAACTTTAGCACTAATGAGTTATACCAGTATTTTGTGTCAAAAGAATTCTACTTAATACATGAGCATTTTCAGACTGCAAACCAAGAATGATGCCCAAATTATAAGTAACCTCTACCGTGCAGACTCAAGTATGAGCAAGGAAATTGTACCTGGAATTTGGACACATACGAACTACAGTCCTCCCTGTAGATGCTTTGCTTTTGGTTTTGTTTCTTTTTTTTTCAGTTGAGCTGAATCTTGAATTTCGTGGTCAGCAGCTAAGAAGTAAAGTGTGGTAATGGTATTTTCAATTATTTCTTTGTTATTCTGCAGTCTCATCTCAACAGTTTTCTACTTTTCAAAAACAGCATTAGAAGTCACTAGGGAGTCACTTCAACCTCTTAGAGGAAATAGCTGTCTTTGACTCTAATAACAGCCAGGGCTATTCAGCATCTGAGCTGAAGTTTATTAAATTAAATAGAAAGATTCCCACTGATTTTACTGAGGTTTGAGTCAGACCTTTAAGTGGTGTACTGTGATCCCATGTGTTTTTAGTGGTATTTATCTGAAAGAAAAGGCCCTGACTGTTTTCTGATGTGAACAATAGGTGGTTACTTTTGTCTCAACAAAAAAGGTGCAAAATACTGCTGTTCTGATTCACCTCTTTGTGCTGAAGTAAATATTCTGCAAGATTCAAGGCAATGAAACACCAAAGATAGACCAGAGAGTAGTTTAAGGACAATAAACTGGCTAATGGAGACGTATCTACCAGAGGGCAGAGCTCCTACTGGTAATTAATGGAAACCCAATCAATAAATCACCTCTGAAATGTAGCAAATAGCTCATTAAAAGCCACCTACTGAAACTGCTTATCTGATTAAAGATGTATATGTAATGTCTTGTATATAGAACAAGGTCTGTTACTAATGCTTCATTCACATACAATATATGAAAAATTCAATTTCCTTTTGAACTACTTCTGAAAGAAAGTGGTAGAAAAAAAGCTGAACCATTCATTTCTGAACTATATAATTCTTTTTTTTTTTGTTTTTGTTTTAGAAAATCAGTTAGACAAATATCAACAAATGTATTTTGCAATCTGTTACTATAAGTTAAAAAACATTGGCACTGGAGCCAAAAATGAGAAATGTGGTATCAGCAGCTTTGCCATAACTGCTTCCAAAACACAGCAAGCCATCTACAGTGTAGGGGAATGACAGCTTTAGGGACAAGAATGGAAAATATTAATGAAGAAAAAGATAAATGCTTATCTTCTTGTTTTCCTAATAACATTTCATTTTTCATATTACTCTTGTCAATGCACTTGGTTTCTATCTTTCTCCTATTTGTATGTGACAAGAGCTGTGTATAAACATGAAGGTCTTCCAACTGTAGGTTCAAATATTGTTAACTATCCCAAATGTCTATAATTTAAAATCCTATAATTACCAAAATTGTTTTTAGGACATTTGACCTACATAATACCAATGCCCTAATTATTAATATGTTTTTTCTTTTTTTTCATAATACAGAAACATCCTGAAAGTCACTTATACTTTAAGCTTTCAAATACTATAAATTATCTTTAAATTAAAGTCTTAAATTTGTGATACAACATGTGCTTCCTTACATGAATCACAGACTTTTTCTAGATCTCTCAGTAATATGCAGTTATGCAGTTTCCTAGTAATTACCCACTTCACAGAACCT
The DNA here is from genome assembly GCA_035583185.1 of Anabacerthia variegaticeps. NCBI lineage: Eukaryota > Metazoa > Chordata > Aves > Passeriformes > Furnariidae > Anabacerthia > Anabacerthia variegaticeps. The sequence goes on along the minus strand of JAWWEW010000131.1, from coordinate 57,441,896 downwards.
TGAAGTCAGCAGAACAGCAGAAATTGGGAGGGACTTCTGGAAATCTGATGCAATTCCCTTGCTCAGAGTATGTTGCCCCACACCCTGTTCAGTTGGGTTTTGAATATCTCCAAGGATGGAAGCTCTGCAGCCACTCTGGGCACCCTGTTCCAAGGTTCACCCACCTCACAGTAAAAATTTTTTTTCTTACATTCATTTTTTATCCTGTTTTGCTTACACCTGTCTCACTTAAGTGTCTGCACAGCTTCCAAACCCAAAAGGGCTCCTCAAGAACAAAAGCAATAGATCAAAACTACTGAAAAGTTTCTTTTTTTTAGGGCAGGACAGATGTAAAATAATAACATACAATGAAGGCTACTAGTAAAAAATAGTCTTCTTTAAACATAAATAAATTTCTATATTTAAACAGAAATTTAAACTCTCAAGTATGTAAGTAGTATATCCATGACTTCAGATTTAAAAAAGGCAAAAAAAGGACAAGAAAAAAGCAAAATCAAGCGATAAATCATAAATCACATTATTTTGATATTTAGTGTCAGCTGGGTGAAGGGAGGAGGAAATGCAGTACCAAACATTACTGAATGTATTATTAGTACAGCATTTCCATTATACTTACACAAAGCTACTAGAAATAAATCTTGCTGGCCTTGTTTTTGTTTGCTAACATTACACCTCAAGTTCATAACTGCTTTCTTTGTAATTCCCAGGGAACAAAACTCTAGAAAGGAACCATCCTTGCTAGTGAGAGTTCATAATTCCAAGTCCCATCCCAAGGATGGTAATTGTGCTTTTCCTCTGTTTGACTTCCAGGTTTACCCTGAAGACCCTAAATGCTTCTGACTTGAAAACAAACTTATCCTTTTATCAAATGATTTAAATTGTACCAGTCATAGTTATTTCACTTAATTTCCAGTGAAACTTGGCTTGGTTTAAGTTTGGTTTTCTTTTGTCACTTAAGGAGAAAATCTGGAATTTTTTCAGTCCAAGATTGAAAGGTTGGTACTCCATTTTAGACCCCATCACACTCTTGCCTACTGACACAAATGCATGAATGCTCTCAAAAGGGTTACTAAGGAAACCAGAAGCTATGGTAACCTAGACTAGAAGCACTCTTATTTGTCCAAGGAGATGGAAAGGAAATTTCAGGCATTGCACACTGCAGTCACACTGAAGGTCCTGATCTTTCCTTTTCTCTTCAGCTGCAGCAGACCTTCTGTTTCTCATATTTCCCTTCCAGCAAAGCTATCAAACCAGAATTTTTACTTAGATAAAAGGAGAGAAACATCACTACAGTAATGAAGATGAGTGTGAGGGTAAATGGGTTTTGTCAGTATTACTGTACCAAACTGGTAAATGTATTTAATTTTTCCTTTACCAGTAGGTCAAAAATCCCTTCAATAACTTCAGTTATTCTTCTAGCATTAACATAGCAGCTTGGTCAGCAACGTGCCACATTGCCTGCCTTTTCTCTGAGGAGGAAGGTGTTGTGTTAGCAATACTCTTCACAGAACCTCTTGTCAAAGCTGTCTCCCTGCACATGCTTGTACTCACTTTTAGTTCTGCTGTCATAAACAGTCTGATGGAGTAAAAGCTATCAACAGATTGTAAATGCTCTATGATTGCTAAGTAATGGTGCTTCATTAGAAGTGAAGGGAGCTCAGAAGCTCATCGAACCGGTCTGGAGGTATTTCAGTTGTGCCTTGTAGAAACAATTCTTTTTACTGCTGAACTAAGCAACAAAGCATTCTCTGATTGCAGGGCACGCAACAAAATTCAGTAGTGGATAATGAAAAAATAATGGATGTCATAATAAAGAGTTTAATCTTGACCATGTTTATTCTGTTAAAGCTTTGTGGAAAATAAGTGCTATTTATGCTACAGGACAAGCTTATTTATTTAGAAACATGGAACTACAAGTTGCCTATGGCTGAATACGTTTTTCTATCTTTGCTAATGGTCTGATTTGGCAAGCTGACAGAATATTGAACAGCACCCATGCAGATAGATTTACTGAAATTGGTGAGATTTTCCCCATGAGGTCATTTGAATCAGGGTTACAGGACTGGACCCTGCGTTGGCAAAAAGTATAAATTGTGTCAGAAAAAATTGGCTACAATGTTCAATATAATGCTTAATGTGTAAGAGATTGCTAGCATGAAGTGTTTTTCTAAGTGAAGCATCCAGAGAAGAATGTGCCTTTCTTATTTAAACAAGAAGAGCAAGTAGATTTGTCAAAGATCATGCTCTTTAAGCATAGCTTGTGGAAAACTAAAAAATTAGGAAAAGAATGTCTGTATAAACCATACATCATGAAACAAACTATATTATTGATATTTTTTTATTACTGAGTAGGTGTTGTCATGAATAGCAAACTGATCAACATTGAATGCAAAATGGTTGATGAAAAAATAGTTTGAGCAGAACAGTGGCATTTTGTGCATGTGAGTTAGAGAGACAAGAGATGGTGTGAAATACCTCCCATTTAGCATACCCACTTCAGAGGTAGCCAGGATTTTGTTGCTATGAGGGAGGGAGGAAGTCGACCTGCGCTGAATGGTACACAGAACATTTTAGTCACACAAGCAAAAGCACAAGAGCTGGGGGGGGTGGGGGAAGTATGATATTAATAGATTAAAGGAGTCAATTAAATGGAGAAGTCACATTATAAAATGGCATGAAGTCATCTTTGCTATCTGCACGAATTATGACCTGAGGCAGGTAGTACATGTTTTGTTAGATTAGCAAATATTTACAAAGTAAACTACAGTTCAGAGGACATGAAATATGTGAGTTAAGTGTTAAAAACATATCTGAAATTTTACTGCTATCAGTTTCTAATTAATATTTTAACGGGAAGGTTGACCATATAACATGGTCAACTATTTCCCATAATCACAATTTAGATGAATGTTATTTTTGCTCTGCCAAATACTTTATCAAAAAAAAAAAAAAGAAAAGAAAAGATAATGCATGTAGTGGCTAGAACAAATGATTTTATGCTAGATCTATTTCTGCTACATATGATAGGCTAATGTGGACCATTTTAATCAACAGTATCACCACCTGTTTGCATTTGCAGGTTTAAACTCTTGTTTATGAAACTATAGGGCACAGATTACAAAGATGTTTCTCAGTTTTTGGGCTGGAACCACTGCAGAAACCCTCAAACTCTTCTTTCCTGGGAAGCCCGTAGGTCTTGCTGAGAGCAACATTAAAGACAGAAAACAGAAAGTGGAGAAAAACAAACGGAGGAAAAGTTCCCTCCTCTAGAATGCAGAGGTATCAAAGAAGGAAGAAAATCTCATTTGAGAGCCCTGGAGAGGTAGGAAGCCTCCTTTGCTATGCAGCATATCTATGGGGGAGAGATACAACGAATGGAGGCATAAAGGGAAACAGTTAAAGTGTCCTTTCCCTACCTGCTCACCAACCTGCAGACAGAGCCATAGAAAAGTGGCTAATGGTCTGCTTGATGACTTGTCAGGCTTGACTTACTTATCAGTCCTCTTTCCTGTAAGAGGAAGGGAAGAAACAAGATACAGATACAGAAAATAATGGGCTTCCTTATATCTTCCTTCTTTATCAACCCCCTACACTGTTAGACTGTCTCCTATAGCAGCATGACAGGACCTTGAAGTGCTGCCTAAGCTTACTTACCAATTATGACCAATGTTAACTCAACCTTCTGGTTCTGTTGTACTCAGTGTTTATAGTATTGTGCTTCTGCTCTGTCATATGTGGTAGCTGTATTTTCCAGGGCTATTTATTAGAGTAACTAATCAGAAAAAGGGAGGGATCATAACTTACTGACGGAGGCTTCCTTTTGGTGCCTTGTGACTAACCCAGTACTCAAAACTCTCAGGAACAGTGAAGAATTATTAGTTGTAGGGGCACATTATATCCTTGAAAAGCAAGGCATTGATTGCTGTCTTTTGATTTAATCCAGCCTACTAGTATGTCATCATCATATTTTCATAACAGTTTTGGCTCTACCAGCAGATATAAGTCCATGACAAAACCCCCCAAAAATAGTTTGATTTCTTGTTTTGTCTGCATCAGTTCAGTTTAATTCCATGCGCTTTGATGTTTGACTGATTTGTCTCAATATTTTAAACCAGGCCTATCCCCCAACTCATTCCTTTAATTTAGGCAGCCCATTGCAGTATTTCAATACATAGATTTCATCATGTAAATTTAGCCATTGGATTTTCAATATGAAACTCCAAATCAAGGGAAATAAAAACTGATGTCGAGAATATTTACATCTTTTCCATTTCTAGGATACAGAAAATCTAGTCTCTTTCCTGGCAAATAATAGGAAGATTTAAGAGCCCAAACAGTTTATGACTGTTAAAAGGACTTCTGATAACTATTGAAATTCATGTGTCCAGACACATTTTTCTTTTTAGATTCTCTATTGCTTCTGGCTACAACTGCAGAACATGAATCTACCAGCCAGTCAAGTGTGGGTAACTCCAGTTTCTACAGCATCTAAAATTTGCACCTAAATTTAGGCAGATGAATTCTGCTCAGTCTGTCTACTATTCAACTTATCTGTTGAATTACATTTTCTCTTGAATATCTGATGTTAGTGATCCAGTGGTCCATGAAATTCATGCTATGGAACGTTTATTCTCTCCTGAGCCCAGGACTCCGTCACAGCTAGATGAAGTTCATGTCTATTCCTTTAAGCAGGGAACATGCAAGTCAGAGTTTTCAGCAGATCTGCTTACCAAAGAATTCCATTTAATCAAATAATGTGACTTTCTGTATGTCACAGGCTGTTGCATCACATACTTATCTCCTCTATAATCCAAACACTTCAGTTAGTGAAAACCATTCCAAATGTTGGAAGACTAAACAGTGGCATATTGGTTGTCCTGGCTGATCTGTTGCAGGGAGCAGCAGAAGTTTACACTTTCCGAATCTAGTGATAGAGATACAATCACGTGAGCTGAGTACTTCACTCAGATGTGGTAAGATTGTACAGCAGCAAAGAAAACCAATTGACCTGTCCTGTGTCCCTTCTCTGTTGACCAATATCATAAGTCTTAAAAAAAATCTCTCCCTCTGAATGCATCTCTCAGCTGTGTGTTGTAGAAAAAAGGAAGGGTATTTTTCCTAATATAATTAAGGGACTGACTGAATCTCTGAAGCATGAGTTGTGATAAATTAAATACTTCATGAATACCAGAACAGCATTACTGCTCTCCAGTTCATTTTAAAATTGTCTGGTGGGGATTTGCCAGGGGCTGAAGTAACCCCAGCCCCTCATTCAGATCACTTTCACTCCCAGTTGTTCCCATCATAAATCCATGCACAATACTTTGGCTTTTTTCTGCTTCCTGGTGCACTGACTTGTGGAGGGATGTGCCTGCTCTGCTCCCTTGATGGCAAGAGCTCCCAAAGCACACAAGAAGCTGGAGCACATCATTCTATCAGAGGCCACTCCCAGGGCAGTCTGTACTTCCAGCCCCTGCTTACTCATCTCTGGAAATGGGAGCCATTATGGGAACCCTTCTGTGCTGCAGATATGTTGCCCATGTCTGCAATTGGAAGAGTATCTCAGATCTTCAGAATAGCCCTAGACTATCCCATTGAGTTTCTCAGTTACTGTGGGGGTCTTGGATATGAGATGGTCAGCTTTAATTTCAATAATGAATTGTAATAAATGCTCCTTCACATCTTTCTTTGACAACAGATGGTAAATTTTTATTGCATCTTTAACATCATAAGTGATGTAACATCCCTTTCTGCTTTATTGAAAATACAGAATAGAAATAAATAGTGGATAGTTTTGACAAATACATATCCCTGCTTGCACTGTAACTAAGAAGCTCTGGACTAGTGGAAAAATCTGGATGTTAACGAATATTACGAATCTGGCTGAAAAGAAAAAAAATCTTTTGTAGTTACTTGGAACTTACTTTGGACTCAGTAAAGCTTATTAAGCTCCAAAGGTCAACACTGGCTTTTCCAGGTACATGCTGGCTTTATGCACTGGGTGTCTTTTGATCATATTGCTGGGTAACCTGAGTGCTGGGCTTAAACCTGCTGACATCCTGCCATTCACACTGTGCCCATCTAAAGCTCTCCTGGAACTGGGGTGCTTCGAAGTACAATCCTGAGCACTGAAATGATTCTCCAGGCGCAAAATTAGGGCTGCTGAGTTTACAGCCTCAGCCTTTGTATCACATGAAAGAAGTTGGAATTACTTCTGGGCAGGAACTGTCCTGGGATTAGTATATCTCTGTTTTGTCATGTCTGAGGTTGAGCCAGCAAGCTCTGTTAGTACCAATAAATTCTGCATCCATAGAAATAATAACTCACAGTCTGGGTAAATGTCAATTGACTGTGTATTTAAATAAATAGTTCCATTTCAACAGTGGAACTGATGAAGTCTGGTTTGTAACGAGTTTGTATTCTGCAGTTAGTTAACTTTTTAACTGTATTATACTAAACCACAGCATGATCTCACCCTTTTTGACATCAAACAGCATAAGCAGAATTTGTGTAATCATGCTTAAAATGTGAAGTACGGAAGTTTGTAATAATTTTGGGACCTTCTCAGTATGAAGTCAGCCTTTTTTTCAATAGGTGCTATCTTTAACATGCTTACAAGGACAACAAAACCAATTTTTCTTATTACCCAGGTTCTCATAGCACTAGAGTTTGGAATGGGAATGATTAAAAGAGTTTGCAGAGGGAGGACAGCGCAGCATAATTAAGCTTAGATTTTATTTACCTGATTGCCTAGTGTGAGAGGAGAAGACATGCCCTTTATTTATAAATCTAAATAACTAATTGAAATAAAATGGGAGTATGCAAGAGCACAGATGCATTAGAACAAGATCATACAGTTTAATTGTGTGTTATACTTGCCAAAGGCATGCTGTTTCTTTGAGATCTAACTGATAGCTGAAATCAAGCAGGTGAAAACAAGTATGTGTGGGGCCTTCACCATACCTTTTAACAGAGTATTCAGTTTTTAATAAACATGTAAGAAGAAAACTGTGCACAATAACCACTTTTATTAAAAAAAAAAAAAATAATAGTTGAGGTTCTGGTCTTCCATGAGATGATAATTTTGGGAAGAGACCAAAAGGTGAAGAAAAAATAAAGTCTGTACTCTTCTGCAAATGATGATCAAGCTCTTCCCTCAATATGAGCTCTCAGAAAGATTCCTCAAAAATAGAAACCAGAAATAAAATTGTAACGAACATCAGTATATTCCATTTTTGCACAAGATCTGTTAATAGGGTATCTAATTCTCCTTTACCTGTTTTACATCAGTTTTACAGACAGGAAAGTGACACCAAACTTTTTCTCTTTCTTTTCTCTGTGTAAGAAGGAGCATAGTTCTTGTGAGTTACTGTTCTGCACAAGATTTGTTACTTAAATTGTATTTTAAATTAATGATAAATAGCCATTGGATAAATACAAGCTGTGATAAGCTTCCTCAACTGTTCTGAAAATATATTTGAAAATATGGGACCACTGCCTTTCCCCCCGAGAATGTGAGGAAGGGGCATTGTGCAATTAAAATAATGTTTATCCCTTTTCTCAGTACAGATATTTTTTCCCTTAAAATTTCTTCAGTACTCCATAGAATTAAATTCTCCCTCCATTAAGGAACTAGAATAATTAGAGCTGAGGTCAAAACCTGACAAAGGCAGTGCTATCAGGGCAACACAGAGGATGATGTGGAACTTCCAGTCCATCGACATGATGAGTTTTCATTTTCCCTTAGAAAACAACATAAAATATTTACAAGCCCCTGTCAAATTTTAGAGTCTTGAAATAAACAGTTTAATAATGACTGTTTGCAATTTTTAATATAATATTCTAAATAATAAGCCTTGAAAAAAATATTTAGGCACCTGAAAAAATAAAAATCCTTTGTTGCTGCTCAGTGCCTCCAATAAAATAATCTCGTTTCTCCCTGACTCATTTTACATCTTTTATTCTTGTGCTGAATTTTAGGCATCCATGTCTGAAAGCTGTGGTATGGTAACGGAGCTTTTGGTAATAGACACTTTCAAGAGTATCTACTGAGTTTGCCACACAATCTCCTTTCCTCTGCTTTTCACTTGAAATACTCTTTAAATTGACATGGGCACACTGTTGTACCTCTAGCACAGTATAGAGAACTCCATGTAAGTTCTAAAAGTACAGCCACAAAAGGGAATCTATTAAAGACCATTTAATAAAAATCGAAAACATCTAACTGTAAAGTGTATAGGGGAAAAAATATAATTACTTTTTAAAGCAAATGTAGGAGAATGTGTGGAGCAAGAGCCTCTAAGCACTGTTAGGAGTTTAAAAATGAAATGCAGTGGCATGAATTCACCATGAAGCAACAATATTTTGAACCTTATTATAATGGATAAATTTAACTAAACTGGAAATTTAATAAATTTGGCCCCTTTAGAGGGAATTATTAGAAAGTAAGCATTCTGATTAAATCTAGAGAATTATCAGAATATCTTCAAAATTACAATTCTGTATCAGGAAAGAGACTAATTTTCTTAAAAGCTCAGCCTATTTCAGTGGCGCAATGAAGATAACTGAAATAGAAAAACTGTCTGAAATCAAAGAAAAGCAGAAGAGAGAGAAATGAGCTTCAATCGAGAGAATAGAGAATTGGTAATAAAATAGGAATTGAAGAAAACTCATGTCTGCCGGTAAAAAGGGTAATAGAAATTTATTTTTTTTTTTCCAATTACATTGGGAACAAAGGAGATTGTACTAATGGCATGGACCATTATGAAATTGGACATGGGTAAAATGAAAATAATTTCTCAGGAAATGTTCAATAACTGTTCCTACTCCCTGTTTGGAAAGGCTGATGATATACAGGAGTTACACAAGAACAAGGGAGAACTTTCTAGCCTGCTCATAGAAATATAGCTGATACCATTGGTGATGTCAATACCTGGAGTCCAGAGCTTGAAAAAAGCTGGCTAATATATCTAGTCTGCTAGTGTTAAACTTATCAAACATTTGAATACTGGGGAAGTTGCACAGAGTTGAAAACCAACCCCATTTGTGCCAATAATGTGAAAGGGTAAAAGGTCTTCTGGTCATCCTGAAAACAAAACCAAGTGAAATAATGAGAAAAGTGCTATGTGATAAAACCATTGAAGAATAAAAATATAATTTATCATAGTTAATGTGACTTTCAGGAAACGGATAATTTTAAAAGTGCATGCCAGTTGTGAATCATCATCAAATGGTGGGTTTCCTAGTGAGGTGCTGCTCAGATTGGTATTAGGCTCAATGTTTTTTCAACATTTCATCAGTGATGTGAAGAAGCAAATATGAAATCACGGATGATAAAATGTGTGGATGGAACTTTAAATAACACTGAAGATTTGGTAGTCATTTAGAGAAATCTGGATTGCTTGATTAGCTGGTACTATTAAAATGAATGCTCCTATTCAGGTGTACTATATGGCATAGCGTTCATCAGTGATGAGCAAGGCAAGATTTTAGGAAACTTCAGCCTGGAAAATAGTCTATATAGGTGACAGTTTCACTCTTGTGTATTTTGCTGTGTGAATTTTAACCCTAAAACAGGCTATATTTCTGTATCTATAAGTTTAGCCCAGCAATTCTGGTCCTTTTCATAGATGTTCATCTCTTTTGGCCATGCTTTTCTTCCAATTTTCTTGTATGAAAATGTTTCTTATAAGGACCTTAGTATCATCTGTTTGATGAAGTCTACATGCACATGCATGTGTGTGTGTGTGTGTGTGTGTGTGTGTGTGAAAATTCCAGCATGTTGACTGTGGAATGTAATGGGAATAGCAGTGCAAGGGTCCCGTAAAAGGCAAATTGAACACACACAGGTGTCCATGGTATTTTTTGAAGGTTGGCTATGAGCATACGTGTAATGTATTTCTTATACTAAGAAAAATTAGTCTTTTCTCAAAAAATCTCTCTGAAGTATTGAAAAATATCCCAGATTTTCATATTATGCTATTCAACATAAACAATTCATTTTTTTGCTCTTTGATTGCTGGAATGATGAGCCTCTTCTGATACTCATTCTTTCCTTTGGGATAAGGTGAAAATGTGGGCTCCACTACCTGTATTTTATAATCTAATGAGAAAAATATCCACCTCAGAAGTCACCTCAAACTCTCCCTCTGTTGTTTTAGCTCCTTTTTCCTTCAGGAGACATACTTGTTCATTGAAATATATACTAATAGATACCTTTCCCTGAAGTACTGCTGTGAATTCCATCTTTTCCAATTTATTTGCTCTCACATTAAGTTCACATTTTTTGTTGACCTGGACTGTATTTTTATAACCCTAAGTGATATCAATATACATTTTAAACCATGAGGCTTTTTTTGAAACTGGCGTAGCTGCTGAGGCACTGATTGAGAACCAACACATCTTTGGGATAAGTCTCTTTGTGTTATCTTTGTATTATTTGCTGCTGGAGTTCTGTATCTCATGCCTATGAAGTGAGGGTCTTTCTTTTCTTTGCCTTTACTCTGTTACATATTCTTCCAAATATTGAACCGTAATTTGATTTTGATCGTTTTGACCAAGTGCTTTAGTGCAGCTCTTGAAGACTTATTTAAGTATGTCTGCTTCCATATTCATTGCTTGCAGTATTTTCTGTTCTCCATAAGAATATAATTTAGCTTTCATAAACTTTACTTTGATTTCGGTGACTTTGCTTGGCAAGCTCTAATTGCTATTTTAGGATAAAATAAACTCCACAGATTTTATATCCCAAATCACAATTATGATTTCTTTTTTACTTTAGCAAAAGCTCAATCTCCCACAATTGCAATATCTGATTTTCAGGTTTTTATCAGTCAAAAAAAAAAAAAATAGTTACCTTATTCTTTGATCTGTTACATAAAACATATAAATTGTATTTTATTTTTAATGTGACAGTGCAAAACTTCTCACATTTCAAAATCACATCTTCATAGCTATCCTCCTCTGCCTGAATTAACTGAAATCTGTTAAAAACAAGTACATTAGAACAATTGCTCATCAAATTACAGCTGCTTCCAATTCTTCCTGTTAGCTGGTGCCTGTTTAATATTGAGAATTTTTTTTGAAAAACACTATGCTAGTTTAAGACATACTCAGAAAGTAATTGAGGTTATTGGCTTAGAATTCTGTAGCAAAAAATGTGAACTACATGAAGTTAACTGTGGCTTTTATAAATATCACATATGTGCAAGTGCTGGAAAATTAATGAAAAAAATGCCAAAACAGATAAAATTTTGACAGATGAATGACTCAATTTTTCAAAATGTTGAACGTTAGGAGCAAATTATTATTATAGCCATGCTCATAAAAACAAACTCTTTATCAGGTTAAAGCAAACAGTGTCTGCATGGTTTTACAATAAACACAGACTCTCAGTTTTACTTGAAAAACAATCTATGTGTTTTAAAACTTGTGGGTTGTTCCCCCCCCCCCCCCCCCCAGTTGTATCAGCAGATATAATAGCAGATCTACCCTTGATTCTTTTCAGTTGACTGCATCCTCCTTATTGGCTTTCCATGTTTGAAGTCACTTTGGCAGGAGCCATCAGTGAGACATTGTGCAGGTCCTGAGAGACAAATGGATGCTACAGGGTAGAATGGGGTAGGGTAGGGCATTCTTGGGCTCCCAGTGGTTTCCCCTCCTGCTGCAAGGGATTCTCAGCTGCAGGAGGGATAGTCAGTGAGGGTGTGGGGCTCTAATGGATTCCCACAGGGGCCTAAAGCCTTGATAATTTCCAGTGAGGGAGGGTAACCAGGAAATAATAGGACACTCACAGTAGCGTGGCTTTTAGCTTTTGTGATTTTCTGGTGATTTTTGTGATTTTTTCAGATGATGAGAAGTAAGACATTACTCTGCTGCAGGTTGTATATATACAATCACTATTATTAATTGTTTAGAATCTCTGGAGATTCAGTGCAGATGAACTTGTGTGTTCCACCTTGAAATACTGCCAGAGTTGGCGCTGAGTTCACAGTAATTGTAGCATAGCTCAAGGCTCATATGGGAATGTGAACTGTATGTCAGACTATCAAATTAGTGGCCTTATTACTCCACTAAGAATTTCAGTGGGTGCTGTTCCACACACTACGATGTGGAGGCAAAAAATGGAAAGAATACATGAATATCTGTAGAAAGACTGACCCGTAGAAACCTGATGTAGATCCTGCATAGAAGCTGGGGAGAAAATTCAAAGACTTTATATTGAGGACATTCACTAACAGATTTTGCAAAACAGTAGCTGCAGAACTCAGTTAATGAAGGATATTACCTAATGTTTCTATAGGATCAGGTGATGGAAAAGTTAGAAAACATTCATTTACTCTCTGCCATTTATGAAAAATGATTTCTGAAAATTTTAGATTCATAAGAAGGAGACAAAAGTGTTTTTAAGCCCCAAACACTGTCTTGGTTTATAATAGAATTGCAAGCATGTGCTTGTAACCCCTCTACCACACGGAGCTCAGACAATTAGGAAAATCATTGCTCATTCCTCATGTCTAAACTAATCTGAAATAGTTGTCTAAAGGCAGAGGAAGTGGAGCTAAACAATTTCTGATATATATTTTTCTTAAGAGGAAAGAACATAAGTTTACTTACCGAATTTATAAATACAATGGAAAAAAATCTAAAAATAATCAGGTCAAGGTGGAGAAAATGACCAAAGACCAGCACATAACTCGTTCTTGACGAATGGTAAAGGTGATGTTATCTTTGGGTCTGTAATATAGTCCTTAATGTCTTGTTAAAACTGCATTTGTGGTAAAAATGAGTAGGCAAAGGTGTGAAGAGATATGTCATTTCTGTAAAAGACAAGTAGGAGGAGAAAGAGAAAAGGGTTCATATAATAAAGCTTGACAGAGAAGCTGAGAGAATATGATTAAAGACAGTGAGGTTTTTTTGAGGTTAGTTTGTTCAAAGCTTTTATAATTGTTAAAAGAAAATTCCCAGGAACTAGTTTTCCACCCAGCACAGGACAGTTGGTTGTTGTTTTAATTTGGCCTTTGTATATGTGACTAAGAATGGGACTGTTTCAGGATTGTTTGGAAATCAACTTTGCATGGAGGACTTTTGAGGTACTGACTTTTGAAGGATTTGGCTTATGATTAAAAAAACAACCACAAAAAACTTAATTATGTTAGATATTTTTACAATTGCATTTTATGGAACATTTAATACCAAATTATTGAGAGTCTCTATTATGAGACATTTTCTTCTTCACCAAAAATCATTCACAAATGGAGATTTCTGGAGCTATACAGCCATTGCTGTAATTTCACCTAGGGAGAGGGGATTGCTTCCTTCTCAAGCATTACATAGATTTATGCAGAGGACTTTCCCTTTTAAAAGCATTTTGATTTTTATGGCATATACTTACACATATTTTTCCCTTAGGTGTTTTATGTTATAATTGAGCCAAACATGAACCTTGCAGCTGCACATTCCACATATTTCTGTCAAAAGTAGTTCTCTTGAGGATGACGTAAATTATTTGCGGAGATATTGCATAAATAACAAGCAATTTTCATATTTAAGGAATCTAATAACACTGTTAAGACTAGAAACTTAACAGGGTGATACAAATCTTTGGGAACTCACCAAACCAAATATCCTGTAAGACATTGATAGCATTTGCTCTAACCATGAATATACATCTATTGCTAGTTTCTGTTCAGCACTCTAATGTATTTCCTACACTTTCAAACAGACTGTGAAGCATGAAATTCACACAAATTTGGGTTAAAGGGTCAGGTAGCAGATAAAGCATCTCTGGCAAAGCATTCTCTCTAGGATGCAGTGGAAGCTTTCTTTGTGTAGAGATGGCACATATTTATTTAATTTGATGGATGGAAGTGATTATGTGTGCCCTGGGAGAAGTGCTACATCACCAAAGGCTTCCCTGGAACATCAGTATATTTTTCCCTACACTTGCATGTCCTATTCAAAATCCTTACCAAGTTGTACTCTACTGGACAGCACACTAATAATTCCCATCTGTACTTAGGGAAGACATGTTACAAAATGAAAAAAAAAAAAGCAATGAATTGTTAAAGTGCGTTTTGACCAGCAGTTTGCTGTTTTGCCAAGAATTAGGTGGCAGAGCTACAGGTGTAGCAGGTAAATATGCTTTACACATTTATATACATGCTATAGATATTTTATATCTATGTATATATATATATAATGCTTTACATTTATACATGCTATTTTAAATGATTTATTTTTTTTTTTTTTTCATTTTCAGAGGATAGAAAATCTGAAGAATACAGAGGACTTAATAGAGTTCAGGATATAGGAAATCCAGTAGGTCTTGAATTCCAAAGCTGAGATTCACTGATTTAAGTAAATTATTTTCCTTTTCTTCCATTAAACCACCAGATTAGTGATTGGCTTGTCATGATCACCTAAAGATTTATAGATCAGTACTTAAATGAGTGTTACAGGCTTTTATCATGCAACAAGCATATTCTCACTAGACTATGAAGCTCTCACTAAATTAAAACCATAGTTTATATTCATGTGCACAGTAAAGCTTTCTTTGAAGTCTGTGATTACCAGCATGTTTGAGGTTAAGCAGTTATTTATATAAATTGCTGGGTAAGGGCTAGTCTGTTCAGCATTTTGGAGAATCAAATTCAAATGTCCTGAATCAACTGCTACTGATTTAATTTCCATGGCTGTGAAATCTCTCCCTGTGGGGAAAAGAAAATAAGAAGCAGCAGGTCTGATAGTTGTACTGAAGACCTCCTTCATTGATAAGTGCTTTAGCCCTAAAACTGAGCAAAGTCCTATATGGGGAGCCACCTCTTCCACAAAAGTAAGAGATGTGAGAAGATACAGGTCAAACATGATGAGAGAAGTGCACAGGAATATAGGTCTGTAAATAGTCATCTGCATCATCAGATCTAATTATTTATAATCCTCAGCAAGCTACCAAGTTTGAAGGGTCCACAGTATCATCTGTGCCACACACTATCTATACATCTTATGGGCCACAAAACATTTCTGCATCCCATTAAAGTCACAAGCTCTGTAATAAAAGTCTCAGCTAAAATTTTCCACAGGAAGAGATCAAGAAACACTGTGGTCATTGTCAGTGCACTAGCAGGATGTTTATTAAATAACCTTTCCAGATAATCCCCTCCAAAAGACCCACTGCATAAGAAAGATATCCCAGTGGCTCTTGACTCTCTGATGCAAGAAAAGTCCTCCTCAGTCTCACTTCTAGTGATCTTTTTAAAATTAATAATTACTGTAAAGGTTGTGGTTATTAATTTGGAGTAACTTCACAAAGTGAATCCAAGACAACTTCCAGTTTTACATATGCATTAATGGATGCATTTTTATCTCTATGAGACTGTTGTTTAGCATCATGTAATACTTATCCTTACTTAGTGATCTTCATTAGCATGTTCACAAGATTAATACATTAATCATCACAAGGCTGTGGCCCACTGAAGTACTCACACAGTGGTGTATGGACTAGCCAATCGTAGCTCTAAGCCATGTGATAGCGCATTTACTTCAGCTAGCTGCATTCTTTCTGAAAGAACTAGCAGATTGATTGTTTCTAGTGCTGCTGTGTAGCAGCAAGGTTAGGGCTTTTGCTCAGCATCGGCTTTAAAAAAAAGTTATTGTAACCTTCATTGACTGAAGAAGACTTGAAGCACAAAAATAGTGGTCTTTATAATTGCTTTTGTAAAGTAGTCTTAAACAAAGAAACTGGAGAGCTTTCCATGGTGAAGGCAGAACAATAAGAGTCAGGGAAAGCTGAACTGCTCTGAACACTGGAGCACAATGGAGCTTCACAGCGTGTTTTGGTAGTCCTTCACCAGGCCAAGGAGACAGAACTACAAGGTTTTTCTTTAAAGTATGATTTTTCGTTTAGAGTAGGAATGATTTCTTGTTTGTTTGTTTGTGGGTTTTTGTGTGTAATTTTTGGAGTCTAAAATGTGTTCTATTCAAGTAAGGAACAAAGTATCAAAATTTCAAAGTGTCTTAACAGCCAAAAATGAGGAAAGTAGTCAGCTGAAGTCTGTTGAAATGCTGTATTTAACAGCTTAAAATATTTCTTCTCTATGTGACTGGGGTTTCTTTTTTAATATTTTCTTTTATTATTTTTTAAACTTATTTTTAGCTCAGGGAAAGTAACTTTAGAATTTCAAAGCATGATGATAAAATGTTTTGATGTTTTTGGAACTTTTTGTTTGTAATTTTCCAGATTATTTAAGGTCAGTTCTTTCCTGATTCAAGTAAATGGGTATTTTCTGTTTCAATGTATGCCACAGAAAGATTCCCATTGCTGTTTTTAAAGGACCTTTTTACAACAAGGAGAAAATTATGACTATTTGGTACTTATGTTACATATATTCTAGTACCTTTAGCGCAGTAATTAGCGCAGAAGGTTTTCATTATCAGTTATCAGAATTTTGGGACCTTCTAATGAATATATTTTGTTTTTTGGAAAGTTTCATTTTGTTATCATGTTTCTAGCAGGATTTAGTATAGCTTGTCTGTGTCCTCTGCAGACCACTAACGCAACCACTGCCTATGGCAACCATACTGTCTACAGTGTTTCCAGTACGGAATATGAGAAGTGTGTAATAAAGCCCTTAGAACTACGTGGGCAGTGTTCTGTTATTAAAGTGTGTGGGAGCCTCTGTTCCAGACACTTTTATTTTTAGGAAGGAGCCACTGTTTAGTTGCAGAAAGAGCAAGGGCGAATTATTCCCTTGTTTAAGTGTTTCAGGCATTACAGCAGCTAAATGGATCCCAGTGCTGTTCTGGCATCCTGAGGCAGTTGTGCTGTGACTCACAGAGTTACTAACGAAGTTATCCGGGTGCGTTGCTGATGAGCAACTCTCCCTGGGAGCCATTGCCAGTTTCTGCCCCGCAGGACCCCAGCCCGTCTGCTGCCAGGGCCATGCCCAGCTGAGACAGGGCAGCTGGGGACAACAGCAGTGTCAGCCAGCACTCCCAGCGTGGTGGCTTCAGGTTTACCTTCCTGTCTCCAAGAACAGATTTTATCTCAGATTCCCCAGGATAATGTGTTAGGGCAACAGATTAAGACAGAGCAAAAGCTGAAGACCAGGAGGACTTACAGGACACTAAGCTTTAGGCCCTGGTGCCTCGCTGCACATCCAGGGATGTCAGTGGGAATATGTGACCAGATGAGAAAAAGGAATTGGCAAGGGAATACAATAGTAACAGTGAGGTAGCTCTATTTTCTGTTTCTCAATTAATACAGGGAATTAACATAGCAAAGTGAAGGAATTTATTTTAAGTGAAAACAACACAAATTCACATCTCAGAATTGTGATGATATCTTGCTATACCAAAGTTCTTAATAAAATATGAGAAAATGCTTCAGTTTTGAAACTTAGTTACTCATTCCTCTGAAGAAAGTTCTATTTGAGTAAAAGAAATATAGCTCGAAAAAGATAGATAATCCTTAAATACAATTTCTAATGATCAAGTTAGCTGACAGATCTTGGTGGGATTTTTCAGGCAGTGTAGCAAAGGACAAGTTCTGGTAGTAATCATATCATACCCTCAAATTGAAGCCATATTCTCAATAAGTTTCAGTACATGTAGCTGACATGATGCTGAGCATGACTGGTCCATTGCTATAACAGCTGCAAAATCAGCATTATATTTGCAACTGTTAAAAATGATAGGATGAAAATGTCCTGTTTTAGCAGGACTGTTGAGTTACTGTGTAAATAAAGAACTTTTACACACACACACACACACACACACATATATACTGTCACACATAATGGAAAAAACACCTGTTACAATATCCACATTTAGCTCGTATTTCTAAAATAATTTTGAAAAATCATGTAATAAATATTAACAATTCTGTTTTTTGCTTTGTTGTTGAATGAAGTAATACATCATGAAATGACCAAAAGATAGAACTCTTTGAATAATTTCTTAAACAATATTCTGTCAGGTTTTCTGTCTCTCCTGTAAAGACTCAAAAACAAACACATTCATAAAGCTGAGTATTTTGCATTCGTTGTTTACCAACTTCTATGTTAAAAAAGTGGTTTACCCCTTCTTTATGAATATTTAATAACAAACACTACACAGCAGTCAAATTTTAGCTTGTGAAGAATTCATTGTATACAGTGTGCTTTAGAGGTCATTTACTGAAAGCGTATTAAGGACCTAACTACAGATTTAAACAAATTTATGTTTATGTATATTTTCCCCTCTAAAATTTAATGAAATGGTTTGGGAAATATTTATGTAATTTTTGAGGTATTATAGAATATTTTAGGTTGGTTCCAGTGCACTGAGAAACAGAAATTTGATAATGGCAGTTACATCTCCTCCAAAGAAAAGTGAGTACTAATTTCAATCTCAATTATCATAAAATCCACACAAATAAATATGCACATTTGGGTTTTTCAATTACTTGGTAATTTTTTTGACCCAATTTCTATTGACTCTATCAGGAAGGTCTTGCTTTGCAAAGTCAGAATCAACATTTCAGTTCACTAAAACCTGTTCAAGACCATAGGAAGCACAGCATTAAAAACCTAATCAGAAAGCTGGATCAGGAATCTTTCCCTATCTTTTTTGTCACACTCTTCAAGTTCCAATTGTCTTTACTTTTTCGCGTCCTTCTTCCAAAAGGGAGAACCCTAGCAGCTCATTCCTTCTTTAAAGTGAAGACCCTCATACTGCTCCATCATTTCTCAGCAGCCTTTTTGTCTTTTCTTTTTTTTTTTTTTCCTTTTTTTCTTCCCTCCCCACCCACCCCCCGGCTGAAAATAGAACTGGTCTAACTCTTCTAGTACTGCTCTCAGTACTGGAAGAACTCTACACATGACTGTTTTTTCTCCCACTTAGCTCAAGATTTCCCCTTATTCTTTGGTCCAAGTTTGATCTTCCAATTCTGTATTTGTGGTCCTTGTTTAGTTCCCTTTGAATAAATACAAATATGCAGTTATGGTTCCTTGTACTTCAAAGGCAGAAGAGCAGCAGCAAAGCAGCAGCTTTGCCTGTATACGTCATTACTGACACCACTCTGTCAGCCATGCTTTAGCCTAGAGCAGTGGCATCTTAATGTATTCTGTGTGTTTCTGCTCTTCAAGCAGCTCTTCAGTCTTTCTCTATGAAGTTCTTTCCTTTGGAGAGCGCTCAGGCTCTTTTACACGTGTGTCAGGGTTAGCTATGGCTCTGCGGTTGTCCCAACCTGACAGGCACTTTTCCACGGCTCCCTTACAGCAAGGAAGAAGCATCTATCAGAGGTCATATGTACTGGGCTTCCTCCTTGGCAAGGGAGCAGAGCAGGAATCACCCCTGTGGAGCCTTACAGACTGCAACAACAAAGAAATGAGCTACTGTAGCACTCAGCGTTTTGATGTTGAAGCAATCGCTCCCTGCCAGGAATTCAGTGCCTCATTCCTCTTCCTGGGGCCAACCTCCTCTGTAGTACTCACACCAGGTGCCGATGCCCTATCCCTCTCATCACTTCCCCTGGCATTTGCCAAATCACCCTAATTGTCTGTCTTCATACTGGGAGTCATACCCAGTCACTTTGAAGCCCTCAGGCACAGTTTGCTCTCCCCAAATGTGCTGGGGTGATCCTCTTTTCTCCATTAGCATATCTATGTCTCCACAGACTTCACCGATGTGCTTCTGCTTAGCTTTTTCTCCCTCCAGCAGGTTACACAAAGCACACCAAAGTCTGCAGGCAGTGACATCTCCAAGTCACAATCAGTGTTGGGTGTCCTGAGTCTGAACTGACCATGTCACACTTTTAAACAAAACAGTAGGTACTCAGCAAATATGAGGAGGAAAGCTGAGAAGGAAAGCACCTGCACCTTAGGATGTCTGCCAAACCTAATAGGCAAAAACTCGGTTTAAGCTGAAAGGTCCAAGTGTTGTTAGTTTTCTAGCTTCTGGATGTTATCCTTGTTCAAAACAAGTCCTAACAGCAGATTTTAACCCTATTTTACAAGAGTCTGTACTCCAGGTAACTCCA
Source organism: Anabacerthia variegaticeps (assembly GCA_035583185.1). Lineage (NCBI taxonomy): Eukaryota > Metazoa > Chordata > Aves > Passeriformes > Furnariidae > Anabacerthia > Anabacerthia variegaticeps. The sequence continues at coordinate 57,421,879 of JAWWEW010000131.1, read as the reverse complement.
GATACTCTGGAGAGATCCTTCTCTGTTCTTAAGGCTTTGTGTCTTCATTCCTGTACATCACATCACCTTTGAGGCTTTGTTCTTCACTTACATTCAGTGTCAGGACTGAAGTCTTCCCACCTTCACCCTGATAACTCATAAGGCTTTTGGGGTTTCCATTTCCTCCTTGGGGTCATCTGCCAAAAAGAGTGGATCTAACAAAGCTTAGTGAGACAGTGATGACTTCCCTTGAAAACTATGGTGCTTCTTAAGTGGTATCTATCTTTAGCAGCCCCTCATCAGCACTAAGACAACTGCAAGAAAAGCAAGAGAGGATTCCAGAAGTGTTCCTGCAGCTCTAACATTTGATGAGACTGATCCAGTGACTTTTAGGGGAGGGATCAACAGATGGATGCTGTGAGATGAATGTGATAGGAGCTGCAGGATTCAGGACATACAGTGTGAGGGGAGGTGCTGGGTGTAAGGCAGGCTCTTGGGCAGAGGCACATCTGCTTTCCTAGGTCTCCTACAATAGTGAGCTGTGAATGAGTTATCAGTCCTGTGAAGATTTTCTTATAGATGGTGTTTTCTTGACCGTGAGAGACACCAAAGGCCTGTAATCTGGTGGTGAGTATGTGTGTGTATGTCTGTTGCCAGTTTTGCCACTCCTAGGTATGGACACAAGGAAATTAGCATCTCTGAGCAAGTTTTCTCTTTCAGCATAGGATGACCAACGGAAGCGATGGGAAACTTTACTTGTTGGACCTGAAGGGAAGGAGAAGTATAGCAGCTCCCTACTCTTGTGCCTAATGTGGCCCAGCATGGGTGTTCATGTACAGGACTAGACTGAATGTCTGAAGAAGTTGATTTGGGGTCAAGAAGAAAAAGAAGAAGGAAGACGAGCAAAACCAAAGAATGACTAATTTGATTTCTTTATTTAGCTCATGTCCTTTTCTGTTGCCAGTCTTCTGGCTGCACAGGTGCCATGGGTTGTGAGAAATGAGTCAGACAATGGCTTTCAGGCTCTGCAAGTCTGTGCTTTGCTAATCTGATTTGAAGTCTAGCAATAAATAATTTAATTTATTAATTAATGTACTTAAGTCTTAAGGACTGTCCTAAAAATTTGGTTTCAATTCTCTATTTGGCGTACATATTTTTGGAATTAGAAGACAGGAATAATTTAGGTTTGTTTGAAAATATCTAATTGTGCCTAACTAATTCTAAAATAATTTTATAGGGTATCTTTCAATTTAAGTTTGTCTCCTTTTAAAAATATTTGTCTTAAAAGAACAACATAACATTCTCTTTAAGTTTGCCTTTATTGTGTGTGAGGGAGTGACAGATACTTAGAAATATCTGTCACTTAGAAGACAGATACTTAGTAGTTTTTTGGACTGGAATCCCTGTCAGGGTATGCTACTATATTGAGTTTTCACTTCAGAACATTAATAATTCCTGCTTTCAGGAATTAAACATCAATTCACAGTTCCTTTGATTCTTTTCTTATTGGTTTCTTTTGAAAAAAGGAACTGTTGAAGCGGTCCAAACTCAGCACGGCAGAGACCAAAGGGCATTTCTTTTCCCCACTTTGGATTATTCTTTGATAGTCTTTCTATTTTTGTCAGATTGTTCAATATATCATTTTCTTCACATGAGAGAAAGCAGTTATTAAGTTTTACTTGCCAGTGATGCAGAAAATGACACAAATGTTTTGCTTACTGAGCGTTCTTAAAGTTCTTCCTGAGCATTAGGCATACATAAAAAATAGGGTATTACTTTTGATTTGCACCAGGAGTTGGTTGGTTTGGATTTTTTTCTCCTTTAAAATGCATCTATTTCAGGTGCAAATAATTTAGAACAGTGTAATTAGTAAAATAGATGAGAGATGCTACTGATCAGAGAGTATGCATTAAGAATTCTGGTGTCAATAGGAGCGAAAGCTTGTTACAGAAATCTCTTGCTGGCAAGCTCATTTTTAAAAAGTCATTATTAAAAATTGCTTCAACTAGTCAGATCATATAAAATCTACTTGTACTGTAATATTCCAGATGCTTGATTACTGTTCTTCAGTGTAGTGAGTTGCCAATTTCTTCCTCCTGAGAATGTGTGACAGATTGCAGTACAATCTGTTGATGTTCTCAATTGTAGCTAAAGTACATCATTGTCACCCATGCTGCAAAGCTGGGACATATACTGTAAATATATAATTTTGGGAAATGTATGCTAATGTTTTGTATTCCAGCAATTGCAAGTGGTACATGACAATATACTTGATCTGGTGAGGAGGATAATCAGAGGCAGAAAAAAACAAAGGAGATAATTAGAGCAGCAAAATATAGTGGATACGCTAATTTCATGAACAATACAGGTTAAGTTGTCTTTGGTGTGTGTGCTGGTGCTTGGGAAAAGGGAGAGGGAAAGAACAGAGGACACCATGCTTATGTTAGTCCCTACCCTCCATTTTCTGCTCTGAAAGGTTCGGGCACAACAGCCAACCCAGCACAAAGTTGCAAATGGTAAATGTTACAGCCAAGCCAATGACTGGCAATAAATCAGGAAATGTGGATTGTTTATTCTCTCTCTTCCCCTGTGGAGGAAAATCAGGGATGGAAAGTAGAAAGAAAGGCTTTTTTTTTTTTTGCTTTTTTTTTGTATTCTCCCAACATAGTAATTTCCTTCTGCATTTTGCTCACTCAACTTCCTTTCCCAACATAGCCTTTCTTCTTTGAAGTTCATTAAGATTTCATATCAAGGAAGCATTTAAACATTAAGGACATCCCCACTCAGCAAATGTCCTAGGTACCTAAAACACAGATTTGGTCTGGTCCACTCACCCCCACCTCACAATTACACATACTATCATTTCTTCTCTGAGCACTTTGGTCATGAGGCTGGAGCCCTAGGCTTGTATCAGCTTTGGGTACTGCCACTTTGTCACACACTGGTAGCTTTCACATTGAACACAGACTGCTCTGTCCCCATCTGTCTTTGGCCCCTTCCCCTTCATTGGAAATTGCAGTTACTCAGCTGCAGGGTCAGCTGGCTGCAGCTCATCCTGCAAAATCATACCTTATTTTGGTGGCTGCCTCACACGTGGCTGCACAGCCTCAGGGTCAGACCCAAGATGGTTTTTAGGAACATAGGCCTGCAGACAGGCAGATGATTTGGGAGTGGGATTACCCACTCCAGGAGTGCCAGTTCAGATGGGCTCCACAGGGCTGTAACACAAAATTGTGCCCCTGGATTTCTTGATGGACCCACACATAGTCCATCTGTGTTCATGGTTACAGTGTGACTAACAGTCATGAGATATTAATGTTTGGTTCTACTGTGTTACAACAGCAAAGAGAACTTTGGTTTTCTACAATTTAAATGCATAAATATGGGTCTCTGTAGACCATACATATACATGAAGATGAGGTAAGAGAGAAAGGTATAAAGTAAGGCACAGCAGTTTTAAACCTTTTAACTTTTCCCTTTAAACACATTTTTCCCTTATCTGCTTTAGTGGTCTGTTTTCCACTGTTAAACATTTCTTTATTTTTATTTTTCCCACTCCATGTTGATTTTGAAATACCTGGATTAACAGAATGAAGAGAAAAGCTGAGATGGTAGTTTTATTGCTAGTCTTCTACTAAATGTCTTGGAGAGACATTAATCTGAAAAAAACTGTGTCTCTTGGAATTTAGATGTGAGATCAGGCTATGACATGGAGAAGGGCACAAGATGTGGCTGCTTTACCAAAACACTACATAATGTGTGCACGTTTGTAAATGTAAATTGTTTGTAGAATTCATTGGAAACAGCATATAGTTATCTCAGGGTATAATTTGCTCTGAGGAGGAAAATAATGATGTTAATTCACAGCTCTATTAATTACACTGGAAGTGCTATTTTTTAAACATGTCACTTTGAAAACAGCCTTTGTTCTTAATTGTATTTGATTCCAGTAGAGAAGCTCTGTAATTTCCATGGCGGATGAGGTGGCTGTGATACACACTGGAACAAAAGGTTGTCTTAGGAAAGGTGGATACATGTGGAATACTGAATTCTGCCTGCATCTTTGAAAGGAACATGTAAAGTCAAACAGGTAGCCCCACTTCCCTGGCAGTGTGTGCAGCCATTCAGCGGGAACAAGATCAGCCTTTAGGTAAGCATGCACTTGGGTCATGTTCTCCTATCTTGTGCTGAATAATACAACCCGCTGGGAAGCCAAGCATTTCCATGTTGTGGAACCAGTAATTGTAAAGGTGGCAAAATTGGTAGGTTGCTGTACAGGCAAATATTTTTTACTCAACATTTTCAGTCTTAGAAGAAGTCTTAGGAGTGTTTCTGGTCTTAGGAGGATGCATATAGTTTCCTGGATGTTATTCTAGAATAGTATATAGTTAAATTAGTTATTTTGAATATTGCATAAATTTCACTAAATAGCTGTTTCTACACTACCCTCAAATATTCAAATACATTGATAAGTTCATCAGGTTTTAGGTTTTCTGCTTTTTGAACCAGATATGAACATGAACAAGTCCTACCTGTGGACTGGTACCACAGGTAGCAGTACCAAGGGAAACTATTAACTGCACATGAAAATTTGAAAAAGTATAGATGTATGTTACCTACCTTTTCTGGCAGGAGATGGTGCTGAATGAAGATAAGTTCAAACTGGTCATTCCAGGATAAAGTGGAGATCAAACAAACAAATTTATGTCTTAAGACAAATGGTATGCGGTAACACAGACTCTTGCTTTAAGGTGACATACTGATGATAGTTTAAGTATTAACTAAAAGTTTTCTGTGGTTCATACAAGTAGGCCTGTTGATGTCAAAAGTTTCAGGTTAATGCCCTTTGTCTGTTTACTACTTTTGTAATAGCTATTTTCTTTAAATTTCTCACAAGATGAGATAGTGATAGTGTTACTGAACGTAATGAAAGAGAAAACTGTGGCACAATCAAGCCACTTTCTGCACAGATTTCCATAAGAGGTTATTGTTAAAACTCCAAGAAAATAGTGTATTAACTTTGTCTTGGATTCTTTTCAAAGCTTGGTCTGTTCTGACACCATGCTTAGATCCATCTGGCTTCTGAGTATGGATTTCTGCTCAGACTGTGGGGAGTTTGGAGCCCCTGGCTGCTTTTTCAGAGGAGCAGCCCCTCCTTTGGCTACGTCTGCTCATGAGGTTTTCCTGTAAGAGAGCTCACACAAGCCATGAATATATTTCTCTATATAAGAATATCTCAGCATGCAAAAATTTTAATGATCTGAACCTCCATGGGAAAATTGTCAGGAGTTCACCTAGCTGAGCGCTGCTGAGCCAGGCCCACTCATTTCCTGGTTGCTCTTCCTGCAGGTTGCTGGCCTGGGCTGAAGTGATCTCTGTAGCACAGTGGAACTGAGCCATGGAGATGGCTGCTTAGAAGTGGGATGAACCCTAATAATTACAGTGGCAAAACTCCCACAATGATGATAAAATGTGATGCTGAATAAAGGGTGTCTGCAGTTACCCTTTACATGGTCATGCAATATCACTTACAGAATTGGAAAGATTGCTTCTCTTGTGTGAAACGTTCATTTAAAACCTCTGCATAAAAACATTTTGGCTTTTTTATGATTTTTCATTATTTTCAAGTAAGAAAACAAAATTAATAATGACAGATTTTGTAAATGTACATATTCATATGTGTGAAGAATGATCTATAAACATAAACCATATTTTACCATGTATTGAAGTATGCCACATTCTCTTATGCCAGGACCATTCTTTTGTCCTCCAACAAATAGATGTGTCCTTTTAAAGGTTAAGAAATGAGAACCATGGTAGTAGGTCATTGAGTAATATATACCTGCTCTCACTTGTTTAAATTACATTTCCTTTTTACACTGTGGCTCAGCAGTATCTGGAGACTATTGTTCCCTGGGCTAATGCAATCTTTCCACACAAAAAGCTCTTGATCTGTTTCTTATCTACACTCCAGTTGCTGGCACCAGTGTTTCATCTGTTTGGTGCTAAAATGCACAGAAAGCAAATACATATAATTTAAGTGTTGAGGTATCCTTCCTCTAGAATCTTTAACTTGGGTTATTTTCTTTAAGTGAAGCTTTTCCTGTCAGCAATTTACATGCCCTCATGTCCTTCACCCTAGTGAGAGAGTGAGGAATGAAAAAAGGGAAAGGGTCTATGCAGCTTCAAAAGCAAAAACGTTAGGAGCCATGCTGCCTTTCAAACAAAGATAGTGAGATCTGCCTTGGGCATGTGAGCACATACAGAATTATCACATCTTTATTATTACATGTTTTTACACAGATGCATATACACACAATCACTCATTTTGCTTGCAACATGACAACTATTAACATGAGTGTTATCTAAAATAAATAAAAAACCCCTGGTGCTGTTTGATGCTGAAACCTTTTTTCTGCTGTTAGCACCAATGCAAGTCCATGCTGCAAATGAGCTAAAAGAATTAGTTCAATTTATCATGTTCCTTTATATTTTTGAGATTTTATGAGATTTTTATGGATGTTCATTTATTAAATGCACATCTGCATAACAGATTGATTTTTTTTTTTCGTAAAAGCAACGGCTTATGTGTTCTTATTAACTTGAACTGGGACTCAACATTTCTGAAAAATCAGATTGACATCAATCTAGCAAAATTCATTAAACTTGAATTTATAGCATGAGATTCTGAAATCTGGAATATCTCTTAGATCTCACTCAAGTATACTCAGATTATTTAAGGCTATTAAAAGTAAAAATATTGTCAAAAATGTTTTCTATTAAAAACAGATTTGCTCATATTTAAATTAATATTTCCTGTAAAACCCTGCAAATCTCTCTACATCAGAGATCATTAAAAAAAATTTGAAAAATACAGAGGTGATGAACTGCCACAACAGCTTAACCATGCACATTCAATTAACGGGTTACCAGTAGAACAAAGAACTGTAAATCATAATGTTGAAAAATTTCAATTACTTGCCACAAGAAGTGTACTGTATCAGTCAGAAGAAAAAGAATGCAAGAAGGTACCAAAAGTAATGCTCTTAATGTGCTGATCATGTGCTAAAGAATTAAATATTGTAATATCTAATTATAAGCTTGTATATGAATAATTTATTGAGAGAAAGCTGGAGCTTATAAAAAGACAATTTCCATGCATTAATAGGTCTGACTTGTCATGCACTTTTTTTTTATTTCAGATTATTGTTAATTATAAATATAAAAACTTTCAAGTACCTTCACATGTACTATTTAATTATCAATACTTTATAATTTATAGTCTTTGTGTAGTCACTCTGTATTGGTGTTATAATTACTTGTTTTTAATTAAAATTAATACAGAATTTGGCATATGTAAAAGCCCTAGCATTATATAGAGATAATTATTTATATAGAAAGCTAAGTCTCTCATTACCATGGGAGATAAAAGGGCCTTTAACAGTAGGAATGTTATCAGCCGCTAGTGACCAACTGTCTTCTCCTCAATAATTAAAGCAGCAAGTAAATGTACCCAAATTTGGCCTTTTTAACCTCTGCAGTTCTGCAGGCTCTGTGCTGGCTGTAGACAGTAGTGAAAGACACTGGCAATACGCCAGGGACATTTCTCCCAGTCTTAAATAAATACCATAGAATTGTAATCAACATATTGTGTGAGGATCCTGCTGAGCTATATTTATTTTCATAATGAGCGTTTTTAAGCATTTGAAATTGGAATTGAAATCATAAATCGTTTTTAAAAGGGATTAAAAAATGTGAGATACTCCAATATTTGCCTTTGAAGGTTTGCTTTTGTAAACAACTGTGGTCAAAACCAGCTTTTGAGATAAAGTTATTCTTTCATTCTGCTGAATCTTCATGGGGTTTTGAATCAGTGGTCTAGTGACTAATGGTTCCAATTCCTTGAACTATTTCACTGTCTCCTTTATACTAGGAGACAGTCTTTACAGCACCAGTCCCTGGGGAATGGTTATGATCTGAGTTTTAGGCTTATTCTCTGAAGACTGTTTGGGCTCACTTGTGCCTGGGGGGGGTTCCATTTACAACTTCCCAGTGGTGTGCTAGGCTGCAAGAAGGTTTGAGGGATTAGGACTAGTTTGGTGGGTATTTTCTAAACATGTACTGTCTGTATTATTTATGAAAGGTTCCTGTATATTCAGAAGAACTTGAACTGAGACTAACTGACCAGCTGGCCTAAAAGATTTATCACCAGGAGGTTCATTAGCATCTCTATTTCAGTGTTGCATCCAGTTCCCTCGTATTGTTGCAGCTACAAGAAATACAGCCCATTTGAGGCTTAGTTCCTCAAACAGAGCTCACTTTCAGTAGTGTTTAGTGACCTCGGCAAGCATATAGTCCGGATTTTAAAAGAAATATACAGGCCTCAAGGTAACGAAAAGCTTCACACTCTCTAGCAGACATTGGAAATTACCTGTGTAAGTGCTTTAGAAAATTCTGTAAAGCATGTGTCCGTGCTGCAAAGCACCTAAATCTCGACTTAAGTAAATAACTCCTCATAACATGTGAGTTACTATAAACTCCTGAAAATCAAAGGCAGAAGAACCATTAAGGGCAGCATTAGAACAGGCTGTGAATTAGGGCCGCCTGTGCAAGTCCAAGGGGTATAGAGCCGAGATGCTTGGCAGAAGAGATTAGAACATGGTGGCTGTACTTATGTCTGAGTACATCTCCCCCCTTCCATCAGCTCATGGCTCGCTGTTCTCCCTGGGGCAGACAGCTTGTCACCTCAATTTAGGAGACAGCAAGGTGTCAGTAAGATTTGGCTCAGTGAGACTTGCCCTTGTCGATGGAGTTCTTGCTTTGTGGACTCTGTGTTTAAATGCTCATTAAGAAGATTTTACACATTACCTTTTTCTCCCCTTCAGATCTATTACAAAATTACAATATTGTTTGGGATTTAGTTCACTAAGTTAATTATCACTTGTGAAGCTATCCCTTCCCCCACCCACACTTTTTTTCTACAGCTCTTTAAACATGCTGTTTCTCTTCCTTGGCAGCAGACCTGTGAAGGTCCCAATTTACCAACATTTTAAATGTTTTGTTATCCCACATATCTCCCTGAGTTTTTTTCAGTCAGGTGGATGTTGTCAGAATTCTGCTAGAATTGGTCAAACCCTTCCTTCAGGATGTCACGTTTACTAGATGATAACAGGGGTAGTTGGTGGTTTTGAACAAAGGCTGCTGAAATCAGCAGAAAGAATCCAATCCCTCTGAGAAAATGAATATTCAGAAAATGGTGTCTTACCAAAGATACATCATTAATTTGTTAGAAGTGGAGTCAACATGCATTATCTGCTGTATGCAGGCCAAAACTGCTGTTTGAAATTTACCTGAGCAATAAAGGGAAAAAATCTAGCTAGGAAAGTAAATAATTGAAAGTATTAGAGTGGGAGGTTTCCTACCCATCTAAGCCATCTAAACGTTTTTTCCCTGAATAAACACATTGGAAATTGCCAGAAAAAACAGAGTAGGAATTTCAATCACAGCAAGCTATGAAAACAACTGTAAGAATTTATTCCACTTGCAAGTCAGCACCAGTACTTTTCCTTCCTTTTGGGTGACACAGTGCTACAGTTGTTATCCAGAACAGACACTGTAATAGACACCATGCTGTGTGGGTAAAGGAAGTCTCCCTTCCCAGAAAGGCTGTCATGGAAATGTGGCAGTCCAGATACGCATCTGGGCCCTCTCTGCTCACTGACATGGGGACACAACACCAGCCACACGGCGCGGTTGAGGCTGCCCCATGGAGGAAGCACACCTCCCTCCTCCTCGTTCAGCTCTCACATGCACCTGCCTATATAGCAGGTCCCTTCCCTACCTCCACAGTGTGCATGGGCGCGGAGATGACCCTAGATGCAGGAATGATCCTCTCCAAATCCCTGTGGGTGCTGCTGGTGCAACAGTGTGCCCCTCCTTTATGTGCCACATGCCCCTGTGCCTTTGGTAGGTAATCTAAGTCCTGTGTGGGCAAAATCTGCCCCCTGCCTTGCCTTTGCCATGGGTGAGGTAGCAGCCACATTCACGTTGGTCCTGTGCAAGCACCCGCACAGGAGCAATTTTGTAGGGAAAAAAGGGATTGTGGGGGAGAGGAAAGAATCTCTCAGGATGAATTCTGCTTGCAAGCAACATATTGATTCAATCTGGGCTAAGTGGACAACAATAAAACAGATGAAAAGGAAGCCCAAAACAATGGAACAGCTTACTTCAAAGGCTGAATTATTTAAATGTAGATTTATTTTTCTTAAGCTGAAGATAACTGACTGCGGGATCATCTAATTAAAGAGTCATGTATTGTCCCTTACCCAAAGTTTCAAAATCAGAATGTAAGATCTTTCTAAAAGGCATCCGAACTAAACCATAAATTACACAAACACTGAATCTGTAATCAAATTATATTATCACAAAACCATTGTGTTGGTCTCTCAAAAAATACTGGTCAGTTATTTATGCAGTGTTGCAGAGTGACAATTGTGGCAGAGAGAACAAACTTCATTTTGAGTACCAAGGCTGGCTAATATCATCAGTGCAAACCCACAAATCCTGATGGGTTCACCTGCATTTTGCATAAATACACTCTGAAAGAAATTACTAAAAAGCGCTCTCAGAGAGAAAGTTCTACAAGTTAAATGTGATCACATACACTGGACACACAGTTTTCCATAGTAATGCATCTTGTCTCTCCTAAAACTATCTCTTTATGACAATATGTTCTGATTTAATTTAGTGAAATAGGGCATTTATCAAAGATGTGGAAACACATATTTGTCTTTCTAGGTGAAAATAATGTGTTAATAGCTTTTGAATTATATACAGCATGTATAGAACATTCTTTAGATTTCAGAGACAGAGAGGAGCAGCAGCTTTGTTTATAGGCACAAAAACTGACTTTCCACTATTAGGTTTGCTCACAATTGCTAATTTCTTCTAAATATTGATGTTTCAGCTCTTTGAATATTGTTTTGTTGTCCAAGTAATTTGTTGGAATCATGAGAACTCTCTGAAGAACAAAATATTATTCAATGTGAAAAGAGGGATGTGAGTTGTACCTTACTTTCTTACAAAACATTCTGCATTTTGAATCCCTAGCCTTGATCTACCTAGCCATGATCTACCTTTGACTTTGCTAGAGCTGCGAGATTTATACCTGGTAAAGATTTGGAGCTGAATTTCCTAATTATAATTGTTATTAAATGTCAAAGTTATTGCCCTTTGGTATAATCAAATACATCAATTCCACTGACTTAATTTGTCTTTCTATATAATTAAATTATCTTTTGTACCCCAGAATTATTATTGTTTCACTTTTCCAGGAAATTCCTAGGAGCTGCTGTTGGCAGTTGATGTTTACACTCTTTTTCTCTCTTTACACTCACTCCTTTACACTGATTTTACTGTCAGTTTAAATGTCATTGGAAACGAATCGTAGGCTATAGGTTGGCCATGTCTCATCTCTTTTCAAGTCTCATTTTTACAAATCCAGGCTATCTTTTACAGAGATGGGTTTACAATGTTTACATGTTTAATAATTCTTCCATCATTTCAAATGCTAACACTTATTTCATTGACTCATGTGATGCAGTTCCACAAGAATTAGTTTAACTGAGCTCTTTAGTGTTTCTCTCCATGCTTGTGTTTGCTACCTTTAACCAGATGGGAATTCTGCTCACACTCTATGTTCCAGAGAAATAGGAGATTATTCATGTTTGAACTATTTTCTTACTTTATGTATGTTTCAGAAATCCAACTCATTTGTAAATCAGAAATTCATAATCCCTTTTGTTTTTTAAATGCTTTAAGAGGTATAAATAAAGGTGTTTTTTAAGTTCAGTAATTTACCCTTATACAGCCCTGCTGTGGTGGCCTCCTTAAAATTGTTTTTATGCAAATGGTCTGTACCTCTCTATGTTGCATAGTTATCATGTCATCACAGAATATGACCTCTGAGGTCACCAGATCAAATCCCATGCTTAAAGAAGGTCTTTGCACTTAGACCAGGTTGCCATAAGCCATATCCAGAAGAGTTTTAGATGTCTCCAAGGACAGAGACCACTTTTCTGGATCATCTGCTCTGGTATCCAACTTTGTTCATGGGGATTAGTTTTTTCTTCCCTTGTAAAGTTGTCCTTCCTGTGACTTGCATCCATTGCTTCACATCCATCCACTGTGCTCCTACAAGGAAAGTTTGGCTCTGTCTTCCTTGTGTTCACCCAGGAGGCAGAGAGCAAGAATATTATGTCAGTATCTCCATAACCCCATTAATTTATTTTAGCCAAATTTATTTTCAGAGAAGGAATGTAGAGGAAGTCCTGCCTACCTGGTCATTTTGTATCCCTAGAAATAGAAAATTACCATCTGTCAATTTATCTGGCTCTAGGAGTGTCCTCCTTGTACTGGAAGCTTCTCAACATACCCTATACCAGTAGTTGCCATTGGCGAAAAAATATGATTGGCACATGGTTCTTTTAAATGGGAAAATGCACACTTATCCCAAATGTTGTTTCCTATTTTCCTAGACCAAAAGGCCTCTGTATAAATCCCTCAACTTTTACTATATTCCAGCTTCCTCCAAAAATCTTTGTCATGCAGATCTTCTACTACTGTCTGTAATTTTTTCAGACCTTCCCTTTCCATACATATATATATGTATAAAAGTGGAGGGAGCGTGAGTGAAAGAACCCTACAGGAATAAAGGAAACACACTAAAACTTGCCCTTATGACCTGAGCACTGACTGGATGCTGCAGTAAAGCAAAGCCAATTCAGAAGCAAAACAAAGGTGTAAGGTCAAATGCTTATCCGGCCTGACCACTCTCCCAATTCACTTTGCTTTTGTTCCCTTTGAAAAAGGTGAACAAACTGACCATTTTTGAAGGTACATGAAACTGTCATCCTAAAACACTCATGACTATGTAAAGGACATCTATGAATTCTCAGACCAATTTCTTAGAACTAGAGGGCTGGGATTTGGTGATGTCAATCACCCTGGGATTTCAGGTTTTAATTATCCTCAGGAATCTTTCCCAGGGTGCAATGAGTTACGTAGATACAAGTTCTCTGATAAATACAATGGTTAATGAATATTGTAAGAAAAATCCCAATACTGGTAACAAGCATAACTACATTTATAGCCTTCTTTTGGTAAATGATGTGAACTCCTAGCTTTTCCACAAGACTCAGCTCAAAGGTGTTTTGGTTTGTTTTGTCGTTGTAAAATGTAATAGCCTTTCCTAAGTGCAGGGTATCTTCCTGAAGCAGAACACTGCATTTCAGTAGATACGTGGGTTTTGGTTTGCTAAATCATTCAAGATATGTTGTTTGTTCATAGCTGGAATTTTGTCTGCTTAACCATTCAAAGGGAGAAGAATGCGAATGGCAGAAGTATGACAATTCTGTATGCAAAGGGGATTGTCAAGGAAGGTAAATTCATTGCAAACCTAACATTTTGCCTGATTAGCCTGCATAATTTATCCTGGGACCAAACCACTTGGTTATATATAGATGAATTTTAGTCTGCTCTGTAGAAACCTGTGGTGCTATTTGATAATTTTTAAATTGAGTATGGTGCCACAACATGCTGATTTATTTTCAACTTTTTGAAAGATTTTGGCTTTTAGCTAAACTGTCCTTGTACTAGCCCTGTGTTTACAGCAGTTTGTTTTCCCTTAGGATGAGAGAGTGAGAACTGGCTGTAATGACTGATCTTATTCCCTCTATCTTTTTGCTTCCTCCACCTCAAGAATCTAAACTGCTATCAACAATTAAGGGAATTTGCAATTCCCTGGATAATGTAAACATTTGTAGTTAGTAATTACAGAGGCTTTTCACTCTCCTGGCCCTGAAAAAAATGAGCTAAGAACTAATAAATACTGTTTCTAATGTCTTGTGGTATCCTCCTGACTGCCAATTCACTTTTAAACATTTTTCTGATACTTCCCCTCAGTGACAACCTAGAAAATACCAGTAGTGTTAGGTGTCTATGAAGTAGGTGATGTGTCTCTATCAAACAAATCTTTCTCTCTTATTAAACAAAAAGAGCCTAATTTTCAGACCTGAGGGAGTGTGAGTTCCAGCAGAGAGGTGGCGAAGGATTTGCTATTCCTGCCTTGGAGTCCCTCAAGGGTCATTCTAAGCCCTTGTACATCGTAGAGTATCTTGCTCTAGACAAAGTACTAGTCAGTGAAAGCAGCTTCAGCGCCTGAAGCAGCAGCTGAGCAGGACAAAGGTGCTGCGTTGAAGCCAGAGATAGGACCCATTATTCCTGGCCTTGTGTCAAAACACGGAGTCCTAATTTATTCAGCGATAATTGAATCCCTACCTCCTAGCAGAAATCAAACTGCTGCAGCTGAGTATGACCACTGGTTATTAGGGGTCAGGGTCTAGATGTGTGACATGGGTATCATGCACTGCCTGACTGCATTGGATGCCTCATCTGTTTCCCCACAAGACGTGCTGTGTAGCAGACAACTTGGGTGTGCTCAGGGCAGACCAGTACTCATTTGACATCTGAATACTCACATCCACCTCTTCAGAACGAACAAATTTGTCTGAGTTCCCCCTTTTAGGACTACCACTTGTTTGTTGATAGGCTTTGGAAAGTGAATTCCCAAAGGTCCGCATGGTCCCGTGTGCCACCCTTGGGAGTCTGGAGGCAAAACCACACTATGAGTCTTTCCATAGAGGTAAATATGCTGCAGAGGGCAGAGTGGAAACCTTTAAGCAGCTGATGAGAGACAGAGCTTATTGCAGAAATTGCTTTAAAATATTCCCAGAGGGGAACATTTTCAGAGCTGCAACGTGCACCTGGTAGGACTCAAAGCTAAAAGTGGGGAAACCTCTGGCATTAAGAGGCAGGAACTGTGTGAACACAAGGTTTCCCAGTGTGTGGGAGTGAAAGACAATAATGATGATGGACAAAGACCCTGTGAGAAATGACTAAACTCTCAACAAAGGTACAACTGTGATTACTTCTGAGTGTATGCAATGTGTTACATTCTTGAGAGTTTGAAAACTGTTGTTCTTTAAGGCAGACTCCACTGAATGCCTCAGAATTTGCTATTGCATAAGTCAATTGGTATTTTATTTGCAACTTATATTTATTAAGTGGCTTATTGGAACTGAATATACAGTATTTTTTCAGACTAGTTGCTGTGATTGGCATTTTGAGATGTAGTATTCTGATTTCTCATACCAGAGAAACAATCCTCTTATAATAAATTTTTATTTTATAATTTTCACTTCAAAACTAAGCCAAATCAGCAGGTGAGGGGAAAAAAAAAAAAGCAAATTACAAACAGATGTGTGTTATTTAAGGCTTTTCTTATAAAAAACCAGATCAGAATCTCGGTATATTGCAACCACCTATGGGGAATTTCAGTCTCCATTGCCACAAAGGTAGTTTTTTGTTCAGTTATGTCTGTACTTTTGTTCATCTTGAGAACATTTCTAATTCCTTATTTTGATTACTACTCCACTTAATTTTAGGATATTTACTTTTAGTTGGTTGTTTCTAGTTTCATTAATATGAAAAAAAGGTTACTAGGGTGTTGCCTGTGTTCTGTGAGTACGTACATCCACTGGTTCCATTCTGCATTGAACTTGATTTTTTTTCTTTGCTACTTGATCTTAATAAACTAATTCTACTGCTCTTCTGGTTTAATATAATTAATTTTCTTAGCCCATAGTTGCCCATTTATATAAGTCAAGCTTTTCTAGACCTATTATACAAATTTCAGTTTTAACACTGTAGTCCCATTAGCTCATAGCTTGCAAAGAACACGCTGCATCAATAGCGTGTTTTCAGATGTTACCTGGCTATCACACTGCAATATTGACCATGATTTACTCATTAAATCCATAGAAAAGGAGAACAAAAATTTTGTGATGAAGAGATACAAAATCTTCTAGGAGTGACTGCTCATATTAACCAACAAATCTTAGTAAAGGTTTAATTCAGCCAACTAGTTGAGCATCATCTTGTACACAGTTTGGGGCACTTTTTTGCCAAGAAAGACAAAATATTCAAAAGAACAATGCATTCACACTTTGTAAAATGTTGTTGTGGGATGCGGTGGGTTGACCCTGACTGGATATCAGGTTCCCACCAAGCTGCTCCATCACTGCTCTCCTCAGATGGACCAGGGACAGAAATACGATAGGTTCATGAGTTGACGTAAGAGCAGAGCGTCAGTGCTCACCAACTATTGTAAGGAGCAAAACAGACTCGACTTGTGGAAATTAATTTAATTTCTTGCTAATCAAATCAGGCTAGAATAATGAAAAATAAAAGCAAATCTTAAAACATCTTCCTCCCACCCCCCTCTTCTTCCAGGGATCAACCTTGCTCTGGATTTCTCTACCTTCTCCCAGTGAGTAGCATGGGGGGACAGGGAACGGGGGTTGCAGTCACTTCATCACACAATGCCTCTGCTGCTTCTTCCTCCTCACTCTCTTCCCCTGCTCCAGTGTGGAGTTCCATCCACAGGAGACAGTCCTCCATGAACCTTTCCACTGTGGGACCTTCCCATTGGCTGCAGTTCTTCATGAAGTGCAGCAGTATAGGTTCTTTCAGTGAGGTACAGTCCTTCAGGAACAAACTGCACCAGGATGGATCCCCCATGGGATCCCAAATCGTGCCAGCAAACCTGCTCCACTGTGGGCTTCTCTCTTCATGGGTCCACAGGTCCTTCCAAAGCCTGCTTCAGCTCAGGCTTCCTGTGGTGGGTGGAAGCGTCCCATACTTCCCAGTGCAGCCTCCTTCAGGTACATTCATCTGCTCACCAGAGCAAGTCATCCACAGGCTGCAGGTGAATCTTTACTCCCCCATGCACCTCTGTGAACTGCAGGGGCACAGCTGCCTCACCAAGGTCTTCACCACAGGCTGCAGGGGAACCTCAGCTCCTGCAGCTGGAGCTCCTTCTTTGCTGTCCTTGCTGGCTACAGAGCCATTTTTCTCACATATTCTCACTCGTCTCCAGCTGAAGCTGTGCAGTTGTTTTCTCCCTTCCTTCTTAACTGTGTTATCCTAGAGGCGCTACCATCATTGCTGATGTGCTCAGCCTGGGCCAGCAGCATGTCTATCTTGAAGCCTGATGGCACTGACTCTATGGGACATGGGGACAGCTTCTGGCATCTTCTTACAGAAACCATCCAGTAGCACCACCACTCCCACCCTCCAACAACAACTAAGACCTTGCCATGCAAAGGTAATATGTGGGGGAAGAGTCATTAATATGAGAATGTTTGGCCTATTGAAAGGACTGTGGTGTGATATGGCAACAATTGTCTGTATGTAAAGGCTGCTGCAGAGGAGAAGGGGGTTTTCTGTGCTCCAAAGTAGCAGAAACAAGATGAATCTCAAGATAGAGAAGTTCAGATGGAGTAGTAGAAGGAATTTGCCAAGGCCCTGAAATGCTAGAATGAATCTTTATCACTAGAAGACTTTAGGAGCAGGGTGGAGAAACTGGTCAGGCATGCTAGATACTTGATTTTGGCTGAGGTCATGGACACTTTCTAAATATCTGAGACTTCTTCCAACTCCATGATTAGACGTTTCTATCGCAAGTGATTCGGTACCATTCCTTTCCTTTGGACTTCATACATTCAGGCAATACTTACCTTGAGGGCCTGCCCTGGTTTTGTCTGGGAAAGAGTTTCTTTCCTTCATAGTAGCTGGTACAGTTCTGTGTACTTTGTATTTAATACAAGAATGATGATAACACACTGATGTTTTGGTTGTTGCTAATAAGTGTTTACCCTGAGTTAAGGCCTTTTCAGTGTCTCATGCTCTGCTAGTGAGGAGCCGTACAGCAAGCGGGCATGGAGCACAGCCAGGACAGGGTGTCCCAAACTGGCCAAAGGGATATTTCATACCACAGAAAATCATACCCATTATATAAATCAGGGGGACTTGGCTGGATGGGGTGCTTGGGCTCAGGCTGGTTATCAGTCAGCAAGTGGTGGCCAACTGTGTTGTGTATCACTTGTTTCTCTTGGGATGTGTGATTCTCTCCCCCTCTCCTTATAATTACAATTTTTGCTATTAATAATATTATTGGAATAACAACAACAGCAGCAGCAGCAACAACAACAACAATAATATCACTACTACTGGAGTGGGAGGAGTGACTGAGTGGCTGTGTGGTATTTAATAGCTTAATTTAGTCCAGTGGACATTTAAAACTAGAACTTATTTTAAAGTAGTTAAATGTCCAATAAGTAACTGTACTGTCTTTGGTAAAAAGAAAACAAGACCATTTCTTAAAGAAAAATTAATAGAATATTAGCTACAGAATCTAAGTCAAATCACAGCAATGTTTGGTCTCCTAATTAATTTGACTGCCTTAGAGTAAGACAATTTTTTTCCAAGGCTCTTACATCTATTCTAATTCTCATGATAAATCCTCACAATTGTAATTATAGTATAATTTACATTTCACTTAAGAAAATCATTTAAGTGTGATCAATGTAAGAATAGGCAATTCAGAAATTCAAGTAATTACTTAAGATGCCAGTATGTTAAATAAGCATCTGTCTTGATTTGGACAGTATGTCAATTAAAACTTTGCCCAAGTACTACTTACTAAAAGGTACAGCCCTGGTTTTATTGCTGTCAGATTTGCTAAGCAAAGGGAGTAAGTTCACCTCTGCTTTGAGTTTTTATAAACCTGATGACTCAGGAGTGCGATACATGAATGTTTGATCATACACTCCTTGGACCAAAAATAAAGATACCATCCTGTGCCATGACTGAGGGAAAGGGTGGCAGTGGAAATGAAATCTGTCATCACAAGGTGATTATTTCTTAGTGGAGCATGAGACCTTCCTGGCCCACAGAACTGCCATTTAATTTGCACCTGAATGAGCCAGCAAGTATGGGGCCAGCCAAAAATCACTAAAATATGTTTGCATAAGAAGAAAGAACTAAAATGTGCTTCCAATATATGAGTGAAAAGCTAAAGCTACCAGTAATAAACACTGTTTGTCTATTGCCATGGTAATACAACGACATTCCCTCCTCTGTGCTGTCATTTTCCATTATGGCAGCTATAATGTCACAAAAACACTTTTATTTTGCAGGCAAAATAGAAAAAGGAAAGAGAGTGAAACATATAACACTACTGTTCACATGCTTCAATGATAAAGGGATGTGAAAAAACACACATTGCATCTTAATTTTGGCTTAACTTCATCAATAGACTGTAAAAGCATTCTCTATATACAGAAAAATGTAATAGGTGAAAAAATAGAAATATTAGTAAGGAACAAGGCATCTTGCTCACTCCATTAAAAAAAAAAAAAAAAGAAAAAAAGAAAGAAAAAGAAATTAAGAAAATACTCAGCTTCCTCTTGGCTCCTGTGGCCTATTTGAAGTACTGGTTTCCTTGGAAATTCTCAGAAGTGCAGATGCTAGAGGTGGAAAAGACTTATGAGGTCACCTAAAGCATTATGTCTTCAGCACAGAAAAAGGTTTGTGTTGTCAAGAGTTTTTTCAGGAGAAAGTTATGTTCATAGTTGGCTGTCTTTCTTCCTTAGGTTAGAACTAAAGTTACTCTCTAGGAAGGTGTTTATTTCTTTGAAGTTGCTACAGGGGACACTATCTCTCCAAAGCAAAGGTGTACTCCAGAGACTTCGTATAAAGATATTCCACTTTCAGTAACTATATTTGAACCAAACTTCATCTTTAGAACTGGTAGATTTAAGGTAGATTTTTTCTCTTTTATAGAAAACTATATAAAGAGAAACTATTACAACTAATCATCACTCTAGCTTTCAAATACAACAGTTGAGTTCACTCATGTAAATTAGTGCAAGTTCACTAAAGCCAGTGGATCTTTTTCGATCTGAAGCACTGGAATATGCTGGAAACTGCTTGTTTGCTAAAAACATTCAATCGCCTTTTTTTTTTTTTTTGATGGGCTTCCAGCAGCTTTCAACTTGTTAGCCTAACAGAAAATGTATGGATGATAACTAAGGAGGTGTTGTTTCTTCTCCTGTTCTCATCCTTACAGAATATCTCCTTCCCAAATGTTTTTGTTTCCTGTGTGTAAAATGCAGATAATGGTAATCCTTTGTAAAGAGCTTTGAAATCTGTATTTGAAACATGCTGTTCGTAGCAATAGCCTGCAGGCTATTACTGCTTTCAAAAGGACTGCCACCCTGATAGGGCAAAGGAGGTGCTGTTAATCCTGAAGACTGTAGAACGAGGCTTCAGACTTGGCTCCCCCACTCACTAGCCTTTCAGGCATGTGCAAAACTTGTCTCTTTTTTCCTTTGAGGAGGCATAGTCTGAGATACTGAGCACTGAGAGAGCCAATCTGATTCTCAGTTTAGTAGTGCTAACAATAAATATTGTGATTGTTTTAAAAATAATTGTACAGACCTTTAAGAGGGCTGCCAGATTCTGGGCTGGGCTTTAGCAATGACTGTAATTACAAAAGATGTTGCATTTCCTCCCTTCCCACAGCCTAAATATAAACTGATTATACATTAAAGACAAAATAATGTAAGCCTCATTTATCATCAAAGCAATCATACAATTACATTGTGCACTTGAAATAAATTTGCCCACTTTTACTGTAATTGCCAGGAATATTCTGGCTCTTGTCTCTAAAAATCATTGGTTTTTCTTCTCCTGATAATGTGTCTGAGGGAGGAATGCAGGGGGTCCTTAAGGCTGAGCAAGATATTGATGTTATTCCATGAGCCTCTCTGAATAAACAGCAGTGATTCTTTGCTCCATGAGTGTTTACAATTTTATTTGATTATTTTTTTTCTGTGGGAAAATGATTTCATCTGTCTCTAAGCTGAACACATCTGAGGTTCCAGACTCTTTATGGTACATTTGGATATCAGAAAACCTGATGGAGGAATTAAAAATTCACTTGGGTACCCTTTTCCTTTGCCTCTGTTGCTCCCTGAGGACTTCCTGCAGTAGTGACTGCCTGTAAGTTGCCATTTCAGAGGGTTATATTGGATTGGAACAGAACCAGTTAGCCTTCCATGGGCTTACTCTTTTTTGGCGATGGGATGTTAGGAGAGATTGCTGTAGAAATTGCTGTTTGAGTCATTCTGCTTTTGATACTCTTTTCCTGCAAAGTAGGACTGTGCAGCAGTGCCACAGAAGGAGGAAGGATGGTGCCCTGTAGGCCTAAGGTGCATTCAAAAGTATACATGAGGGCTTGAAATAAATTCTCCCCTGCCCAGCCATCTGCGTTTTAATTGTGTTCCTTGAAAGACTGGAGAAGTATTAAAGACTTCTGGAGAGGGCATTAAAGTCATATTAAAGATGTGTGTGCAGACTGCGCACACAAAGGAGGTGGTGCTGCCTCTCGGCTTCTCTCGGTTCTCTGTGGGAAACCTAATGCAATGGCAGAGAGCTGGTGCAATGGTCTGAAGTTCTGGAAAGCAGGGCTTGATTCTTATCCTGCAGTTTTGGTAAAGGCTCTAAAAACATCTTCTGATGTCATGACGTGAACTACCAGTGCGCTTTGTTTCTGAGGTCTGGACTCATGCTTTGTGAGAGTTCAACAATTTTGATCATGCACAGTAATTATTGGTCTTAAAACCTTGTGGAAACCAGGAAAGGACTGCTTGCTATAAATAGCCATGTCACTTTCCATGTGCTGAGATGTATTGATAAAATGCAGCCTGGGCTATTTTGTTTTCATTTATTATCTCTGTGAGTCCTATGAGTGCTATTCATTTGTAGCTGGTTGGGGTTTTTTCCCTCCCTTTCTTGTTTTTACTTCTGGCCTGCAGATTTATGAAAAGAAGCAGTGCTTTCTATTTAATTTCATGCTAATGCACTTTTTGCTAGTGATTTATTTGTGACGAGTTTTTCAATTTGTGGTGCATATGGGATGTAAGAAAATTATGTGCACAATGCTTGTGTTTAGATAAAAACAACAAGTCCACAAACACATACTCATATACAAAGGGGAGCACAACTGCAAAATAAATTTCTCCTGAACTTTCAGGGAAAGAAACAGGCTATATGTTATCTTATGCTGAACTTACCTTGAAACATAGCTTTTCTTTACTGGGAAGCAGGGCAGAGGGGGTAAAGAATTAAGGTTGCTTGGTGTTAATACAATTTTTTTTTTTTGCTTTGAGGTGCATTTTAATTTAAGCATGTGGAGTCTCAACTTATATATTCTTATACTTCTATACAAAACTGTCAGGCAGATTTTATCAGAACAGAACAACAGATTTTGAGACTGACAGGTTTTCCTTCTGCCTCCTGATGCTGTATTTGTTTTCTATGAAATTGTATGGAAAGAAAAATTTTTAGAGAAGAATGCTCACAGCTTTAGTCTTCAATATAGTATACTAACTGGTATATAGACTTTTAGCTTAATGTAATCCTGACCTTTCCTCTGAAACCTGTGAAAGCTTGTATACTTTTGAAAGACAAAATCTGTGTATGGGTGTTGTACATCTAAAGTAAAGGGACTGAAAAGCTAAGGTCCCTATACTTTAATGTAAAGGGCCACAAAGGTGATTAGAGGGCTGGAGCCTCTGATCTCCTTCTTCTGTGGACACAGGCTGAGAGAGATGGGGTTGTTCAGCCTGGAGAAGAGAAGGCTCCAGGGAGACATCATTGCTGTCTTTCAGAATGTAAAAGGGGCTTACTAAAGAGAGAGAGAACAACCTCTAACATGGGCAGATATGGATAACACAAGGGAATAGTTTTAAACTGAAAGATTGAGATAGATTAAGTAGAAATTCTTTACTGTGTGAGTGAGGAGGTACTGGAACAGGTCACCTAGAGAAGCTGTGGATGCCCCATCCCTGAAAGTGTTCGAGGTTTGAGCAACCTGATCTTGTGAGAGGGGGGCTTGGAAGTAGATAATCTTTCAGGTCCCTTCCAACCAAAACCATTCTATTCTATGAAAAAAATTAAAAACATTTTACTTGGGCTTTTTACTTAGGCCAAATTAATTTGTCATTCTGATCTCATGCACCCTTTTGTTAAATCAACCGGCCATTTATCAAGTCAGACATCCTTACTGT
This sequence comes from Anabacerthia variegaticeps, assembly GCA_035583185.1. NCBI lineage: Eukaryota > Metazoa > Chordata > Aves > Passeriformes > Furnariidae > Anabacerthia > Anabacerthia variegaticeps. The sequence goes on along the minus strand of JAWWEW010000131.1, from coordinate 57,398,867 downwards.
TCTAAATTTTGCCCCATGGAGACTTTAGTCAGTTTAGCTCACACTCTCAGTGGAGAGCCAGTGGTATTTATTACGAAGTCTGAACAGCAGGATGATAATTTACACTCTTTGGGAGATTCTGATGTAACCCTTTTACATCTTGTAATAAAAAATACCAGTCTTATGCCACATATCCACACAAAACCAAAAGATCACTCTTTCTGTGAACCTCATAATTTTGTAACTGAATAAATTACATAGGACTGGTTACAAAGAAATTGAAAAAAATGCATAAACTAACATTGATTTTAATGAGCTTTACCCCCAACTTAGTGTTTCAAATTTGAACTAAGATTCTGTACTTGCATGTTTGCCCACGTAAACCATTACAAAGTCTTTCTTATATTTTTAATGTTTCCTGTAGAATTTATTACACTTTTCAAAAGCAGAATGAAACATGAAAAAACATTTGCAGAACTGAGGAAATCACTCCCCCTTCTCGCACGTTACCTGATGTAACATGACAGTAGACAGCAGAGATGTTCTTTCCTATTAAGTAAAATACAACTTATGTCAATTAAATATTTGACCAGGTGCCTCTAAGAAACAGATGTTTGTCAGGGGAGATGTCATGTCAAGAGCATTCTGTTTCCATTAGTAAAAGCTTAGATGCAACTGAGGTAACGAAAAAGTGTGATGATATTATAATGAAAGTATTACATCTCTAAGAAACACCTTTAATTGTTCAGATTCAATTTTACAATATCCAGGAGAAGAATGGAAGAGCATGTACTAATATTTAGCACTGAACTGCTCATCCTAAAATAAAGTGCATTCAGATGTAAGATTTTGCTTTAATCAGCTACAAGGAGAGGATACAACTGGGACTTTCAGATCACAGCTCAGATTCTCTTCTAAAATACAGCTCCTCTGTTATTCCCCCAATGCTTATGGCAGCCATTTTTGAAAGAGAGATTTGTATTAAGAAAATTATAAAAATAGCTAAATTTTATTTTAAGGGTAATTGGTAAACACTACATAAAATTTTTAATAATACACTAAGTAATTGTTCCATTGTTATCTGCTGGTCCTTCTGAGTCAGACTTCTACTTACTTTCCTAAATAACTCACAATAATTTTCTAGGAATACAAATGTTTAAGAGACTAAAGATGAGCTGACTTAAATTTTTCTCTAAGCAGGCTCCTAATTTCAAAAATAATTGGAAAAAAGTAATTTGATTTGAACATAAGGCTATGCCAAGCCTGTTTAGAAATGTGGATTTTGAAATAGTCTTGATATCTGGAGTCATATTGGCTTATCGATCTTCTATAATCTGGGATGCTTTGGCTGCCACACCAAGTATTAAGCACCAGTCTGAATTGGAAGCAAGCTGGGAAATAACACTTCAGGAATAGCCTGAACTTTTCTCATGTGATTTCTCTTAAAAAAAATAATTAAAAAATAGTGTTCTGTTTCAGAAGACTCCTACAGTCCTTACTCTGCTGAGACAGGCCTGGATAGAGAATGGCACAGTCAAGTGCTCCATTGTAGGCTCTGACTTACTGAGTTATGGCAAAGGGTAATTCATGTTCCTTCCTATTGCAGCAGCACATTTCTGTTACACATCATTCCATCTTTAGCTTAACATCTGATGACAACTGGCAATAAGGCAATTAGGAAGATGCAAGTGCTGACTTGAATTATAAATACTCTATTAAATGCAAAAAATGTTATGTTCCCTGTTGAACTGTCCTGTTGCTGCATTGTGCACTCAAAGCCAGAAAGTGTCCAAGCTAAGTGGCCTTTATTCTGCCCTCTGGCGTATATGCATTACAATACAGTCTTTAATTACATGATTTCGACAATTTCTCGTATAATAGAGTGCAAAAACATCCCCTAGTTTTGAATTTTAGCTACAAAAAAAAAAAAAAGCTTACTGCGCTTCTCCTTTTTTTCTTCTTCTCTACAAATTAGATGGTCATGACTTCTAATGCTCTAAATACTGAGTTAAAAAATTGCAGTAGAAAAGTATGATTAAAATAAATATTCATTGCAAGTAGCCTATATGTATATGTTAAAAAAACCCCCATCTTGTCCGAGTAAATCCTCTTTTTGTAATTTATATTTTAGATGGCTCTTATTTAATTTTTAACAAACATGCTTAGGAATGGGGAAAAAAGATACTGTTTTCTTAATGTCTCTATAAAATGTAATAAATGTTGGAGTTTTTTGAGCATTATTATTACTACTATGTTATTACTGCAATTACTACATATCCTAATCTCAAATTTTTTAAAACTTTTGTATTCAAAACATGCATTAAACAAGGGGAGTGCTGCTCTTCTTTGTGAGATGCAGAAATAAAATACATAGATCCCAAAATGTCTTTAGCCCTTACACTGCCTCCTGCACTGCTGTTCCTGACACAGAGGGAGCTACAGAATACATATACAGGTTGCATTTAAATACTAGACATTGTGGTCGCTGATAGTTAAGAAAACAGCCTGGACTGTGCAAGTTGTCAGAGAAGAATCCTCCCTCAGATGCTAGTCCTCACTGAAGTCACTGTCACTGCCATGGACCCATGCTAAGTGGTCTATGCTTCCTTCTCTGATAGCCCAGGCTCCTTTCTCCACCAGCAGTCTAGCCTTGTCTAGTGGCTTGATCTCTTAGCATAGATAAATCTGTTTTACCTTACTCAAGCTATTCAAAGCTCAGTGGAATCCTAAACTCTCAGCTCCATGTGCAGTCAGTCAGTGCCACTATAGGCATCAGGAGTACAAGATCAGCTAGTACTGCTGCCACCTCTCTTGGAAATCTCTTCTAGAACTAAATAAATCTCCTTCTGGAAATGCACCTCTTTGCTCTATTGGGAAGAAACCTTGATATCTGGTACAGATTGGATACTTTGCAGCATCAGAAGTTCAACAAGTTCAACGTGGTTCAAACAGTCTTGCCCAAAGTTATGTTGTGAGCCTATGGCTGATGAGGATGAGAGACCAGGGCTGTGTAAGCCAGACTGTTCTCCTTAGCAATGGGACGCTCTTCTTGCCTGTGCTGTAAAACTGAAACACTGAGCACTGAATGTTAAAAAACAGCCTCATTCCTTGCTAGAAATCACATGAACTGGAATCAGTTCAATTCTTGTGCCCTTTTCAACTAAATAAAATATGATTTAGTAACACCCAGCTACATTACCCATGCTAGCCAGCATGCTTGAATGAAAGTTATAGTGCACTGGCCAAGCGTGAGAGATTATTGAGAGGATGGGACTGCATAAATCTTGTCCATAGAGTTGTTCAACAGCTACTGAACTTGCATGTAGTCATTAAATTATGAGATACCATTTTAGGGGTTACAATGGATTTTCAAAGTTGAATTTCTTGTTTGCTATCCTGTAACTGAATGGTTCTTTGTTATAGCTAGTAGATAGTAAAGTAAAAGGTTCAAAGAATGGAAAGCCTATGTAGAGCTTGAAAAAGAGTATGAAATTTTGTATAATGTTACTGCAGAATTTTTCCTTCCAAAAATCTTCTTTACTTTTTTAAAAAGGGCCAATAATATTTATATGGCCAGATGGCTTAATAAGGAGAAAAAAACTTGTTAGAGAAATTTGTATCACAGAAGTGCATCAGAATTGATTTAGAGTCAAAGGGAGATTGTTTTAATTCTGTTGAGTTGTGGTATTTTTATGCCATACTTTTTAATTTGCTGTAACAAACTGCTCTTACTTGAGTACTGGAGTATTCTGTTCTGTTGAGAAAAAATTTCTTGTGCTTGTGATTAAGATTTCCTTGTCTGGTGAAAATGAATTAAAATATACTAAAAGTGTGCTTACAGCCCTTGAGAGTTCTGTTTATTTTTGTTTTTGCCATCTGTGTTAATCACAACAGGAAGGCCTGGCTTGTAATCTTAATAGAGCACATAAGTGAAATATGAAAAAGAAAGGAAAACTAATTTTGCCTCTGGAAACAAAAGACATTTTAAAGGGCAAGCTATTATTCTCAGCATATACTTGTTCTAATTCCAGAATGCTTCTGCTAAATTCATTTCCACCTAAGAAACCCTTGGTCAAGGGTCACAATTCTTCTAAATATAGGGAAAGTTCCAAGTACTGCGCTTCCTAGAGAGTACTGAAAACCCCCTCCAAGCTTGATTTTGTGTTTACATCTCTTCCTAATTCTCTGGCCACATAGATATTAATGATATGTACAAATCAAATGAATCCAGCTCAATTACATATTTATCCCTTTAAAATGTTTTCTTGGTGAAATTTTTAAATCCTGTTGAAATGGGATTTGCAGAGCCAGTGCTAAAATCAACAAAATCGGTTTATCGTAAAAAAAATAGACCTTTATCATCATTTTCATCAAAGACTGAAAGAAAGTAGGGAAAGAAACCTATTTTTTCCTTTCTCTAATGCTGCAGGTTGTCATCTATACATGACAACGGAAATCCACTATGTGTAAACATATTGAAATGTGCTGGCCTTTACAGTTTTCCCAGCCTGAGGTAAGAAAATAAGTTATTTAATCTCTTATTGCGATCAGACTCATTGGGACTGTGACATGTCTTCATTCACAGATGGCAAGCAGAGACCTAATGCCTTGTTTCTCAAGGGCCCGTATTTTTGTTACGTGCTGTTCCCTCAAAATAATCTCTTCCTTGATTATCTGTGCAATGTTGAGCTCCCTTCCTCCTGAACATGTACATTGTTATCTTTACTTTCATTGGCTCATGTGAAGCTGTTTGATACAGTCTTTGAGTGACATATGTGGTCAATAGGGAAGAGTCTCAATAGTTTTTTTGAAACTGGTTAAGATGTTTCCTAATGACAGGTTGTGCTCTTCAATTTGGGATGGTTTATTCAAGTGAGCCGTCCAATGTTCAGATCTTTAAATGATGCAAAATTGTGCTTTTCTATCTGAAAAAAATCTGTGAATTATAGACTTTAGTTATTACAAAATGAACAAAGATAGTGGTTGGCATTGAACAAGGTATCAGATAAAGTATCTTAAGAAACAGAACTTCACCTGTCTTTTAGAATTTGGGTTAATAACACAGATCAAATCCTTAGCAGTGATAGCTCTTGACATGTCCTTCCTGCCAATTGATTATCTCAGATAGACTGGCAACATGCATACCTCTAAAATGAAATTATTAGGCAGAACCTCACACAACTCTTCAGATGACTGAAACACACACAGGCACATGTGCATGCCTCTGTCCATTTAACTTGATACACACTGTGCAAATGCCACAGGAAACCCAGTTTGCTTCCCAAATTTGTGATGAGTGTTAGCTAGATTTGTGGTTTGTTTTATTGGGGTAGATCATGGAGTAAATTATTACTCAGGGTGAGTAAGAATACCAGAAGGAGGCCCTAACTAATTATGGCCATGTATTATGATTAATAAATAATAACCACAATTATTGAAGAACGGCTTAACCAATAAGGTCTTCAATAAATGTTTAATAGTTAAAATACATGATAAACAAATCCAGATGGCAGTATAGCATATTGCCAAGTCCCATTTGAGCAGCACAGGGTATACAGCCTTACTAGTTCTGAAAGCCCAAATGTAATGTATGTTGAATGAATTGTCCTTAAGGAAAGAGTAATTGGAACGTGTTTCCATTCTTTGTGACTTTGCGTGAGTATATAGTGCCCATATACCTCTAGAGTATCATTGATTGGTTTATTGAAATTATCCATATGCTTTAGACAAGTTACTCTCCTTATTTCTATTTTATTTTTTCTGGAGCTGTGATTAATCTGTCTCTGTGTAGCTGATCTTGGTCTCAACTCCATGTTCTCAATGCATCACATTTAATGAGATTTTGGACATTTCCAAATAAGGTGCAAATGGCCAATACTTGGATCAACTTCTCTAATCTCTAGTTAGTCGGGCTTAAAGATGTGATTCATAAAAGACTGAAGTTAGTAGGTGACTTTCCATTGACCAGATGGCTTTGAGGTTGCTGTTCTACCTTGAGTGTTCTGTGATCATGTCATGGTTGATCAAGGGCAGCTGAAGAGCTGCTCTGTAGCAGGCTTCTCAGTGTTGTCTCTAAGTTAGCTTTATTGACTTAAGTCTGGTTTTGTTGGGCTTGTTTCAAGTCTTACTGACATTATTTTTGATTTGTTTTGTTTTTTAGGTTCTGCCCTTCATTTCTCTTGGTTATAAGCTAAGCATTTAATCTATGAGAGTAATATTTGACCTTTATGATAAAGGAATAAGAGAGAATTCATTTTTATTCAGACTATTACCTGTCTTTCCCATGTAACATATAAAAACAGGGTCAGAGGCAAGAAAAGAACTTTTCCTATTGAGGCAGCAACTTCTTAGAATCATTTATTTGAGGAATATATATGCATTGACATATCAATAGTCCCGTGACTAGAGTCCTAGGTCAAGATTTCAGTCTAGCTACTGATTCATTTAAGCTAGGGTTTTGCCTTTGCTTTTAAGAAAACAGGAAAAGTGTATGCTTAACCTGAATTTACTTTTAGTTAAATCCTGAATAAAACCAAGACAGTCTATAAAAACTTTGTGGAATAGGTTGGCCTTGCTTCCTGCTAGCCAAATCACCAAATACTGGACATTTTGATGCTTATAATTGAAAAATTTATCTTTCCAGCAAAAAAGAGGAATGCAGAAACTCAGTTCCACTGTGTTAACCTCAGCAAAAGCAAAGAACTTGACATGACTCCAGCCAAAGTACCTAAGGTCCTTCTGAAGGAAGTAGCTGCTTTCACTTCAACTGCTCAGTTTCCTATACCTTTTAAACCAGGGAGAAAGGGATAACATCCTCTGTTTCTCCTGGTTTCCAAGACAAATCTCTTGTTTGCACCCATTTTAGCAGTTAGATCCAGCTGCAGTTTGGTGTTTCTTGTAGGACTCATGCCTTGTCTCAAGGTAAAGCCCGAATTAGCAACAGCAACACACTGCTTTTACCCTTTGTCATCTCAGTTTAGCTTTCTTGCACTGGTAGTCTTGGATAAAATCCTGTCCTGTCTAAGGTGAAGAACAGAACCTACTCTCTTCAGCTAGTGCTATATGAACAAACTTTAAACAAGGCCAGGGCCAAAAAGTATCACTTAACTCATTGCATTGTTTGAGTGCATCCCATTGTGTTTTTGGCTTTGCTGGCATCTTTCTAAACAGCTTTGAGGTTTGCTTTGGGGGCAAGCACAGGCAGAGGACCATTCCTACAGTCAGCTGTTGTGGGGCTTCTATTTAAAAATACAAGCACAAACTGTTTTGGTCTGCATGGCTGCACTGCTGGAGAATGGCTGCAAATATGTTCAACTTCCTAACATGGATTGACATGATGAGGACATAAACTTGGTTCTCCTTTTGTAAACAACGATGAAAGTACTTCCACACATAACACTTCCAGGAGCTTAACTGAAAATACATTAAAGACAATGAAGCACTTATGTATGAAGCTGTCCATTGTTATATAAATATCCCAATTAGAAGCCACAAATGACTGCCTTTATATAACAGTATGGATTAGTATTGCTATGCAGAGCATAGCATTGTTGTAAAGCAAAAAAAGAAACATATTCAGTGACAATAAAAAAGGCTATAAAAATAAGCCTGATACAAGATAGCTATTTGTATGGCATAAAATTAGCTCATGGAACTAATCATCACAAGTTTAATTAAGATATTTTGCTCAGTACAATTCAAACATGATTAGGATTTATATGAATAAATAACTAACTGGAACTAGGCTACCTCGGTTAAAATGTGGCTGTAAACCATCACAGAGTTAATAAGTAAGCTTATAAATAGTCCCTAAGGGCTTCTTATGTCTTGTGCTACTGAATGTTTGCAGCTGATATGAGCATGAAGTGCCTTAGTAAGAGATGTGAACTCCTAAATTAAAAAAAAAACAAACCCGAAAACCAAACCCAAACCAAAATAACAGACAAGAGAATGTTCTTTTGGATCTCTTAATCTTAATTCTTAACAGCAGCAACAGGATAAAAACATTTTTGTACTGGCTTGTGGAAAACTGTGGAAGGCATGAAAATGCTTAATTCCATTTACCGTTGAGTTGCAGACAGAGTGGGTGAGAAGTGAAGAACGAAATGGGAAGAGGATGATGTCCAAATGCAAATCCTCAGAGACTTGAGTTGCTTTGAAAATAATTTACTGAATCACTGCATGCAGGGATTAACTATTGAATACTAATGATAAGTCCTGTATACTAAAATTAAGAGCTGGTTTAAATATAAAACTATTTGCATTTCCTTGCTAGCTGGAAATGAATCTATTTTGTTGAATAATTTCTATGTATTTTGTGGAAAAATGATTAAGGTCTGAAATTTTTTTTCAGATTAGAACTTTTTTGAGTGATTAGTGATACACTATTCTTTTTAGCAGCTTTGAATTTACAGAGTAAAATTTAACCAAAAGTAAAAAAAAATAAATTAAAATCTAAATTAACTGATACCGGAAGGCAATTTTTTTTCAGCAACTGGAAGTGTGGCTAAATGTTTGACTAATTGAATTAAAGAGAGAGTACGAAACAGATGAAAAATTATAATATTTCTTCCCTTCTTTCCTGTTATTTTCTAATTTAATTTTCCAACTATCTGCATTGTCTTTTCCTTTTCTAAATCTCATTTTTCTGGTCCTTTCTTCTTTCTTCTCCTCTTATTTTGTCTGTCACAATCCGTTTTTATGACAACTGGTCCTCCCACATGTAACCTTTACTCATCTTACTCCCAATCTGAATTTTTGTCTCTTTCTCTCTCTTCTTCCTTCCTAACGCTCCCCAATTCCCTTATGCAGAAAAAAGTTTTTCTGTGACTCCAAAATTTTCTTGCTTGTAGAGGTGACAGCAGTGTATTGGAAGTGGGACTGACCTTAGCAAGTGATGTTTCTTCTGAGTAATTCCAGACAGACTAATTCAACACAGTGAGTTACTTATGGGTTAAGAGAGAAGGTAGTATCTCAGTCCACTAAGAGGATTTCAACTTGCAGAACAGATGGCAGGTGCAAGCAAGCTCTCTCACTTCCCTTTATGAGGCCGTGTGTGGAAATATGTGGAAATTTTTCTTGTGCTGCTTAGAGAAGCGTTAAGATCTTCACAAGTGAAGTGGTAGAGTAATAAAATGCTGTCCAATACATGCATTATTTCTCTTCTGTAAAACATTTGTCATTCTAATTCCTAAGAGCTGATGAAATCAGTTCAAAGAGAGAGAATGAAACAACAAATATTAATCTTATAATTACCACTGGATGGTTCATAAATGTATTCAGAGAAGTGCTCTAGAAAGGTAATTTGCACTGTAACTGCTGGATTTAAATTGTCAGTACTTCTCTGGGATTTTTACTGGCTATGCTGCATTTTACTAGTGATGTTCATCAATTTATACGCTTGCAACCGTACCTTTAGTGTAAATGAGAGAATTGCTGGAGAGGCACAAGAATCAGGTTTTGAGAATGCAGATATGGGAGCAGAGCAGACTTTGGGCAGAGCCACTAATGCAGTCTGGCAAGAGTTGTAATGTCAAGGTGCTTCAGAGGTGTCTCTGCTGCCATCCTGTCCTGCAGGCTGGAGGATATTTCTTAGCACATTCCCCTGAAACTGAAGTACCCCCTTTTCTGCACAACACTTGACTCTTCTACTGCATCTTGTTGGCCATCAAAGTGAGAGAGGCTTGAAGGAATATCTAATATCACACACACAGAGCAGTTGTAAACAGCAGCATGGAGGCAGGAATACATCTGCCATGGAGCCATCCAAAACAGTCTCTATGTTTCAGTGTCTTTTATCTTGCACGGTGCTCCCACATTCGTTTTCAAGGTCACTGTGACATTTTTACAGCTGTCACTCAAGGAAATAACACAGAAGCTAGCTGTGGTTAAAATGGCTACAGTAGCAACTCAGTTGCTTAAAGAGCTAAAATAACCTGAAAGTTCAATTGGTGGGTTTATTTTGTGGTTCAAATATCATTTGAAGATAATGTTCCCTGGAACTGATATCTGCGTATCTGTGTATATGCTGAATCCAGGAGAGACTTTTTACTTTGTGTAAGAGGTCAGTCAGCTAAGCACTAGACTTTATCTGATCTGTTATCTTACACACTAAGTTAAGAGTTTGGAATTCTTTGAGAAGTTGTTTTTAAAATGTAAAGCATTCTGGGGAATAAAAGAAGTTGTTTTTCTCTCATTCATTTACTTTCTGAAGTCTTATGAACTAAATAGCTGACATTTCACTGCTTGTCATTCACATGACTTCAGTTAGTAAGGGTTTCTCCCTATGGCTTTACTCAGTGAAGGGTTTCTACATGAGCAGTATTTAGTCATATGTAGATGTGAATATCATTAATAGACCTCAGTATCTCAGTCCTCAGAGCTGATCTAATACTTCACTGAAGCTAGTCAGTCCAGGGCAAAATGATGAAAAACTACGCATGCTACAAATACTATCACAACACTATTTTAGATTCCCTTTATACTGCTGTGAATGACTTAATGAGGTGCAAAGAAAGAGGGCATCATTAACGAAATAGGAAATAGGTTTCCTCACCTGTAAAATGGGGATAATCATTCTTACTTTTCCTGGAGAGTATTAATAGCAGCTAGAAAAATGTGCTCTGGTTTTGTAATTATTACTGCTAGAAGACAAGCAAAATGAAATGATTTATGATATGCTTTTAAATGGCTACCCAGACTATGGAACAAATACTTTTTAAGGCTGTCTGAGCATAGTTTGAACACTGATTAACTGGATTAGAATCTAATTTAATTAAATTCTCTTTGTATGAAAAAATTCTTTTGGATGAATAATACTCTATTCATTTGGTTTTTGTTGATTTTTTTAGTGGTTAAACAAAACTAAGAAGAGGAGTAGTGAATTCAAAGTAAGCATGCTTATGGGAGGAATGAATAAAGTTAAATTAAATTGGTCTCTGGACCAATTCAAGCTGTAAAAATAAGGTCATCTAGATCTGTTACCTAGGTGTTGTCTGAACTGTGACTGTTTATGTGTGTATACTCATAGAGAAACTGGAATGGACTCTTCAGTCTAGATTATGGTCAATCTCTTCTGTAGAGAGCTGTTAAAATAAGGAAGATTTGCAGCAGAATGAAGACCCCCCCCTTTCAGTAAATTGTGGGGGATTTTTCACATAGTGGAAAAGGCTAGAGGATCTATACATTAATCTTTACATAAAAAAATCCATATTGATCTACTTTGATGGTTCAAATATTAGTAATGTATTTTCTTGGCCTGTGTTTCAATGCAGCCCACTTTGGCCTTGGAGTCCCTTTAACCATGGTATCATGATAGCAAGCCCGAATTAGTAACTCCCATGAGAGGCAGCAGGTCTCATGTAGTTCAGATGTGGCTGCATCCCCTTTGACACCAGGGGCTCTGAGGAAGGTGGTGGGTCGCTGCTGTGTTAGGCAATCCTGCATCCACCTGGCCTTTGCCTCTCACTGTCCAGTGATGTTTAGATGAGGTGTGCTCTTCATTGTTTCATGACTAATAAGCATGCAGTGCAACTGCTCACATTGATCATGGTATTTACCACCTCTTATTCACAACCTACTGTTAAACAGACAACCTGAGAATTTCTCAGGGTCTTAAAAGCTCTCCCAAAACATCTAAAATTGCTTTCAGGCTTTCATGTTTCTTTGTTCCTTTTTAGTTTTTGAAATGCCCTATGGGAAAAAAAAAATGGCATGGATCTTCATTTTTCCTGATGGCAGTAGTCTTTGAAGTGTTCAGATTCTCCTCTGACTTCCCCTACAGCTGAAAATAGTTTGCACCTTCAGTGCCCAAAGACCTTATAGTCACATGAACTGCTTATTCATTATTTTATGACAACTCATGTATTTTGATAATTAAAAATAGTCTTGTATGAGTTTGTATCTATGTGTATGTGTTCCTCACCCAGAAAATAAGATGATAATGTTAAACATATGATCTAAAGAGTTATGGGGACATTTGGAAGAGCTGTTTTTACTGTATAAGACCTATGATTTACAGTGTTCTAATCACAAAGTGCATTTTCAAATTATAGAAGACTTTAGGGGCACATAAGAGGGATTGAAATAAAAATGAAGCTGCAAATATACAGGGCTTTACTTAGTTTAGGTAGTTTCACTGTTTGTTTGAATTATACTGTAGTGTTCGAATCCAAATAGCATTTGTGAATGTTATCATGTATTAATTCACCTCATAGTTATTTGTGTAATTATATTTACTGGTTTTGTAGTAAATTGCTTTAGAGGCAATCTAGTGATTAAAATATAGTTCCTAAAAACCACTTATCATTAAGCTTAGTAAATATTCTGGATGTACTGACTTCAACTGAGTAACTAGTCACTTGTATCACAGGAGAAAGGACTTTTATTTGAAACTGCTTATAGAATACTCAGCTCGTGGCAGACTAACAGCTGACCCCTAAGAGACACCCATAGTAATATTTTAAAAATGTATGAACAATGGTGAAAGATCTTACATCATCTAGCTATAAGTAGAGATATTTCTCTTGCTTTATTTAAAAATACAACACTCAGCATCATTGTGCTACAGTGCTCTTTCACTTAGAAAACCAGGTGTGGCTGAGTTTTCTGTCTGATAGTCATACTGAATGAAGTGGAGACTCAGTGGAAATTGTGTAGTCGAGGTAAGAGGGACCGGGTGACGGTGAATCTTTGTGAGGAAGGATACAGTACATCTGTATGGCTGTGGACCCCAGCTGTAAACACCATGCCCTGGTTTCAGGCTATTCTCACAAAACATTGGACTTTACTCTGGTTAGTTCCATAGGAATGTGAAGTCCTGGTTTATTGGCATGACCTTAGGAATGCCAGCCAAGAGCTGAAAGGGACATGCTTGGACCTGGTCTTCTGAAAAATCTTGTGATCAAAGCAAGATAGAAGAGCCCTCCAGGAGACTTGGCACTGTGCAGTGCTCGGAGTGACCAGGCTGGCTCAGTGCAGTGACCTGCTGTGGTAACCTTCTGCTCTAAGTAGTCTCCAAGGCCACATCTGTATGAGCAAATGAAGCATACTTGAGAACAGCCCTGGTTATGGTGGCCAGGGGGAGGGGGAAAGCTTGCATCCCTGCAACTAAATGTCTCTGTGTTGTCTCCTGTGAATGGCTCTGGGAGAGCTCTGCCTCTGGAACTGTGCTGAGGAGCTATTTGGGAAATTGCTAGCTGGCAAAGAAGTAGTATGCCAAGGACCATTGTAGCAATTTGTTAGTATGTGTAATTGTGTTCCTGTAACTGGGAAATGATCTGGACTCTAGCTGAGGTGACTAGCATAGGCACAGTTTACTTTCTTAGCAAAAGTGCTGCTTCCTAGGAGCTGCTAAGAAGAGAAAAGGAGGTGCTTCTGCTCAGTTTATGTACCTGCACCTCAAATATAAAGTAGACCACGGATATGTTTAATTAAGCTTTTGCAAATATTGTCGTTCATGGGGCTGTTTAGTGAGAACATGATTCACTTCTGATTCATAAGCAATGTAGCCATACTCACTGAGCCAGTGGATCCAAGCTAATAAATTCTGCTTATGGGGAGGAATGTCTATGAAACATGGAGATGTTGAGGTAAAGAGCCTTACTGAAATGTATTGGTCTGATGCTCGTGGCAAAATTTTGGTTCCTCTGAAGCCATTTTAACTCTGGTGTAAGTGGGGTTTGGCTCTGCCTCAACTTACTATGAATAAGCCTCTAATTTTCTGTTGAAGGAGATTCAGACAAAGGGTTTTCTGTGAAGATTTTTTTTTTCTTTTTGTAACTGTAGTTTACTGCTGCTCGGGTTCTACAATTTAACTTAGGCATGAACTACCTTAACCCTTTCTGAAATAGCAGCTTGTCTGCAGTTTAGCTCTGGGATCCCGGCAGACAAGACTCCCAGGAGAAAAGGCCTGAAGTATCTTGAGGAATGATTAAAAGCTTCAGTAATGTTCCATTAAACCTTTCTGCTTTTAAAATAAATGGACACTTCATTGCTATTAGACATTTTACCTGTAGACAGTCATTTGGAGTCTCATGTTTTTAAATGACTTTGCCCCCATATTGCAGTCAAACCTCAAGATATTACAGGAAAGAAGGATTAAGAAGAAATACATTTAATGACTGGTAGATCAGTAATGATAAGCAGAGTGATTCAAGCTCAAGTTTTAATTTTGTGTGTTACTTCATGTGGTTTCAGGATGTTATTGTTGTTGCTTCTGTTCATAGTACCAATTCATTAGAATAAGTAGATGTGGCCTGGAAACTAAAAAGATCCCACCTATGTGTTTCAGAGATGGTTAGATTAAAGTGTGTGGGTTTTTTAATAAACTCAAAAGGATATGTGCTAAGTATTTTAATGGACACCTGAAACCACAAAGCCTTTTCCTGCCTGTAGGTTTTATAAGCAAACTAGAAATTGGAATAGATTTAAAACGCTCAGATCTTTTGTTCTAGCCTGATTCCTGTTTTAGATTAATATATGGCTGTAACCTCAGGAATAAGTCCGCTACAATAACCCACAATTTCATCAATATTTATGTTATTTCTTAGCATTGTGTAACTGTACAAGAAGTAGTGGGAGCTCTACTCCACAAAATGTAAAAGTACATTGTTTTAGTATTTTTAGTAGTGTTATTAGTAAGTTATTTCCACAAATTATGGAAAGTTCCACCTCAGTTGTTGCTCTGAAGTTTTGGGCTCATGTGACCCTGACGATGAGAAACAGGGATGATTGAAAACACAACAGAAGTTTGTAGCAGGAAGTTACAGTGTACAGCTGTGTTACTGCCTATGTAGGCTCTTTTACAAGGCCTATATGTTTAAGCCACTCAGAGTATATCCAGGAGTAATTTTTTTCCCCTCTCTACATTGCTATTTCCACAGACAGTGGTCAGTTCTTTTTTTTTTTTTAATTTTCATATAACTGATTTTGGGTAATATGGAAGGCATTATCATTTCTGAAAACATGGATGTTCTGTGACTGCTTTCCTTTCCTTCAGAAATTATTTTCAAAATAAATTCTAATATTCCAAAAAGTCTCATCCTCATTGTGGCAGATTTATGTCTCTCAGCCATTGACTTGTGGTTCCAGTGGGAAGAAGAAGCCAAAGAAACCAGGAGTTACTGAGAGAGGTGATCTCAAAGATTGTAAAGGTCAGTCCCGTGACAGAGTTCAATTAGCTGGGATGGCACCATGGATTTGTTTTCTTTTTTTTAAGTGGGGAATCAGTGCGGAGATTTGAGCCATGCTGTGATATTCTCGTGGTGGCCTCAGCTGGTGGGCGGTTGCACTTGCATCAGGTGGAGGTTTCTCAGGAACACACAATCTCTTTCTTTGTTTACATGTTGCAGTAACTGAGCACAAGAATCAAATATATGGCTGTCAAACTACTAAAACTGACCAGCAAAGAGCTCTGGTCAGGCCAAGTGGGAAAGAACTATATGTTTAGATATCCAGTTACAAATGGACTTTAAAAGCTTTTAGGAGAAGCTCTTAATAGAGAGGGGCACTGTGCAGGAGGTAGTTGGAACTAGGTGTTTTCCACCTTTTTATTCCCTTTGCTTCTCCAGCTGCTGACCCCTGCTAAGCACTGAGCAACCTGAGAGATGGCTCTGCTTGTATTTGATAGGAAAGCTGCTGTCTGTGGGTGGGTATGGACACAGTGATAAGAGAAAAAAGTGTTTTTGCTATTTGAGAAGAACTTGTCCCCAGATGAGTGATGAAAGTTCAGAGATGATCTGATAAAATCTTAGCAGCAATAGCTGATGGACTCTGCCAGGTCTCTGTGGGTAGGTGCCATATCTAATATTTTGCACTACCCTACGCTCTTTTTTGTTTTTGTTTTTATTTAGACGAGGGATGTAAAATGGAGTCACAGTAGATCTTTCCAAAGTCAGCCTTTCATTTTCCTATGTTTTGCTTTTCTCCTAAAACTAAGACAAAATGTCATAAGTGGAAATATTTATGAGAGCCATTTAGAAATATAAAAGAATTCAGCTGAAATGAATTGTGATTGAATAGTCTTCACAATTGTTGTAGCAGGGGAACTTAATATAGAGTTGCCATGGAGACTGGTTCTTTGGCCATTGGTCTAACACATTTAAGCCTTTTAGTTCAGCAATATGCTATTTGCAGATGATGCCATACATGATATTAACAAGTGGTTTGCCTCCATTAAGAGGAAAATATCTCTAAAATTAAGGCACTTCTCATTAAAGCAGAGATATGCAATACTACTTGAAGTTATTTGAATAATCACTGACATGCATGGTATCAGTTCATGAAAATACCATGTTTATAGAGGAGAAAACCTGTTTATTGCATCAAAACTTGGGAAGACATTACCATCAGTACTATTAAAATATGAGTTTGAATGGAGGCTGTCAAGGCGGAAGAGGCAAACCCTCTTCTTCCAAGTGCATGCTTTACTCAGTTGTGGGGTGATCTGACCTTTTTTCCTATTAACCTTTTTCAAAGTAATTCTTTTGAGTCCAAGGATATTTTGACTACCAGACTTGCACTGCACTATGAAGACACCACTTCCTTTCCCCTCGAAAGATTTATATTTATTACTGCTTAATGAAATCTTGTTTTTATAAATGGCATGCTGTATTTTTACCATGTGACCATCACACACAATTCTGTAGAGTACCTTTAATGGAGTAAATGGAAGCACACACTAAACAGAATGCTGAAACTCGGCAGAGGTAAACCACTTAATAGCAGAGCCTGTAATGAATTTCCTAACTAACTGGCCCATTTCATAAACTGATAACCTGGATTTAGCTATAAAGGTCCTTGATCAAGCAATGGACAGGAAGAAAATGAGAGACAGAGCTGTAGCTATCAAAACCCACCCTGGCCAGGCAAGAGCCTGGGGCGCTCTCTGTAATGGCCTATTTGCTGGCTAAGTCAATATTTCATTCCTGCAGTCCAGCTGGACAGGAACACTAAAATACTGAGTTCCCCAGTCCACCAGTGCTGTGTCAAATAGAGCCTGAATAACACTGGGATCCTATAATTTTGGCAGAGATTTAGCTTTCTGCAGAACATCTGTCAGGCACAGAGGTGACCCAGAGAGGCCAGAGGCTGAATCAGGACACAGAGTTGTCATACTATGCCATTGTTTCACTGCTATCTTGTGTTGGCCATTTCTGCCAGAGTGCAACAGCATCCACACATCACACATAGTTTGTAATTTTTTGTGTGTAACATCCACACTACTTTGTAATATTTTAGGAAGAAAGTTTTATTCTTCTTGCAGAAATCAGGTTTCCTAATGTTGCTCACTGTTGTGATATTTTTAGAAATGTCCTGTGGTTCCTGGCACAGATTTTGGGTTCGCATGTCAGCTATCAGTATGAAGTTTATGTATGTTCCAGTATCCAGAGATCTTGCTGCTGTTACTGGACAAAATTCATAAGGCAGTAAATGATCCAGCTATAAGCTCTGGTTTGATCAGTCAGTTTACTAAGGTTGTATAGCAATGCCTTTGGAACTTCTCTTTGCAGAAGGACATCATCTTCTCTCTCAGGGAGCAATGTGGATCATCTCACCCCTCTTCCCACTAGGAAGAATGGCCCTATTTTAATTTCTATTTTCTCTATTTGTCTGCAGTTCCTTTAAAATTCAGCAAAATACATAAATAAATCAAAATGTTCCTTTCAGTTTGTCCTACACTGCACTGATTAATAGAGCTAGGTGATATACTTTCAGTTTGTGAGAATATATCATTTTGCTGAAGTCAGACAAGAAAGGGTCTGAGGCTCACTGTGCCACATGAGGATTAACAAATTAGTCATGTGAGACACCTGTATTCAAATCTTGACATTTAGAGTGATGTGGTGTGTCAAATTCTGATACGAAATAAACATTGCATCTAAGGATGATTTTTCAATAAATATGAAAATTGGAATTTTTTCCAGGAATTATTTGTTTTTTTGCTCCTCTGTCTTTGAAGAGAGGAAAACTTTCAAAATCTTTAAATGTGGAGGAAATAAACAGAGTCCATACATCCTCACATTCTACTCAGCTCTAGTAATCAGCCATGAATTCCATTGCCATAGTGATTTTTATTTTCCCAGTTGCATGAACTTTCTTTAAAATTTCTAGACATTTTCTTTTATATTCCTTAATATAAACATAATTTATATCTTCAGGGCTATATTACCAGTAAGCAAAATATGCTACTACTCTCGGCTTTACAAGGGGCCTCAAAATGTGGAGAATTTTTTCAATGAGTCCCACTCCTAAAACAATTTTCAGAAAAAATGATCCATTGCTGCTATTGTGAGACGCAAATAGCAAAGAAATAACACTTTTCTTTTGATTCTCTGTTTCTTCTCTGAAGCCTTCAAATCTAATAAAAGTGATACGCTCATACTCAGTTAAATATTACTTCATTAAACACAATTTAAAAAAAAAAAGTTACACTTCTTATTTGTTGGCCAATTTGGGATATGCCCCAAAGCCTGCTGGATCAATAGCGGTACAAAGATTTTAGTAACATGTGAAGATAAATGGAGTTTGAGGTTGTAATTTGGCATGGAGTGAGACAGAAAAAGTGCCTGGATGGTGGGTGGGCAAGGTGAGAGTGAGTAGGATCAGTAGCAATGCATTGCTAGTCCTAGAGAGGGATGGGGAGGCTCTGCTCCTACTGCAGCATCACCCTGGGTGTTCCCAGGGCCTTAGGGGACAGGAGATTTTGTCTTATTGCTGAACACATGCAAATAGCAAAGGGAACTTCTGCCCCCAGTGACACCCCAACTGATAGCTGGAATAGAGGACAGGCTTCAAGACTGGTGATTAGCTCTGGCTGCTCTTTATACAGCACTTACTGCTGCCAGTATCTTTGACAGCTGGGAGAGACATCCCTGGTATCTTAATCAAAGTGATCCAACACAAGCATGGAGCCCTCTGGATATCTGGGCCCAATCCTGCAAATTGCTGTGCACTTCCTTGCAAGCACTCAGCACTCCCCTGACAACTGGCATCAGTGACAGTCAGAGCAAGTGGACCTCAGTATTCCGAGGGACCTTTGCAGTCCCAGGAGGTGCAGTCCCAGGAGGTGCTGAGCAATGGCTGGATGGCTACCTCTGTCTTCAGGCCCAAGGGAATATTGAACAGTTCAAACTCCTGCAGGGAAGAACAAAACCTTCAGATGGAAGAGAAGAAATTATTCATCTGCTTAAGAAAAAAGACAACCTTGAATGATTAAGAACTGTGTGAGAGATATTAATAATCACATGACTGAGCATAGGATCCAATACAATACATAATTCATGAATTCACAGCAAAGAGTGATTTACTTCTCCTTGAAAATTAATTAAGAAAGATGCCTGGTGATGGTAAGGATTCACCAAGGCCCATAATTCTAAAAAAGGAATGAAAACATATCTGTATTTGTATTCTACTAAAGCACTACAAAATAAAAGGGAATAAAAGGGTATGAAAGGGTATAAAAGGGAATGAAACACGATGCTTCAAATGTCTATTAGTCTCCTATGGAATCATTAGAAAATTGGTTTCTAAAAAAAGAACATCAATTTCCAAAAGATCTTAACTTATATAAGCATGAAGAGAAATAATACAGACATAAACCAATTTGGAAATCAGACAAAAAAGTTCACCAAATTTTCCTGAAATAAAACTTAGAGTTTTTGTTTTTCAAAGAGAGCTTCAGAGTTTCAGTTTCCTGTCAGGAATGATTGGCTAGTGCTGTGTTACTTGTACTGAATTGCTTCACCTCTTCCCTGAAGGACAGGAAGCTTGTTTCCTTAACAGGTTATAAAATAATACTGGAAACTTTGCAAGTGTAATTAGTGGTGGTTGAGGTCAGCAATGTGAAAAGCTAAATTTGTGAGGTGTAGAACCATTTTGGAATTCATTTCCTCCTTTTGTTTTTTTTTTTTTTTTTTTTTTTTTTTTGTGTGTGTGTGTGTGTGTCAGCAGAAATTAATCTAAGAAAAGTCTCTGTGGATGCTGAATGAAATACATCATTTGGAAGTATAAGGTATATACCCCACCATTTCTCTTATTATCTAAAACATTTTCTGTACTGAATTTCAGTGTAACGCACCAACTATTTCAGAAAGCAAAAGATATGAGTGTGATTCCATGTGGCCCTTTGTAAGGGCCACGCAAAAGAGAATCGTGCAGAGCAGTCCAGACCACCCAGTGCTGGGGAAGGGTGTTCATCTCCTTTCTTTGTAGACCATACTTGATACCAATGGGAATTCTGTGGCATTTTGCACTTGGTTAGGATTGTGTTATTTGGAGGAGAGGGACTGTCTGTGCAGCAGGACCTCAGCCAGGGCATTTCAATTTGGACCAGTGCAGTAGTCACCAGCTGTAGGATGATGTTCTGAGACATGCCTTTAAAAGCTTATATAAAGCTGATAAAGTGACTGTGTGTGGGAAGTCCTTCCAGAGGCAGTGCAATGTCTCCCTACAGCTCTGGAGGCATGCTTTTTGAATGGCAAGAAAGCGTTCATGTAAGCTGCTCTTTTCTCACCAGTTAGCTTCATAGCAGACAGGAGATTAAATGCAGTGTGTTCTTTGGGTAAGAGGAAGACTTCAACTGCATGAAATTAAAATTTCCCAGGGTGTGGTTTTTTTTTTTGTTTTTTTGTTTTGTTTTTTTGCTAATATGTGTTGTATATAAACTTGTTTGTACAAGTTTGTGCATGTATGCTACTATTATTTCACAATAATAGTGGAGACTTGGTTATAGCACTCACCCAATTTATTTCTTACAGTACCAGATTAAATATCTACTTCATTAAGAAACAACAGGTGAAGGTCTTCTTATCAAAATCATGCAGACGAGATACTTAGGTTCATATAGATAATACCGAAGCATTGTATATGTGCTAAGAGGTAGGTGTATTCTTTAAATTTATGGTTAGGGAGAGACATGAAACATATGATGTTTGCCCTGCTAAACATTTTTTGTCAAGAAAGAATAGGTTTCTAAATATTCATCCATGCTCTAGCCTAGTTGTGTGAATACACGGCAGTCAAGACGGTTGTCTTAACAAAAGAGCACATCTCTTGTGGAGAGCAAAGACCAGCTCTAGCATTGTTGTATTTCTTTCTGATAATGGTAATTACTTTGCTTTGTCTGCCTTGCATTGCTTTTTATGAATTTAGCTAGATGAAAGCCTGCAGCCAGTACTGATAGCCGGCTTTCCTTTGGCTCTCTGCCAGCAACCTATAATTAAAGTGTTTCTTGAGAGAGGACCACTCTATAGTACTTATTGTGCATTATGTCCTTGGAACTTTAGTGAAGTAATTGAAAAAAAACCTTCCGCTTTATATCATGGCATATTTCCGTGGCACACGGGAAATAAGGAGGTGATTGGTGACAGTCAGCATGGTTTCACTGAGAGCAAATTGTGCCTGACAAAGTTGGTAGCCCTCTGTGAAGTTACAGAGTTGCTGGATAAGCGAAGAATGACTGATGTCATCTACTTGGACTTAAGTAAAGCTTTTGACACTGTTCTCCAAGACATCCTTGTCTCTAAACCAGAGAGACATGGATGTGATGGATGGACCACTCCCTGAATAAGGAATTGGCTGCATGTTTGCACTCCAAAGAGTTATGGTCAACAGCTCAGTGTGTGAGTAGAGACCAGTGACAAGTGGCATTCCTCTGGTTTTGATATTGAGACTGGCATTATTTAACATCTTTGTCAGTGACATGAACAGTGGTATTGAGCCACTCTCAGAAAGTTCACTGATGACACCAAACTGGGTGGTGCAGTTGACACACTGAAGGGGAGGGATGCTATCCAAGGGGACCTTGATGGGCCTGAGGGGTGGGCCTGTGTGAACCCCATGAAGTTCAGCAAGGCCAGGTGCAGGGTCCTGCATGTGTATTGGGGCAATCCTGAGTACTGCATTCAGCTCTGAGGCCCCAGCATAAGAACACGGGCCTGTTGGAAGGAGTCTAGAGGAGAGCCATGAAGATGATCAGAAGGCTAGAGCACCACTCCTGTGATGACGGGCTTAGAGATTTGGGTCTGTTCAGCCAAGGGGTAATGGCTCTACAGAGAGAGAGTAGGTTTAGATTAGATGTTAGGAAGAAATTCTTTACTGAAAGGGTGATGAGGCACCGGAACAGGTTTCCCAGAGAGGTTGTGGATGCCTTGTCCCTGGAAGTGTTTGAGACCATGTTGGATGGGGTTTTGAGCAAAGTGATGTAGTGAAAGGTGTCCCTGCCCAGGTCAAGCTGGTTGAAGTTACAGCATCTTTAAGGTTCTTTCCAACCCAAACCATGCTATGATCTTATTACCTAGTAACCTTATAGGACTGCTGTAAATGAAACTGTATTTCATGGGAATATAAAAATCATAGAATCACAGAATCATAGAGTGATATGGACCTAAAAAAAATGGACATAATAAAATATCTTAAAGTGAATTAAGCTAATGAGAATGAAGGGACTGATCCCAGAATATTAGTGTTTACAGATAAAATTATCATGAGTGTTTACTGAACTTTAAGCACACACTCAACATTACTCTTTTAAGTTTTCTGGCATAGAGAATACCTGAAAGTTCAAATCTTGTTTACTACATAAATTAATATTGCTGAGCAAAAGGATTTCAATGTGGCTTCAGTCAGTGACCTTTGAGAATCTGCTTGTTTAGTGCCATCAGGCAGATAGGATGGTTTTTTGTTTATTGGGGGATGAACCAGAAGAAACCATCATCCAAAGCTTGGGCTGGCATGGTAAAGCTGGAAAGATTTCCATGGCTGACAGTTGTTGTGTGCAGGTTTGTGGTGACCTCTATCTTCTACCTAAATGAGATAATACCTTGAAGTCAATAACCAACCAGTAGAAAGCATTATTATTTGCCCTTAGATAGAAGAAAAATAGGGCTTTTTGGGTACACGGGTTACAAAAAGGAGTGTAATGATTATGAATAAGAAAGTTGCCTTTTACATTATCAGTCTTACTGCTGGTATTTCTAATTTTGCATATATGAAACAATATTGTTTGTATGGTTTAGACTTGGTGTGCCTCAGTAGAGATGCACCTATAATTAACTGCTACTGAAGCAGAAACTACTACGTATTCCTGATTTAGGTTTTTTCCTAACGAAAGCCGGGAAATTTGATGAGGACTGTTTAAAGGCTTAAATTTTTTATTTTTTTTTTTGCTATTGTTGTTTGAGTTTTATTTAAAGAAAGCAACTAAAAGCAAATCTATCAAGTTTCAGGATGTGTGTTTTGGATTTACGTTTGTGTTATGTGAGCCAAACATCTATGGTAAAACAGGTTAAACATCTTGTTCCTGGTGGCTTTCTGATCTTCATATCAAAGGCACTTGCAGAAGTGTGAAGTCAGGCTGCTCTTCAGGAACTGTAAGGAAACAAATTACTTTTTCAATGGGCAGAAGTATTCAGAAGATTTCTAAACATTTTCTCAAGTGAGCAAGATTTTGAAAGAAGAACATTTTGATAAAGTTCTTGGAAAAAAAAAATCTGGTTCAATTTGGATGAACAAAGTCCATCTTTTTATATGGAGTTTAAAAACTGCTCCTTGCACTGTTTCTTGCAATGCTCTCGAAATGAACATGAGCATACTGACCACCTATGTAAAGTTTATACACTCAATTATTTGGGAATTTCTTAATGTATACATAGAAACTGTGCTGTGAATACTGTGCTTGTCTTAATTTGCTTTAGTTTCTTTATTGCTATGTTGCATTAAAACACCAAATGATGGTGACATATGAATGTTAAACTCCGAGGACCTTTCATTCACATGGAAGCTGCTTTAAGAACTGATTATTCTCTGGAGTGAATCGGGATTTCAAGTGTCATAGTGCTGGAAATGTCTATTTATGTATAGGATCTGCCAACATCCCATTTCTTTCCAGCGGCAGTGCCAAATAATCATAAATAATGGCAGAACTCTTCAGTCTGTTAAAAATAAAAAAAAAAGAAAAAGTATCAGAGAAATTAGTTTAAAACCTATGTAATTAATATCTCCTGTATAATCCTCAGTAGGATGTTGTGCATTCCAGATCATGTGGTGAACTAAGGAATTGCTAGGTCCAATAGTCTGGTTCCTTTGCCCAGAAGTAAAATGGATCCAGGAAACTAGAATCTTGGCAGCAAAGCACGAGAAGAAAGACATTTTAGAATCTGTTTAAAAAAAATCCCAACACAAAAAACTTCAGTTGTTTATACAATTTGGAGTACATTGTGAACTTATTCCTTCCATGTTCCCAAACATATGGTAGATAACTTTTGCATGCAGCTAGAATCCGTGCATATATGAGGCCTCTAAGATCAGTGTATTTACTTTTACAGCAGAGGTTTTCCTTGAGATCCTTGCCTTTGCCAAATACAGATGCTGCAAGGCCAGCCTGGTCAGCACACCACAAGCAGAAGATCTCACTGTCTTAACTTTTAACACACTGTCCAAAACACAGCAGACTGCTGCCAGACACAGTCAGCTCTGAACTAACTTTGCTCCACAGGCAGGAGGGGGGGACTCCTGGCTGGTTTCTTCAAGCATGGCTATTCATCTTCTTATCAAGTGCTGTCCTCTTTATAATTGGTGCAATGGGAGAGAAGACCAGAGGTTTTCTCTGCCAACTGTAGATGAGTATTTTGGGTCTAGGTGATCTCTCCCACCTTTTTGGACACTGAAAGATGGTGTCTTTCCTGTTGGCTGAGCTAATACAATTCAAACCAGGGTGAAACATTTTGAAGTCTAATGTGTTTGCAAGTATGGATGCAGTGCCTGAATTTAAAACTGGAGCTAGGCAGAGACCTTCCCTGAATGTATGATTTCTCTCTGGCCTTTTTTTCAAGCAAGTATTCTTAAGTCTATAGTCTCGTCAGATTCTTACATAATAAATAATTAGATTTTAAGCAGCTGCTTATAGATTTCTGTTGTGTTTATCAATTTTAGACTTCTATATTATAGGAACTTACTTAGAGGCCATTTCAGACAGATTTTGTGTGCTCTTTTTCCACTACCTGGGCCTATTGCTTATTCATTTTTTTCCCCTGTGTTTGTTTTATGGTTCATTTAACTGATTTTTTTTCCCCCTATTGTTCACAATCAGATGCAGTTCAGAAAGCTTAAATAGGTTTTGCCCTGAGGAAAAAAAAAAAAAAAATCCAAATAATTTCCTGGCTATCAGACATCAGTAAAATGGTTTCTTTAACCCAGAGATATTAATGTATTTGAGTTAAAGTAATCAAGTTTGGAAGTTCAAAATTTGCTCTGGAGATTACTATTTCAAAATTTTTCTAACTTCATATTACCAATCAATTGGAATTTGGAATTGAAGTTTGCAAGTTCTTTAATTGTAAATTCAAATGAAAGTGGTACAGTGGTACGAGATAACATTTGCAAAATGTAATTTTGATCCAGTTCGAAGGAGAACATCTTGCTGTGCTATAGATGTGCCTTAATACTAATTGATTATTGCTTTAGTAGAAGAGGTATTTAGAAGTGTTCCAAGATACAAAACTGACGCTCCAACAGAAATTGTATGGCAGCAAGTTGTGCTGTGTTTTCTCTTCTTTCATCTTGCTAAAATTAAATATGGCCAGAAGGAGTGATACAGCTTCACTGAATCTTATGCTAATGCTTTCCCAGAAAATGTTTTCTTTTCTCCCTAAATTATTCATTGAGCTATTAGAGGTCTGAAATAAAACTTTAATTAGTTGTTAGAGGCTTCACAAAATATGACCTGCTGGAACGTATGAATGGAGTTGAAAGAGAGCCATCTGACTGCAGGAATTGCAGCCAGTGGAACAAGACACGGGCAGAAATTTAACATCTGTTGCAGATTTCTAGTGTTTTGGGCAAAGTGATTTTTAGCTGAAAGTTGACTGATGGTTTTTAGTTGACTGCATTATGAAGTATAACTAAATATACAAAATGCTGTCTTAAATCTTGTCTACTGTCATTTTCAACTGGTAATTTCACATTGGAATGTCCTTGCCTGTCCACAAGCTACAGTTCATCAGTCTAAGGGCATATATCATGTAAAACAGTGCCCAGTGTTGTCTGCTCCCAAGATTGTTACTTTCAGATGCTCTTCGCTCTATATTCTATAGCATTTTGCTTGAAATATGTAGAGAAAAATAGGCTGGAGTTTTGAAAGCAACAGAAGGAACTTATGTACCTACCTGCCACTCACTAAAACCCACCCCTATATTAGACTTGAAATAGAAAAAAATTCCTGCCTTATGTGAATTCAGATGACAGTGAGGCTCAATAATTCAATGATCTGTCTTGGCTGTCTGCTTAGACAGAAACATCTCTTTGCCCTATTCTATTTAAGTTTTTCATAGTTGTGCACCCATCTCAGGCTGCAGCGTTGCTCTGGTGATTTCATTTCAAGATAAAAGCTAGCAATAAATTATCAGTATAATTGTTTCAGGAAAAGTGACTTTCAGCAGATGGGAAAACAACAGTATTAGCAATTATCATTATTTATTGCAGGATTTGCTGAGTATGGGAAGGTTTATTAATGATTCTGAAGTCAGATATATTATCATATCCAAAATATCCACCAAATTATTATTTTCATTGGGACTTAATCTTCCTTCATGTAGTACAGGGATTCTAAACACGCCCAGTGAAAAGCTGAGAGCACAAAATCCTGTGTAATAATAAGAAACATTATGAAAAGCAAGTAAGGGCTTATGTGACACTTCAGGAGAGGGTGATGTGGGCTGCTTTTCTCAACAGGTAATGTGGAAAACATGGATAAAAATAAAGCAATCCTCACTAATGATCTCACAGTCGTCTTCTCTCCCCAGTGAAGTTGAGGTGAATTTACAAAATACAAGACACCAGCAAAGAATAAGGGCAGCAGGGAGTGGTTAAGGGAATAGAAAGCTGGCCAATATGAAATTTCAAGAGCAGTGAGAGGGGGAAAAGTCTTGTTGGATGAAACAGAAGGACTCAAGGGAAAGGAAGAACAGGAATCAGATCATGGTGGCACCAAAGTGTTTGGAAAAAACCAGTTTCCCACAGGACTAGGACTGGCTGAATAGCAGGCTTCACAGTTCACAGATTTCTAGATTTTTTCTTTTTAATTTGGCTTAGTTTCAAATTGGAACAAATCCATTTTTTTTAAGAGAAATTTCTTCAGAAAAAAAATTCCAGGAAAATGTTTTGGAGACACTGACATACTGTGTTTCCAAAACCACACATTTCCCCCTGACCCTACAGCTGCTAAATGGAACTGGCATTCACGGAGCAGCTCCATGGGAAGGCAAGGTCTGCGGCTTGGCTTAGGGCTTTCTGTGTTCAGGTCAGCCACCATGGGCAGGCAACAAATAATGGATTTAAATTGAACCATGAGATGCTTTTAAAAATTGTTTTATGTATTTTATATACATTCATATATATATATATATATTTATCTATTTTTCTGGAAAAGTTTGTCCAGAAGAAATTGTGGAAAGGCTTGTAGAGGGCTTTTGACCTTTTCACATCCCTACTTAGCAGTTACAGGCATATCAGCTGACTTGCATTTCTTTTGTTTTTCAAAATCCATTCAAAAAGAAATCCATAGGTGATCAAATATTTGCAACACATAAACCAACAGAACTGAAGTGGATAAATGCAGATCTGCAATCTCTTCCATTCATATTTACTGTGATTATTTGAATTACCTGTGATATGTCAAGGTAGTCTGGAAAGATAATGGTTAATTTTTTTTGTAATGCTCCCTGTATCCTAATTTTTTTTGCAATCTTTCCCTAAACACTTCCTTTTCCAAAAAGTCTGGCTTCTTCAATCCTGTGTATGGTTATACTTTTAAGATCCAAGAATAGAAACAAAAGCCTTTTTCTTTCTTTTCTGTGGCATAGCAACATAGTTTAAATTTTGAAATGTTAAGTGTCCAGTGCTCACATTTTTGTGATCTACTTGTACAGAAAAAAACCCCTGAAACTGAAAAAAATGCATCTTGCAAAAATATGGGTAGTTTAAAATGACAAATAAATCACAATCCGTTGGTGGATACCAGCATGCTGCAGCTCAAGTCATTTGCAATGAATCATTCGCTCAAACTAGCAGTGAGGGGAAAAAAAAGAGCAAAAGATATGAAAGAATAGAGTGGTGAAACCAAAGGAATTAGAGAAAATACAGAAGGTGTAGATTTTTATCTAGATATGAAATTATTTAGAGCTCACATTTGTTGGCATGTGCATTTTTGATTAAAAATTTCACTGTGATTTTCTATCTGAAAAGCTATCTGAACATCTTTTACTTTAGCTAGCAAAGACCTTGTTGCACACAAAATTTGCAGTTCCTAGCCGATCAGTGTTTCCAAAACGTCTCCTAATACTTTTGCATTATGTTCAGGGTGTTCATTTTGTGATTTGAAGTCTGAATGGTTAAAGTTGTTGGGAATTAAGCTAAAATTCTGATACAGCTTGTTATATTTAGGAAAGGTTTCCCAGCTGTGCTGCTGTTTTCTATAATTAATAAGGTTCTTCATGATTATTTGATTGATTAGATTAGGTAACTAAGTGAAATATCAGTTTTTCCAGTGAGTTAGCTGTAACACACACTCTTCATAATGACTGAGATATGTCTCCCTTGACCAGTGATGTGTTTGCTGGCAGTGGAGGCCCAAATGCAAACGAAAGGTGCGCGAAAGGCTCAGTTCTATCTAAAATGGGCTGAAATGTTTTTGTAATTAAAATTTTACAACATGAAGATAAATTCCAAATTGCTACTTTTTAGAATTTGCAAAATATTTGAAGACTCAGCCAAACCCCATTTTGGATGCTTTCATTTAGATACTTATGGGTGTCTATGTTTAGGAGGAGAACTTATTTTAGTAGAAATTTTCTAGATTTGAAACATTCCTGCAGACAAATTTCTGAGATGAACAAGAATGCAATTACACATAGGATTTGATCTCCCATTTTAAAAAAATGTCTGAACAATCAGTATTTGTAAAAACGATATATATACATATGTAAAATAATTGGCTCTAACAGTTTGAAGAAGTTTGGCTTACTGCTTGAAATTTGAGCTCTGTTTCTTCATTACAGAACTGGTCATGATAGTCACAATTTATTACCTTAGATTTCTGATGAGATAGATGTAATAATCCAGTTTATGCTGAGCAAGTTTGTAGGAATGGTACATTTATCTTACACATATTTTCAAATGCCTTAAATGAAAATTCACTTTTCTTGAGTATTCATACTGAGGATTCATGAAAATTTTTGGAAGCAAACCCATAGGAAATGAAAACGCATTTGAGACAAATAATCTACAATGTCAGGTAAAAGATTTCTTTGGTTTGAGCAGAAAGCCACTGACATAATTGGGAGCAGAATTCTGGTGATTTAACATGTTTGTCCTAAGATTAAATGAAGTTTAAATAAATAGCTAATGCCAATTACCAAATATAATTGTATTAAAATAACTTAAATGAGCAGATTCAAGAGTTGTTAAATTTTTGTCTATCTATAAAAATATGTAAATATATATCACAGAACTGAATACAGATTAGTTTTCAGAGCTTGATTCCACTTCTAACTTGCTGTAATATTAATTTTAAAATAGATGATTCTTTTCTGTTTGAGGTACTCACTAGATTTTTTTTACAAACTCTTAGAATCTTAGAATGGTTTGGGTTGGAAGGGACCTTAAACACCATCTTGTTCCAACCCTCCTGCTGTGGTCAGAGACACCTTCCCCTAGAGCAGGTTGCTCAGAGCTACATTTGAACTTGAACACTTCGAGGGATGGAGTTCCCACAACTTCCTTCGGGCAACCTGCTCCAGTGCCCCACCATCCTCACAGTAAAGGATCTCTATCTATTATCTAATCTAAATCCACTCAGGTTGTAGACATTCCCCCTTGTCCTGTCACTGCATGCTCTTGTGAATGCTCTTCTACAACCCACTTTCCTCTATATTGTGAGACACTTTGTACATTTTCAGCACTTGGCCTTTGCAGTTTTGCTTACTGAAATCTAAAACCGAACAGTTAATCTTGCGTAAATATTTGTAGATAATAGAACTGGCATATAATGTGATATTTTTCTCAGTTTAAAGGAAAACGTTTGGTGAACTCTGGTTATATGAATTGTGAGTAACCTGGCAGTGCTCCCATTTTTTAAAGTGTCAGT
Organism: Anabacerthia variegaticeps; assembly: GCA_035583185.1. Classification (NCBI taxonomy): domain Eukaryota; kingdom Metazoa; phylum Chordata; class Aves; order Passeriformes; family Furnariidae; genus Anabacerthia; species Anabacerthia variegaticeps. The sequence goes on along the minus strand of JAWWEW010000131.1, from coordinate 57,368,749 downwards.
TTACAGTTGCATTGTAACATAATCTTATCCGAACCCCGTACAATCTGTTCCAAGGCTAGGGAGATTAAAGAACAGAAAAAAGAAAGGGGAAAATGTGTTTTCAATCAATAGCTAATATGTGGGAGAGATTATTTTAGTTTTTAATGTGTGTTGTTGTATTTGGAAATACTTAGCTTAAAGTGAAATGTTAGAGTGTAAGAACATGGAAAGATATCTCATTACATTAAACAGAAATCCTGTTCAAAGCCTTCATTTTCAGTGGTTGCCCTTTCTGTTGTTTCATTTGTTTTGCTCTGAAAAGTCTCTTGGTAGTACCTGTTGTAATAAGCTGGATTTTTAAGAATGCATTCAGGGAATTCTGGTTGGATTATTTTATTCTAATATCCCCAAATACTACGTAGTATAATAAACACCAATGTGACTAGAAGATGGTTGTTAAAACTTGTGCTGTACTGTGGTTTGACAGTAATCTTACTGCATACAGGGATTAAAATGAAGGGAGAGCCTTCAACTGAACCAGAATCAGTTTCCTTACTGAAAGAACACTTCCTCATTGCCACTAACATTTCTGAAAGGGCAAAGCACATGGATATAGTGTGCATCTTCAACTGCATTTACTGGTTGCAAGTGCTAGGTGAAATTCTGGGTTAATTAATAGATAAAAATCTTCTTAGCTCTTTGGTTTGGTTTTCTTAGTTTTAATTTTTAGGATGTCTTGTCTAGGTGCTTACACATTTTCAAATATTTGATTTTCTTTTATGTGCAGCCTTAACACAGAATTTTCTGGTATCAGCAAATAAACATGAGAAGCAACCTTCCATATCATATAAATGGGAAAAAAAAAGTTGCATCTGAAGTTTTGTAGTGCTTGGGCCTCAGAATAGTAATCCCTTTTAAAATCAATATTGAATTGGTAATTTAATTAAAAATAATTCTGTTTGTGCTCTTTTGGATTCCTGTTTTTGCATATAGCTTTACAGTACTAGTTCTAGTGAATGTATAACATATCGTGTTAAAACAAATACCAAGTGCTAACCTTCCTTTCCCCTCTCAGCTGCTCCCAAGCTTTCAGGTAGATAGCAGCTGATAAATCTAGTTTCTAGGTTACCACTGAACCAGATGGTAAGACACAGGGAAAAAAATAGAAAAAAGGAAAACTTTTTTTTTTTCTGCACTTATTTAATTATGTTTTCGTATTGGTCATTGGATAAGCTAACTTGTGCTAAAAACACGTTTTGTTCCAGGAAAAAGATTCTGCTTTTCAAAATGTGATTAAAATAAGAGCTTTGAGATGTAAGTCCCTAACTGTTAAAAAATGCTGTCATGCAATATAAAAACAATTAATACATGCAACTGTGTAATTATGCATAATAACTAGTGATCATTGTGTATGCTGATAGGAGGGATAAAGGGGTGGGGGCTGTTTTGTATTTAGCTGGTCCTCTGCACCTGCAGAAAGCAGACAACTCACTGTGGAGGAAACAAGATAATGACAGCATGATATTAAATGCAAACATCAATTTTTGTGCTTTAAAATACTAGGAAGAAGTCTATCAATTAAGGTTTGTTATTGTGAACAGCAAAATTATGTTGTGTGTCAGCTTAAAGGCAAATAAAAGACTTGTGGAATGAAATCCTTAATTCTCTGTTTACCACATAGCTGGTAAATCCATTATTACTACTTCGGAGAAGATTTATATTGGTTATTTAAGCTTCTGTTTGGGATAAATTCTTCCTATACATATTAAACTCTCCTTCATTTCTGAAGTAAATAATGAAATCGTCAGCCTGTGTGATCTGATGTTTTAGACTAAAAGAAAAACAAGCTGCTGTGAAAACATAATTGTACTAATACTAGGACTCTCAGCAGGCCTTATTAGCTCAGGCATCGTCCTGCATTAATGTAGCTAAATGGCTTTTGGACAGGCGGTGGCTTGCTTCCAGACGATTTGGAGTGTGGGTGTGGGGCCAGCCCACGGCTTTCCACATCCAACAGCATAAGCACACACTGAGCTGATCGGTTATTTATAAAAAGCAACTTAATGTGTTTGGGAAAGATTACATTCTGCTGAAATATTTGTGCTAGCATAGGGACGTGGATACCTGCCATCTGGGGCGGATGAAAGCTGGTAAAGACTGCTCCCAGAGATAAATCCCTGTGCTTTCAGAGAAGGTAGCACCCCATAATGCTGAAGCTGTCAAAAAAACAGTACGTGTTGCCATGTTATCTTCATGACTTTCTGCAATAAAGGTCTTTGGAAGAAGGGCAGCTAGAAACTATTTTCTCTCACTAACGAGATTTATCAGCTCTTTAGATTGTTAAAAGTATTGTGTCACATCCTTTGTACACTCAGCCTTGGACCAGGATGTCAAGTAGAAATGATTCAACAGTGCTCGTGGGCAGGTTCCTTGTGGCATCTTAGAAGCCCTTCTTGTTGGTTTTGCAAGTAGAGCTGCACTGAGGCAATATTAATGCATAGCAGATACTAACATGGGATGGAGAAAGCCAGTCCTTCTGGTTTTGCTTCAGTCATGATGGGTAATCTTTACTGTTTGAGGGAAACATCTCCTGGGGCCTTGTTAACAAATTAAGTACTCTTCAGTAGTTAGTTTGGGTTCCTCATGCACCAAGGTTTTTTTAAAAAAAATGAAGTGGAGCCTACACTGTAGCACCAGCAATGGATAGTGCTACGAAGTATTTGTAGTAGTTGCTACCAGCACTGTCACCCAGCAGTCACAGCTATCTGAACAGTCTTTCGTTTCGGCATAGTACAGATGACAAGGAGCTTAAATGAACAGGTTAAATACATGCTTTGAAATTAAGGTCAAATGAAACTGTCTCCAGTCAAATACTGATACTGTAAGGTTAGATTGGAGCAGAGGGTCTTACCATAGTCACTGTTTAACTTTTAGTCTGCTGAACGTATACCAACAAGCACATCAATAAGATAATTTCTTGCTTGCTGTTTAGCTCTTGGAACGCTCATGCAAATCCCGAACACCCCCACTCTGCAGCCAGCTACACTCTGTTGGATTCAAATCAGTATAACTACGTGCAGAGCCTCAGCAATGCAATCCTAACTCATTGTCACAGTCGAGATGGCTGTGATAGGTGGAGGGACACACTGCAAATATGTTTCTATTGAACAGCCCATCTGCTTCTAATAAAAACTATATTAACAATAATTGAATACAGTAGAATCAAGAGAGAGAGCACAACTTGTTCATATCATACTAGAAGAACATTACTATATACTTAGCATTAATGTGCAATAATCACATTCACAAACTGACAATTCCAATCAGCACTGAAGAACTATACAATTAAAGCATCAGTGTAATTAAGAGCAAAGCTTTCTGATAGCACACATTACAAACAAATGGCTATAAATTTGAATAATGTGCTTATCATGGAATTGGCCGTTAATCAGATCATAATCAGCATTATGGCCAATCCTAAGTGAATTATCTGGTTTAAGAGCAAGACAGTGCCCTTCAGCTCATCTACAGTCCATGTTATATGTGTGAGTGCATATTTTATCTTGGAATTCTTCTTTTCTGAGCCTCTGATTTCCTCTATGATTTTGTGAGTTTTATGTGTAGTTGAGGTGCATGTCAGAATGAGTAAATGGAAGTGAGAAGAAGCCAGTCATTCTAAATTACTCAAAATGAAGAAAACATAAAGAAGTACAAATGAAGGCTATTGATATTGCTTATTTCTTTCCCTTCAGGAAAGCCATTTTCAACTGTGCAGATTTCCATTAGCGTAAACAGAGTTATCTGTGACACCAATTTCAAGCTTACTGTTAACAGAATATGTTCACAAATGTCTTGAGAGACATAAGTATGAGAGATTAGACTTAGACTTCTAAGCCTTTATTACTCCTAAGAGGACTGTGGGCACACTTGCCTACTTTTCCTTGGCATTACCTTCAGCAGTTTTGTGGTGAGTTGTCAGGTTTTTGATCTTACTGGAAGCTGATCTTACCAGCAAAATGTTTTCATTTGGACACATCAGCTGAACTGGTTCACGCCAGAAACATCACTGGCCAAATAAAGCAGCCAGGCAGGGACATAACTTGGGGCCAGAGGTTTCGAGCAGCTTAAGCAAACCTTGAAACTCACTTTGAAGGTGGTCATTCTGTCTTGCACCAAAGCATCAGGAAGCAGTGGGCTTTGAATGGAAATAAACACTGGGTAGGTTGTCTGAGAGCTTTCAGTTCAAGTATAAAAGAAAATTTTAAGACTTGCAACTCCAAATGCTAATTTCTTACAAATAAATAAAATATTACTATGTGATAATTATGCTGATAACAGAGATTGACTGCTTATTTATAACTAACAACCTAAAGACTTGTTAACAGTATGGAAACTAATCCTCTAAGTTTCAAACTGTGAATTAGTGCTTCTTCATAATTATATATTAGTAGTATTGTACTCATACCTGCGATAATAAAAATAAATAAATGACATTAATGTTGTAAAACAAAGATACATCTGTATTACTCAATATGTCTGTAAGAGACTTTATTAGTCATGTAAATCTTTCTTCCAAGTCTGAATTTTAAACAAAACCTTTCAAGCTAAATATGGTTGGAGAATAACTGTGTTCAGTTTAATGTAATCCTATTAAATAATTAGACCATCTGAGGGAAAAGGTGATTGGTTTGGTACCTGTGAAGCAAAGGGCTTTCAAGCAGAGAAGTGATAAGACTATTGGCTAGAATAGGACAATAACCTAATTGGTTAAGGTAATTATGTTAGAGCAATTGTGAGACCCCAGAAAACTCATTTCCTGGGAGAATCATGGAGCTATTGTAATTCATTCCCAAGAACTTGAAGGGTAAAGACATAATCGAAAAACTCAGCACAGATTTTCCAGGGCATATTATGCTTGACCCAGATGATTGCCTTCTTTAGTAACATGACTGGTTCTGAACATGAGAGGAGAATGGTGCATGTGATGTATCTTGACTTGCAGAAGGTGTTGGACACCATCTCACACCACATTTTTCTTTGTAAGCTGAAGAACTGTGGTCTGCATGATGGGACTGTTAGAAGAATATTGGCTGAATCAACAAGTTTGAAGGGCAATACTGCACAGTCTGAGATCTGGCTGGTGGTCAGTAATGATTGTAATACCCTGGGCTTGATATTGGACTGATACTGTTCAGTGACCTTCAGCAGTGTGATGAATAGTGACACAGAGTGTACTCTCAGCACCTCAGCAATAACAAAGCAGCTGACTGAGGGTAGCAACACCTTAGTCTGGGGACACTTGAATAAATCTGAGGATTGTGCCTACTGAAATCTTGTAAGGTTCAGCACTGAAAAGTGGAAAGTTCTTTTTCACAGGAAAAATTACCCTGTGCAGACTTGGAAGTGACTGGCTTAGAGACCTGCAGAATAGGGCTGGAATGTTACAGGTGATGTGAGGCTGTATGAGTCTCACACATTCTCGCTCACTGTGCAGTGTACTGGGCTGAATTGTGAGGAAATGGGTCTCAGTCAGAAAACTCGCTATCCTCTCAGTAAAAGTTCATCCCATTTGGAGCTCTGACATTCAAAACATACATAAAGAAATGGGAGAGGACCCAAATGCTGGGCTAGCAAGATGCTCTGGTGACTGTAGAACATCTCCAAAGAGAAGCTGAAGGTCCTGAGCTTGTTACTCTGGTGGAAAGAAGGCAAAGGGCCGATGTAACATCTGTTTAGAGCTAATTCAAGGGCAGCTATGAAGATGATAGGGCCAGGTTCTTGGTAGCACAGATTATATGGCAAGGGCAATGGCCACATGTATCTCAGACATGATGATGAACATTTTCAATGGCAGGGAGATGAAGGACTGGAACGCATTTACCAGACCAGTTATAGGTTGCCATCTCTGAATATATTTGAGGTTTGGCTGCAACAGCCTTGGCCTACCTGATCAAGTGCTGCCTGTAGTTCTGCTTGGAGCAGGATCTTGTATTAGATATTAATCAGAGTCCCTGCCTGCCAACACAATTCTATGCTTCTCAGCATTGAAGGATGATACTTTCATTTCAGAGTTAAAGAAGGAATTGTGAGTTGTAAAACCTTTTCTTAACCAATCAGGTGCGCAATATAACATATCACTTCCACAGTCTTTCTCTTACTGATAAAGCTTAGCTTGTGCCTGCTATCATCAGTATCCTGTAACACAGAAACCTTCTTCCAATAGTTTTGTTTTGATTACTGTCTTTTGGGCCTCAAGTCAGTCAAGCTGTTGTAAATGGATGTGAAACTCCAGTGGGTCATTCAGTTATGTGGTGGTTTAGTTTTCTTGGTTTTGGTCTAGGCCTTCCCTGGTAACAGGGTCATACCTAAGGAAATATTCCACACCATTCCTTCATGTAATCAGGTGTATATAAAGACAGGAGGAAGGTTTCCTATCTCTCTCTCTACCTTCATGTGCTTGAAGGACATCAGGTCTCTGTGTCGGCATAGCTCTTATGTCTATGAGCTGAAGCCTATCACAGAAACTGTTGTCCCAGCTGCATGGAGGGGAAGGATCTGCTTTCTCTTAAGGGGAGTTTGGTGAGATTTTATTGTATTAGTTACTTATTGAGCTTTTCCCTGAGTTTACGAGTGTGTGTATCTGTTTTGTTTG
>JAWWEW010000131.1:57333814-57362018 GCA_035583185.1 Anabacerthia variegaticeps | reverse complement strand
TTCATAGTGTTTGATTGTATATAATTGTAATATATGTGAATATATATATATATATATATTTACTACAATTGTCTTTGGGGTTTTTTTCCCTTCTCTCTTGGGAGGGGGGAATCTGTGTGGCTAGCAGTTGGGTTTGGCAGGGAGCCAACCCAAACCTCCACAAGTTACTTTTAGTTTGTAGTTCTGTATGATAACTGGAGAGATTTGCCCCAGGTTGATGAGAACTCAGTGGGTATAAAATCAGTACTAGTGTGTCAACATTAATGATTATGGGGCTCCACAGATTTCACGGTCATGCTTTCTATTACATAGGATTGCATGGTTATCATGGGGTGATAAATACCAACTTGTGTTAAAGACCAACTACCTGGAAGGTGATAATATTTTAAGAATGCTGGTGAAAATACTTTCCGTATGTAAGAAATAGATATATTTCTTCTTAAATTCTGACAATGAACACATACTTAGTGCATACTTAGTGTTAGTTGAAAGAGAGGAGATGAACCCCACCTGTGCTCCTGTTCTATTGAATACATGTTCTAAATAATTATTTTTTTTGTAGGGACAGTATGTGATACATATCAAACATAACATATGTGAAATTTAACAGGCAATCATTATAAGTGACAGAAATATACATGATGACAAGACTAGGATGTAACTCATGGGAAAGAAAGAGAAGTGTATTTGGATTATCTCTTCCATAAACTTTTTTTTTCCTTAAATATATTTAACATAATCGTGGAAAACAGTGAATTTTTTTCCTTCATAGTTAGTTGTGTAATTTCACGGCAATAAAAAGAAGCATAATAAGAACATATGGAACACGGACTGTCAAAAAGAAACAGTTGGCAAAACTGTGCTTCAGATTGCTGTCAGAATATCAGCCTTTCAGCAAGCTTGGAGTAGAACAGATGGGAAAAGTCAAAACTGGTAATAGTTTTCCACAGTTAACAGGGGAGAGCAAGTTAGCTGGCTAATTCATCCTTGGCGTAAGATAATTGCCTTTTCATTTTTTCTTTAATGGTGTTTATGGCCAGGGTATTTTTCTTTTCTCTATTGCTATACTAAGGCCAGAGAATCACGTATATACTGAGGCATATGTGACTGTGACAACTGAGGGCGGGCACGAGGTTTATGTGTCAGTGGAGCAGTGGACTCCATTACATTCACATTGCCTGAAATGAAAGCCATGTGATGAATGGGAATGGGATGAATGGCTGTGCCAGGACCTGTTTCCACAGGGTGCCTAGCTTTGACAGGCTTTCTTTTTAACAACGTGGATAATCTCTGATTTTAGAAGCCTTTTCTCTTAGAACTTCAGTGGGACTTCCTATGGACTTAAAGGCACATACTTCAGTTCCTTGAGGCTTGTGCATTGCTGGAGTGATGATGCATCTCTGTACTGAAGTGACTTTACAGCTTCTCAGCACTTTACAAATACAACTTGAATATATTTAACTTTAAAAATTAGAATAATAATACAGTAAACCTGAGATTAGCTCAATTCTTAAGAGCATGGTGCCAATAAAATCATGATCATGTGTTGGATCTCCATATGGGCCCCTGATATAAGAGTTGGACTCAATGATCCTTGTTGGTCCCTTTCAACTCGGAATATTCTATGATTCTGTCTATACTTGCTGAGATATAACTAACATCATACCATATATATGTAGGACTAGGTTCGTGGTTCTTAGAATAGGGGAAAAAAATCTATGCTTTACACACATTTAAATGCTAAAACAACAGTCCACCTTTGTAGTGATGTCATTGGAAGCTTGAGATAGTAAATACATAAAATTAAGTATCCTTGAATAGACAGAAGCTTTCTGGAATAGAGATGGCTTTGAAGATAGAGGGTGTTATGATAATCAGTGAGTAGTCAGTGTGATACACTTTTTTGTGAAAGAGCACTAATTCTATATACTATGTAATTTCAACCATCAAGACATCTAGTTTGAACTAGTAAATAATAGGACAGTTCAACGCAAAACATCTTCTGCACTGCCTCTGCTTATGTTCTTTTTACAAACATCTGTGGAATCAGCAGGCATGCTGGGGTTGCTATGAATATTGTTATACAACCTGGAAGAAAAAAGAGCATATCTTCTTCCTTCTCTACCTTTTTCTAGTGTTGTGCCACATAGCTTTTAAAATTTTCCTGTTAGAGTGAAGCTATGTGGCCAGTTATGAATGCGTTTCCTAAGAAATAAAAGGATTAGGCAAAAATGTGCTTTATTTAGGTTTATATATATTTCAGAGTAATTTTTGCTAAGCAGGTTGAATTTCAGAAATGCCATTTAGGAGGTAAATATCAGACTTTTTGAGAAATTTGTAATTTTAAAAACATCAATAATTGTAATGTCATCACAAAGGAATGAGGCCACATGGCAATGTGTGAATTGAAGAAGGAAACTCAGAAGCTGATAGCTTTATGAAATAACTAAGAACATATTACAACATGCTCTTCTGGAGGGTTCACACTTTATCTGAGCTTGACCTTGAAAACCAAGTGATTCAAACAGTTCCAGCATTTCTAAAAGTCATAAAAGGAAATCACAGATCAGTAAGAGCCAAAATATGCTTCAACAACTAAGTTTCTAATGCTATGTTTATTTAATATTTTACATTATGCTTGGTTCTTTTGGGAACATTTTACTTAGTTTGCTGTTTCATTACTGTGTATACATTTTTTTTTGCAATTTACTTAACTGAGAAGCTCTTACAGAGTACATGAGGAATGATTTGCTAACCAGTCCCAGAAAAATAATTTTCAGAATATTTCAGTGCCCTAAGTGCTGTTGCTGAAATGGATGTAGGAACAAACGTAATTCTTTTACTTTGCACATCAAAGTCAGACTTGGGATGTGGAAAAAAATCTAAATACCCTGCATGACTACTTAAATGGTAAGAATTGTTTTTCATTTGCAGTTTGAAGATAAAAGTACATTTAATTCATACTGAAGGCAACTGTAATAGCAACTGTGCACAAAGAGTGGTTCATGCATTTATACCTTCCTATTAAATTTCAAACTCTTGCATTTTAACTCAGTTTCTTGTAGAACAAATTGAAATGAACAGATCTCAAAGGAAATGAAATATTAATGGAAAAAGTAGATCTGTGCCAAATCTGGTCAAACTACAAAATTGGCTCAAGCTATGATCCTGAATGGTCAGCTGAGTCCAGACACTGGAGTTGGGAGCTTTCCATCTTACTCTGCTGTCAAGCAGTTCAGAGAAGCTGCTTGATTTTCATTTGTTTGAGACAAAAGACCCGAGGGAGGACAGTGATGAGAGCAAGGGGTTTAGTGACACTGGAAGGAGAGGCTGAAATGAGAGCAAGGCAAAAAATCAATTAGCTGCCAGGGTGGGACCGGAGACTGGATCAGTTTGGGGAAAAGGGACACGGTCACATGCTCCTATGGTCCCCATAGCATGGTGTGCTGAGGAAGGTGTTGGGACCAGCAAGGAATAATGTGTTTTCAAGTAATTAAAAATCTGTATTAATGCCTATTCAAAAGGGAGGTCAAATGACTCTTTCAGATTAATCTAGTTCTGCAATTTCTAGTTTGCTCAATGCCACAGCTTTGTTTTTCTTTTAACATATTTTATGTGCATGTGTCATGAGTTATTCTTTAATATATGAAAAGGTTATTTTAAATTGTTTTTAATTCAAATTACGGCAGAGCTGGGTTGACTGTCTGGTTTCAATTGAAGGGGAGTAAAAGATAGTAAACAGATCTAATTTAAATATACATTCTAGTGGAATTGCAGTCTTGGTAAGGTTTATTTCACACATTACCATTCTTCTGAACTTTTTAAAATAACATAAACAGACAAGCCACACAGCAAGGGAATTTTGCCCTTAAAAATAAGCAAAAAATTTTTTCTCAGCAGGCTTGCAAAAATGATATTTAAAACCCTCACTTTCTCCCTGTTATTTTAAAGCCTAAAACACTGGATACAGATCTGTTTCTGATCATTTATGAGCTAATTACTACATTTTGTACTGAAATAGCTCTCTACGATTAAAAATTCTGGTTGCAGCTGTGGAAAGAGAAATTCAGAATATTAATGAAGCAAAAATTTTTGTTATTTAAAGTATTTTTGTTCAGTGTTTTGTATTTTATCCCTTTCCAGTATAAACTTCAAAAGAAATAGAGAGTGACAACAAAAAATGAGAAATGTTATTTGATTATTTTTTAAACTTTTTTAACACAGCGGGAGGAGAAAGATACATGCATTGTATTACTGTACATTAAATACAACTTCACCACCTTAATATAATTGGACTAATTGGAAGATATAAGTGGGGAAATGCAGAAGACAAAAGCTCTGCAAAGCTGAGACCAACTTTTCATGAGGGACATTTTGTCCTTTTTAGGGACAATACATAGTGCAAATTAAGACAATTATTTGGAAAGATATGTGAAAAGTATTAAACTAATTTCGTTTTGTTCTGCAAAGTATTTTTTCATCAACATTGCTTACCTAAAATCTCTGGACACCTGTATTTTTGTATATATGTGTGTGCCTGAGCAGGGACAATGTCTCTGGGGCTTTAGGCTTCCAGTGCTAAACTTCAGCCTCAGCAGTCATCCAGGTGCAAAGTAACCATCTGCCTTCAACTGCAGATGCTGCTGCTGCTGCTGAGAACATTTTGGTTAAAGCTGGTGGAACCTGCCCAAGCTACCTTGCAGGAAGAAGCAGACCTCTGAAATCTAGTATTTTCTCTGAACCTTATTCCTGTGGTAGGAAGTCCTTCCTCTTGGCACCGTGACTTGTCCCTGAGGCATTTGATTTACAGGTGATTTATGAATCTGCAGATAAATACATGCACAGTCGGACCAGCCACTTCTCCAAGGTGCTCCTCACATCCAAGCAGGAGCAGGTTGTCCTGCCAGTGCAGGTCCTGCTGGCGGCAAAGAGTTTCCTGGAGCCTCCTCAGACTGGGCAGGACTGAGGAGCTGGCTGACCTTGGCTTGCTGTGTCCTGCTGACAACCTACTTAATAAGACATTTTCCCCTTTAAAGTGGAATGAAATTGCCGCTGGACTGCTTTTTGGTTTTGTCACTAGACTTAAAAAAAAGCTTTCTGAAACATACTTTTCAAAGGACAAAAATGAATAAGAACATTATTTCCGATTTGTGACTCAGTGTTATTGATGTGAGACTTCAACTGTCAGTAAACAGGCTGACAAAATAGTACTGCGTTTGCTGATATTGGAGGGAGAGGTAAAATATTCCTTGAGCAAATAAACATATTTGAAAGACCATTTTTTTTTTTCTTTTGCAGTGTTGTCTCAAAAAGAAAATGAAGGAATAGCTTAATGGGATTAACTATGATAATTTTGCTTGGGAATGACAGCTTTTCCTCTAGGAAGAGGCTTCCATGAGCAACAGTAATTTGCCTGCTGAAATGCAAGTAATTTCTCTGAATCTCTTTGGGCATTTAATATTGCCAGAAATTATTAGGGCTGAGCCAGTGTTGTGTGTTGAATATAACAGAACACCACAACTAGCCCAGGAAAATGCAGCGAGCAGCTGAGCCATGTGCTTGCAGAAAGCTTCCCCATTATGCAGCATCCGAGTGTTACACCCCCAAATTTACAAAATTGAGACCTTGTCCATGCATGTAGTTACCAGAAAGATCACAGAAACAGTTTAACCACAACACTCTGACCATGAATTAACAAAATGGTTTAAAAAACTGCTTTGAAATGCCATTTTTCTGTAGTAAAGCACTTTTTGCATGCATTTAATTTTACTGTGAATACTCCCATTGATTCCAATGGGATGGCTCTCAAAAATAAATGCTTGTAAAAGTTTGCAAGATCAGCCCTTGCCCAGTAGAATTATTTTGAATATATATTGGCTCAATAAGAGTGGAAGAAGGTCTAATTTATTTAGGAAGTATTTATCGGATATAAGATGCTATACAGAACCATATTTCTAAACATGTTGTCCTGAAACTCTAAATTTCAGTGTAAATTTGGGATAGGTGTGCTCCAAAGATCTGGTGTCTGAATGTTATAGCAATCCAGATCCTAAATGATTTAAGATGCAGTGATGATTGCCTTGGAAGCAATGCTCTTTTAAGGGAGACCTGCCTCTCCCCATCATATCGGCATGTGTATATGCATGAATGCTTCTCTCTCTCTCTCTATATATAAATATATAAAGATAGATGGATAGATAGATAGATAGACAGATGTGTGCATTAATTTATTTGTTCTGATTTGGAGAACAGCTCTACAAACAGCTGTACTGGCACAACACAGACGTGCTATGGTGAGAAATCCTTAATCAAAATGCAGCCAGAGCTTCTCCATTACAGAATTACTGCTTTAGTTTTACTATGGCCATCTTCAAGTGGCCTGAGCCCAGGGGTGACAGTACAGAGTTTAGTGAAGAGCCTTAAGCCTTGAGAAGATGAAAGAGTTGGGTGGTTGGGACTGTAATGTGTAACACCCCCCAATGACATCAGATCACACCAAGGTCACCCCTTGTGAAATGGAAAAGAGTTTCTGCATTTTGTTGGAGGCAAGTCTTTCCATGAAAGAGTAGCGGAATCTGCAATGCCAAAAGGGAAAGTAAATTGTTTTAGGGCAAAATGATTAATAGCTGGACCTGGAGTAGAGAATTGGGTAATAACAACTTATAATCTATGACTTTATATATAAATAAGTAGAAGAGAAAGAGTGAATGTGTTTTCAAATGTTTTATGGAAATACACTGGAAGGATGTTAGAAAGACAATGAATAAGTAGAAGAAAAATGTTTCTGCAAATTGCAGTTGGCTTCTAGGAAGAAAAGAAAAGCAGAAGTGGCATGGCAGTAACTAAAAATATATAATATCATCTTTCTCTGTAAATCATTGTCATGAGTCAGTGAAAGTCAGTTACAGAGACCAGTGACAACTTGTGACTTTTGAGGAACAAAGAATGCCTTTAAATATTCTGTAGCTGCTGATAAAAATCAGGTAAGGGGATCCTTGGAAATTAGTACCTGTTCTCTTTCCTTGCAGACAGAAAGGCAGAATTTCTCATACCTATCTGCTGTCAGTTTGATTGATATAACTGTGGAGAGAGAGTTCATGCTTAGTTTGCTTAGCAGTTGTTGTTTATTACGAATGGATAATGGTACCCCTGACAGGTCTGATTCTATTGTGCTAGTTGCAGTTCTTCCCAAGGAGCTGACATTTACACAATAAGAAATAACTAAAAACAATCAACAACTATTGTGTGGCAGGAACCTAAATAATATTTATTGTTTGCTTCTTCCCTGGCATTTCTTGCTCCTTTTGTCCTTGTGACTTTCCCAGGTATGGGATTTTGCACTTGTTTCAAAGAAATTGTTTCAAGACAGCAACTGCTTAAAAGCCATTATGCTACTAACTTCAGAAAATGCATCTTCAAAATATTATTAAACTGTTGTTTACAGTGGTTGACTTACCTTGGTTCTGTCCTTAGCTTGCTGCTATGAACTGCTTAGATTCACACCAGAAAATGTTTGGCAAAAAATGACACCTTGAGTAGATTTCTAGATGGCAGGTTTTTTCCTACACTAACCTAAACTTTAAAATTCTAAGCTGCAATGTAAAGCAAAAGTAGCAAAATCCTAAAATGTATTTTAATGCAAATCATAGCCTTTAAGATAAAGAACAAATAGCAAAAATCTCTTCACTAGTATGTGTGTACCAAATCTATCATGGAGAAATGAACGATCCTGCTCTCTCACACACTCCTTCACTCTCACACATACTTGTTCGCATTATAAATTAATGTGGAAGCCTTTCATTGGAGAAATGGGAGAGGCAGTTGTTTCCAATCACATGCACAGTCGAGGCATGGGTGTAACTAATTATGCAGTCACTTGTGTCTCAGATGGAAAACGGATTAACTCTCCATGTGCTGCCTTTTTCCTCTCCAGCAGGGTCAGCTAACATTTTTAAGTCTTTAGATACAGAAAAAAAAGACTCTTAAACTAGAAATGTGAAAGAAAACGCCTGTGAAATGTTACTTTTTTAAAGTGGTTACACGATGAATGGATTTCTTTGTTCCAAATTGAAGCAATCCACTGGATTAAATTAATGTACATGCAAAAAGAGGCATTTTAGAATGCTTTGTAAATATCAAAATATTTGCATATATTTGTATAATCATAAACTTGATCTTGGAATTGTTCTCTTATCTTCTTATATGTGGTTTCCTTAGCAATATGTAAACATTACAAATGAAAATCTGAGCTTTCTTTTCTTTTTTCAGCCTGACTTCAGTTTTGGAATGAGTAGAAATCATTCTTTGACTGTGTGAGTGTTTGTTTTTATTTTCATACTTAGTAAGGTTTTATTTATTAGGCAGTTATATTTTAATTTAAATGGTAATTAAATATAATTTAAATAAGAACTAATTTAAATTTAATTTAAATAGTAATTTAATTTAGTTCAATATATCTTATTTTCTTTGTATCTTTATATCTTACATAGTTGTATATATAGTTATATAGTTGTGATTATTTTGTATGGATGATTAAATATAGTGTGAAGATTTTCTGTGAAATCATTGTGTTTAAATCAGATAATTTCTGCTTGTTTGGGGTCATGACTAAAAAAAAACCAAACTTATGCTCTGTGGTGTAAGCTTCTTCACATTCAAATAGACTGGGATGTCCTGCTGTGTTCAGTGTTTCCTCAAGTCTCTCCTTTGTGTTACTTTTTCATTTTGCACACAATGTGTTAATGTTCATCAAAACAGACAGTGTGAGATGTGAATAACATTTTAGCCTGTGGGTTAAGACACCTGGGCTCCAGTCCCTGATCTTGAAAATATTCAATATTTTATGCAGAGAGAAGAGCCTCAAAAGGAAATACGGAGAAAGCCCATTGAAGGGCTTTGCAGCTTCTGGTCCCACAGCTAACAGGTAGCTTTGCATGGACATTTTGTATGGCAGCTGTAAGCACTTCTTCCTCCTGAAAATCAGATCTCTAGAGCTATGAGAAGATTTCCAGAAATTCATATGCAATTACTGAAGCTCTTTAGTCTTGATCTAAGAAGAGGAAAGAGTTTATGTTGCTTATGCACTTAGTGACATAACTGTACTCTCTCTCTTTTTATTTTTTTTATAGTAAAGAAAAGAAGACTAAGAGATACTTCTCTGTAAAGTGATCTGGAATGTGAATCTAAAGCAGATGCACTGATTTTTCTCATTGGAGCTGCTTGTTTTTGTTAAATATCAAATTGGTTCTTGAGAATCTGTGCCTCAAGTTAGGCAGTCTGATTACCCCTCCTGGTGTAGCAACCAGCCTGTTCAATGCACAACCCTAATGTGGGAAGGAGTTGCATATTTAGATCCTTAAGAAATTATCAGAATAAATGCCCAGTAGGCATGTGTAGTGTGTATATGATGCTTCTATGCATTTGAAAGGTCTCTCTTATTAAACTCTTTTTTTTCCTTGCCCTGAGGAAATCTTTAATTCCTCTTTGCAGGAACATAAATTCTTAAAAAACAAATACACAAACCCCAAACCCAAAAAGCAAACAAAACAAACAAACAAACAAAAAAGGCAAAAGACGCAGAGGAAAAGAGAGCGAGATCACCTTTCTACACTCCTTAGTCAGCGCCTGAACTAGAAATGCACATGGGCTATTTACTTATAACCTTGACTCCCAGTTACCGTGAAACATTTCTGGTGCTTTTATTTCTATTGTTTTTGTTGTATCAGATTTTGTGACTGAACTTTTTAGAAAAATCATGGAATCATGAAAGAGCAGTAAGAACACGGGAAAGGACATAAGTCCTTCTCAGTGAACATGTTTCTCTGATGTTACTTTCAAAGTATTTACTGAAAGGCTTTCCGTTTTAACCACTTATCCACTATAATGAACTATGCTAAACTCCTCCTATGACAGATAACAAAACATATTTGGGGGAGCAAAGGAAGGCAGAGATTGTATGATTAGCATCACTTTCCATATCCATTTCCTCTGAAGGATCCAGCAGTTCTCAAATAGCAATTGCTTTGGTTTTGCTGAAGAATGTTTCCGGAAGAATTGGAAAACACTGCTATCTTGTGGCCAAAGGGCGAGCAACAACTGGAAAACACAAAGAGTTTACTTCCTCACCTGCCTGTTAGGTCAGGCTTTGTATCAATAGTAACAAAAATATTTTACACGAAAATTCGAGTCTTAAAATTAGGCAATTTTTGAGACTTTGTACGTGGGATGACTGAAGAACTTCTCCACATAAACCAAATTCTTAGAAGTTATTTGCACTTTATTTTAGAAAGCTCAGGCCTTTGGTTTCAAATTTCTGGTGCTAAGGGACAAGACTATCTTCTCTGGTTTTAGCCAGCAAGTTTTCTCTCTCATACATCCTGTGTTCTCCTGCAGACTGATCATGGACCTGCTTGAAAATGTAACTCCAACTGACTGTAGTAAAGGAGGGCTGATGTCTCTGTGATGCTTTTCCATTGGCTTCAGTGGAGTCCTGTGTAGTTTGGCAGAATCTGAAGATGTAGGTGTTATGTTTGTTTGTTAGGTACTGCAGCAATCTCCTAGCAAGGAAAAATGTGCATTCAATTTCTGTCTATTCTTTCTGACATGAATTTATTTCCTAGAATCATAGAATGGTTTGGGTTGAAAGGGACCTTACAAGCGATCTAGTTACAAGCTCCCTGCTGTGGGCAGGCAGAACTTTCACTAGATCAGATTTCTCAAAGCCGCATCCAGTCTGGCCTTGAACTCTTTCAGGGAATTTCTTCCTAGATGAAGAATGATCCTGTCTTAATCATGACTATTATTTCTCTCTGTAATATCTGTCTTATCTGTCTTTTGTGATTGATAATCTATTCTTTGTCCCAATCCAGTGAAGTCTTCAATCCATAAAATTGCTTGCTTAGGTCATTATTATCTTAACCTCAAGAGAAAACTAGAGACTTTGGGGCCAGTGAGATCTTTCAAAATTAGGTGTTCTAATTTACTAGTATCTTTACTTCAAAAGAAAATAGTGGGTTTTTTTTGGGGGAGTACTCTTACTATAGTGTTGGTTACTAACTTTTAAATATATATATATTTTTTTTCTTGTCAAATAGATTCAACATATTTCCCCCCCCCCCACCCTTCTCCTCGATATAACAATTCTCAAACCAAAGAAGACAACTTTTAATTCAGTTCTTATACTGATCACACTAATCCACAAAATATAGCGTTAATAAGACAGGAATTCAAGTTATCAAGAACTAAAACATTCAAGTGGTAGAGCTCAGATCAAAATTTTACCCTTCAACACTAAACTTAAATATTGTTCTCAGGATGCTGATAGTATCAAGTCAAAAAAGAAACAAGTACTTCACTGCCAGAAAGGACATAGTATGCCAGGCAGTAAGGAGTGCCTGCTTTGCATGAAATCCTTCAGCATGGAGCCAGTCTGAAAAGTGGTGGTTTGACAGAGTTAGTGTTGGCAAGGTGGATTGCATGTGATTCTTAGTGTTGTATGGTTGAAGGATTGCTATGATCCCTAAATACAGAGGGAAGAAATAGCTAACAGAAGCAACAGGAAAACATGTGACCACGTTCCATTGTGATTAGAAATAGTAAAGGAGTTCTAGCAAATGAATTTTGCTTGCAAATAGGTCAGGAGTGGATTGAAAGACTTACTGAAGGCTGAAGAACCCCTTCTGTTCATGTACATCGCTTTGATTTCCCCCAGATCCATGGTTTGTCATCACAAGATGAATATTGAGTCATCTCAGATAACCTGTGATAACATTGTACAGAATTGTCTCTCAAAAAACCCAAATTGCTTGCATTGTTTTTTTGTTTGTTTTGTTTGTTTGTTTGTTTGTTTTTAATCTGCAGCAATTCTTTGTGTATGCTGGAGAGCACCCTAGGTCCACAGGACTAGCTGTGCACCCATTCTTTGCTCTAGTACTGCACATCAAAGCACTTGGTTCATTTAAAGTCTTTCTGCTTATCTGAAAGTCGTCCAACTGCTTTGATTTCTTCCTTATTCCCCAGTATCTAAAATACATACCTTCCAATCTTAATGTCTTCAAAGCATTGGTCACTCAGGGTGCTGCACATTGTGATGCAGATGGTTCAACAGTGGGGCTGTAGTCAGTCCTGTTGAGCAAAATGAGTTAATGACAGATTTTGGCCAAGTTCAGATTACTGTGCATGTGGGTGAGGCACCGGGGGATATGGTTTAGTGGTGAATACAGCAGTGCTGGGTTAATGATTGGACCCCATGACCTTAGAGGTCTTTTCTACCCTTGAAAATTCTATGATTATGATCTATCCAGTGTATCACAACAGGTACAAAAGTCCTTTCCTGGTAGAAATGTTGGCAATTCTTTCTTACAAATTATACTTGTACTGTATTTAAATGGAATGTGTATAAAATAGGGCTTACTGAAGGTTGAAGTTCTCCTTTAAAAGAGTCTAATATATTCTCTTGACTTGTTTCATCTATGTAACAACTTAAAATATATGACCAATGTATTAATTTTTTGCCTCTGGACTCATTAGTTAGAATGATTTTAGTTCAGGCCTCTTCATTCTACAGCTTAGTTACCTCAATGTACTGCATTTCAGATTAAATCTTCTCTAAACTTGTCTCTGTCCAAAGGAGCAAACCCAAAGTACAAGGTCACTGTTACAAGACTTTGTAAGAATTTAAAAGATCTCTGGGTAACATGTACTGTCTGTGTACTGTTTCTATGGCTGCAGTCTTTCGGCTGTTTCACTGCTGCTTTCCAGACTAGATATGTATAAACCAGATGGCAAGTGGGTTGACATTTCAGTTTGAGTCATGCCAATTGAAAGTGACAACCTCATGTTGAGTATGCTAATCCTTAATTGGAAAGTATATTCCATTTAGAATAGTGAAGTCACTGAGCTTTCATTGAAGAAGAGTCCCTGCACCTCTGTTGAAATCTACTCAGATAAAGCAGACTACAGAAGTGGGGCAAATACTATCTTCTCTTGAAAGAGATTCATTGGGAGGAACTACTATGGTATTTAAGTTTAGACGGTAGCTCTTTTTTGCTTTGTTGGGTGCTTTTTGTTGTGTGGTGTGCTTTTGGTGGTTTTTGTTGTTTTGAAGAAGAAAGCCTTTTTGGACTTGAGGATAGTATTTAATGAGGCCATAGGCATGCTGGATTAACTGCAAAATCCTGAAAGTTTGGCTTATATTGACACTTTGTGGTTTTGAAAGTAGGCTCCAAGCCATACATCCGGAAGGGAGGAATCCTAGAGGGGCTGATTTTGCTGCTCAGAGAACTGATAATTCTAAATAGTAGGCTGTGTTCACATATTATCCTGTCTTCACATATAATCATGAAGGAAAATGTAAGACTTGTTTAACTTGAAGACTCTGAATCTGTTTGTGTAGCTTTTAGACAAAAAAAAAAAAAAGGCAGGAAAGAGTAGTTTTTTTCCTATGAACACTCTTGAAGGACAGATAGGATAAATGACTTAAATGTTTGGAAAAAAATTTCAAATAATTCATTTTAATGAAATTTCTCTTTTCCAATTTTAATGAGAAATGTAAGCATAAGTTGGCTTTTTTTTTTTTTTTTAAGACTAACCTTAAAGGATCAGTTGATCTCCTGTAGTTTTACATAAGTTCTTTTCCTTTACTCCTCACATCTTCTCCAAATGAGAGGCAGGAGAAGATAAGCGAGTGTGTTCAAAGCACTTGAATTTTCTCATTTGAAGTGAAGTATTTATTTTGAAAGTTCAATGATATTGAAAGTTCAGTGAATTTCACCTGCTACATCGTAAAATCCAAGAGTTTAAACCTCTGAAATAATTCACCGGGGGAGGACAGGAATGCTGGAAACAGTATGAGCCATGTTTTGGCTAAAGACTGAATAAGGACTTTATTGAAGATGTTTTGCATTATTCTAGGAGTTTTGCATAATAAACCTTCAGTTTTCTACATATCTCTGCTAACACAGCTACAGAGAGAGAGTGACATGTAAGTGACATGCCTAAGGCACAAACCCCCCTTTGTTAAAATACTGTGGCAAAATTTGACTTGTTGGTTGTGCAGACTTAACAAAGTATTTAAAAGGTCTACAAGTGCCCATTTACATCTCCTGTTGTAGAGTGTGTATTTTCTGATTTTTGGGATGCATGTCTGGCCAGTTTTTCTCATCCATACTTTGGCTGTATCCATGCTGGCTCTGCATAGTGTGTTCCTCTTCTCAGTGGCTAGGATAAGCCATGTGGATTAAGTTCTGTGGTTTGGCAGATAAAACCTATGAGAACCTATGTCTTTGCTGATAGTGCTTTATCAATGCAATAAGATACATTGATTAAGTAGTCCTGGTGCTGGATAGAAGGACAGTGTAACACCCCTTTCATCTCAGACTGTGTAACAAAGGTGTTCAAGTGTTCTCTGGTTCCTGTAATTGCTACATGGAAGCCTGGGGGCCAGAGAAGTCACGGTGTTACACAGGGACCATTCGAACCCCCACTTTTTAGGCAGTCCAGCAGTTGATGGGTCTATAGATAAAGGGTTAGGAGGGTTAGATTTCTCTTAGCATTTATCCTGCAGTCTGCATCTGTAGGTAGCCTTAAAGATTATGACTAGGTGATGTAAGGATCTCAACCTGCCATAGTCTGGCTAACAGACATGAATCTCAGAGTGTGGACAGGGACAGCTGATGGATAGCTTGATGGGATACAGCAAAGATACAAATCAAAAGACATACTTTTTTTATTAGGCAAATGAAGCTTGAGCCTCTGTGACTACCTTTCTTGAGTTAAATCTCTACATTTAACAATCCACCAAAGAGAATTAAATTACATATGTGCTATGCACCACCTACAGATGAACAGAATGAGTCTTCCTATACAAAGGTTTTTACCACTGTGACTACAGCTGCAGAATTGGGCACATTTTCAGCTTCCATATGAAATGAAACATGGCTGGAAAAATAAATGAAACCTGGCTGAAGCCCCTTTGCAGAAGAATGCTTCAATAAGTTGGGTTGCTTTATATTTTGCCCTACTTTGTCAGATGTTTGCTGGAGACGAAATTAAAAATTCTGTATTCATGGAGGGATTTGGTATCCTGTTTCAGTCTATTTTAATTGTTTTGAGTACAATCTCATTCTACAGGTGCTACGTGAACAAAAATAATAGATAAGCAGCAAGCAGTATTATTAAAGCCCCTGGAAATGGCAAACTCTTTTGCTTGGTTTTGTTTCATATAATAAAGTTAAATTATTTAAACATTTTAATTGATACAGTTTCATAGACCAGACAATGTTTAAGCTTCCAAAGGATTTCTATTTTTGATGAATCAGTATTACATAGTATGCTAGCTCTGAATGTAAGTTGTTCTATTCACTTACAGATGTGGTAGCTACATAATTTTTTAGCTTGTGGAAATGTTAGGAATCCAAGAGAATCATGGAATCTTAGGGAATGTCATTACTTATTTTGTATTTCAGCTCCACCTTTGGTCACCTTGGTCATCTTGTAGTTGCTATTTAGGTTATAGTCCAGTAAATTCAAAGAAACATTTAGTGGGTTGACGATTCTATTAGCTATGTAGGTGTATGATTTTGCTCCCCTAGACCAAATTTTGAAACAGACCAAAGACTTTTATGCAGTGGAATCTGAAGTAATCCATTGCACCTGCTAGCAAAAACAGGAATCTGGAACTTAAGCAGCACATGTAAAATTATTTAAAAACACTGCATATATATAATTTGATTTACTCATTTTGTTCAGTGAGAGCTATTGTTACTTTTTAAAATCTCTAGTAAATGCATTTTTTGTATACCCTAAGCTGAAATGTAGAAACAAAAGCACACAGTTCAGAGTTACAAGTCCATAAAGACCTTAGTATATGGAAGATGCAGCTAGAGCATGGCAAGTGCGCAGTGGAGGTGATGATGGATTTGATAAACAGCCAAAACTACAGAAGATGGCAAGAACAAAAGTCCAAGGATCACTTCGAACCTCTTAACACTTTGGACTTAGAGGAACAGATTCTTCATGGCCTCCTGAAGAGCCCAATGCTCTCAGAAAATGGACCGGTGAGATTTTGTTGCTAGCACATCATTGTTCAGAATTCCCTAGCTGTATATGTACTCAGCAAAGCTTATCTGTTATAAGACAGCTTATATTTTTCTTGCTTGCTGAATATTCAGTTGTCTGGTGTCCTGATGCAGGACTTTGGTAAGAGACAGAAGTCTGTTTCAGCTTTAGCTTAAACTGAGTATATTTAAAGATATCAAATAAAGGCATCCGAACTTCAAGGGTGAAATATGCTGCACAAAAGACAGATTGCATCTGTTGAGTGGGAAAGTTTTAAAAAACAATGTTTTGAAAACAAATCCCTCCTCTGCTCTGCTCACTCCTGATAGAGTGTGTTTTTTTTGCCTTTTGTATGACTTTGCAGTTCAGGAACTTTCTCTGACTTCCTTGGTTGCAGCAAACTATATACAGTGCTGTCTAAGGCCCAGGGGAAATTTCCTTCTTTCTGTCTTCTTTTGACTCTGGGTTTGCTCTCCTAACAAGCAAGTTCCCTGATTCACTCAGAGAAACCACTTGTTTCGCCCTCAGCCTTTTTCTGTCTGCCAACTGAGAAGTTTCTCCCACCTTTAGAATGCTTAGTTGCTTGTGGGGCTAGACCTCTCTAGAGGGTCTGTCTGACTTGTGATGAAACAAGCAGAGTAGCTTCTTCCTTGCTGTCCTATTGTGCCACTTTTAAACAAAACATAAAACATGAATTGCAAATAGCCTAAGATGGCAGGTTTTGCACTCCTTAGTATTTGCCACCAGACACACCGATTTGAACTGAGAAGCCATTGGTATCATTCAGTCAAATTTCAGTCAAGGACCATGCATTTCTTCCTTGCATTGTACTTGTTTCATTACAAATGCAAATATATTTGTAAGCTTTGAGCAACTGCAACCCTGGAAAAAAACAATTTTGGTGTCAGTCTGCTCAGTAACAGCACCTGAAATTTATTCACTTACTTACTCATTGCTTGCAACCACTAAGCACTCTTGTGACCCTGCTGAGGGAAGGTATGGCTCTCCAGGGCTGTACTGGGGCTGCAGAGGCAAAGCAAAGTGTTAGCTAGAAAGATTTAATTTAGCATATGTCAAAATACTGACATGGTTCATGTTTGCACCTGTTGTCCCAGATTTCAAAAACTGGCATGTCTTTGAAGAAATGTTTGAGCGTGTGCCTGGTTTTAGCAATTCTTGCCATCCCTGACTATACCTGTCAACCCCTCACTGGACCTTTACACAGTCTGCCCGGGACCCCATTTCCCTCTCTGCTCTGCACTGCAGTGGCCTCATCTTGAGTATTGTGAGCAGTTTTGGGCACCACAATATAGGAAAGACATTCAGGTATTAGAGAGTGTCCAAAGGAGGGCAACAGAGACAGTGAAGGGCCTTGAGGGGAAGCCGTGTGAGGAGCGGCTGAGGTCACTTGGTCTGTTCAGCCTGAGGGGAGACCTCGCTGCAGTTACAACTTCCTTGTGAGGGGAAGAGGAGGGGCAGGCACTGATCTCTTCTCTGTGGTGACCGGTGACAGGACCCAAGGGAATGGCCTGAAGTTGTGTCAGGGGAGGTTTAGGCTGGATATTAGAAAAAGGTTCTTCACCCAGAGGGTGGTTGGGCACTGGAAGGGGCTCGCCAGGGAAGTGATCACAGCACCAAACTTGACAGAGTTCAAGAAGCTTTGGGTGATACTCTCAGGCACCTGGTGTGACTCTTGGTGATGGTCCTGTGCAGGACTGAGTGGGCTCAATGATCCTTGTAAGTCCCTTCCAACTCAGCATATTCTATGATTCAGTGTCCTAAGTCTGGAAGTCCCTGCCCAGGTGATGCTGCAAGCAGATTGGTCTCCAGTTCCCCACAGCCCCGCCTGCTCATGGGTCCTGATGAGCTGAGCACACCTACAGGCCCATGTGCCATCACCGGTGGGCTTGTCCGAGGGCTGGATCCCAGCCTCAGGACTGCCCAGCTCTCTTTGTGGTGTGGTGGGATGGGCGCTGGCAAAGAAGATGCCAGGTCAGCAGGCATACTGTGGATTGCTCTGTAGAGTTTGTGTAAATTATTTAATGTCTTAATGACTAGGCTTAACTTTTGTGAAAGCGCACAAGAATTATTTATGGCTAGTGATGTCTTGACTATATTATACTAATCTGTGTGTGCTTTTATATGTGTATGTAGGGGCCTTTGTATAAAATACACTACAATTTTGGGCATTTTCTAATAATGATTATATCTTTGACCAACTAATTTATAAGGAAGATGGCTAAACAAGAGGAAACCCTACTATTTAGAATATTAACAGATGGCTTTTCCACATGCAGCTCAAATATTGGGACATACTTCAATACTTTGGGTATTTCTGTGTGTCAGCACATGAAACGATGCTCCTAAGAATATTTATTGTTTTGTCAAAAGCTGCAGTGTCAACAACTAAAACTGAACAGCTATTAAGACAATTCGTTCGAGTGGTGGAAACATTTTGCATTGTAGCTATAGCACTTTACAAATGCTTCCTTAATACTTGTCAGTTCCTGCCATGTAGAAGTTGGATAGCTCCACCAGGAATGTACTGGAATTGAAATCCATATGGAAGAAACATTGCATTGTATGGGAAAAAGAATTCTGATAGGAAAAAAACCCCCACAATTGTTTTTTTCCTAGCCAGGAAGCTCGTTTCATACTAAGGGCATCCTCTGTGTGCCAATTACTTTTAAATAAATGCCTTAAGCCTCCTGCTGCTTCATTGTCATTCTTGGATTTGAGTAAACTTATGCAAATAAAGGCACCATGGATTAATATATTAGCTGCAAAACAATACAGTAATGTCAAAGATATTTTGTCAGAGTGGAAAGGATGGAAATCAAAGAGAGCATGAAACAGAACATGAGCAAGTGGAGAAAATCATAATAGAAATCACAGAAAATGTATGAGGGACCTACCCGGAATAAAAGCGTGTCACCAGGGATAAATGCTCTCCGTAACAATTTTTTTTCTATGACTGTTTATGCTTTCAAGGTTATTTCCTTACTCTATGTTTCAGGTTTGTGTCAGTAAACATTATTTACTTTCATATCCTTTTACCTTTAACTTCTGGAGAAAGCTTTGTTTAAATAACATCCCTGCAATTGAAATTGTGTATGTGCATTTCACATAGAAAACAGAGAAGAAGATTACCCCTGATCTTTAAAATGTTTTATTTCAATAAGCTTTTAGGCAGAATATGAGAGAAAGGAAGAGGAAAATGATTAGATAGAAAAATTGACTTAGAATTGAGAATACAGTTCAGAATACAATATATTACAGTACATTTGGCTTCATAATTGGCTAAGATAATAAATCTAAGAAACTTCAGAGCAGACACAAATTCTTGATATCTCAGACTCTTATGTTTCAGTTTAAATTTCTTGTTTTAATAAAGTTGACTGATGACAAGGCCTAACATTGCTGTAATAGATTTGGCACTTTGGTAAGGTGTTTCCTTAAAAAAGTCAAAATCCTGATTGCCTCTCAAAACTTGGTCTGCCATTAGTGTGAACACTCTTGCTGATTATACTTTACCATAATAAGGCTTTAACTTTGCTGTTAGTGAAATGAAGAAACATCTGTGGAGGATTTATGGAGCACTTCCTTTTTGAACACCTTCCTTGTGTCTTTTCAGGCAAAGTTTTCAGGGTAAAATGGTGATACTGTTTACCTGTCTTTTTGAGGTATCTGTATTTAGTGGAATATTGTGTCTGTTGTTTGGACTGTCCCTAGGATTAAATCTTCACCTAAAAGGAAATTTGGTCCATAGTGAAGCAGTTGGGCTCTGTATCAGTATAAAGTACTTTGGACTTGCGTTCCTCTTATACTGTGTTTCCAGGAGTTTAAACAGGAAATAGCATTGTCATTCTAATCTAAACATATCCACAAATGAAAATTATATCTATTTGACTGTGCTAACATTATTAGTGGCAGTAATGTCCATTATAAGTAATAGTTGTTCAACATAAACCTCAGGAGTTTGGAACAACTGTTATTCTCCACACAGATGTATGGAGCAAGGCACATCTTCTCCTTGAGATGGTCTTGATTTTGAAATGATCACTCATATCTTATAAATATCCAATGCTGTAAATGAGATCAGGTAATTTGTCTGTTCTATCAAGACATCACAACTCATAGCAGGATTCTCTGATATCTTCAATTTTTCTCAAGGAGAAAAAAGTTCTGTTTTTTTTGTGTTCTAGGGAAATCTATCATCTGCAGTCTCTTAAACTGCATCACAATTTCAAGTGGTGGTAGTAGCAAGTTTGATGCATCTTATTGGCTGGACTTACACAGGAAATTGTTTGACTGAGTTTCAGATGACCTCCAGTGAGATTTTGGAACTTGAAATTGTTCATCAGATCCCACTCTGGCTCATTCTTCACTCGGCAACTGCCAAGAATCTGTAGATAACCATGCAGAGTTTGAGAGCTGTAGTGGCATTCCTCCTGCATCCCAGTTACTCTTGCCCTTCATAGCCTGAACAATTACTGGCCAGTATCCACCGCTGTGTCTCATGATACCATGGAGTTAAAATAGCTCTGAGCTGTTAAGGACCCCTCTTACCTGTCCACATCCAAGCCATCTCGCTACGCAAAGCTGAAAGATCAGGAGGTCAACATGAAAATTCAAATTACCCTTTCTGAGCCTTTGGAGTCTCTCAGGTCCCAGCTGTCTGGGATCTCAGCCAGTAGAGAACCACTGTGGGAATTTTTTGCCCAGTGCAAAAGCCAAAGGCAGAAACATGCTGTGTCCTGACTGACCCCCTGATAATTCAAAAGGTAGATGAAAACACCAAATTACTTGTATATGTAAAAGAAAAAAAACAACACATTAGTTTCTAGATTAGTCATTGCTCATGGGAGGCCTGACTCATGAACACTTGAGGCTTGGGGATGGTAATACTGCAGACAGTGTGCTTTCTATTTCATAAATAAAACTTGTATTCATGCAAAGTGAATTCATTGAAAAGTTACCCAGCTTGAAATACAAATTCAGAGTCACAGCTGAAAGCTCAGCTTGAACATTGTCAATTGTGTTATGCCTTTAAATGAAGTGTTAGAGATTACAGGGTAACACAGACCCTGCTATTTCCCTCCTCAGAACATGACAGTCTGGTTAACCTCTGCAGTTCCCATCTAGAGTGTCTCAAAAGTGAAGGACAGGGTGGGATGCTATGAGACTGCAAGATGAAGTGACTGCAATGTTCTGTGAACAGACCAGAGAGATGTAAGCTAGAACCACCACCCATTGTTAAACAGTGCTCTTATTCTGTATAGAGTAGTGTGAGCCTGTTTGTGTGGCTTTGAGCTGCCAGACTGGCTCTCAACCTTTCCGTGTTTCCACTCCTGTATTACCTGTGTGACCTTTACAGCACTTACCATACCCACACTGTCCTCCCTTGCACAGTAGTGGTGTATGCAGCCTCTCTCCTGCAAAGCTGCTATTGAACTCTTCCTGGGTTACGATGTGTGGAAAGAACTGAGGAATCAGACACAGTTTTCTTTCACAAAGAAAGATTTTAATTTCTTTCCTTTCAGTCTTCTCATGAGTCCTCTTTATGTCAGTGTATTTACCTGAGGCTGTCCACAGTTTGCAATATGGTACCATTTGAAGACACAAAGCTGTCTCAGAATAATTGAAGTCTGGAACACAGAGAGGCTCACACTGTTCAGAAGAGCTCTCCACAGGAGGCCAAGAGAACTGCTCTGATGATGCATTTCACCATTTCCAAGATCCATGCTCATCTTTACAACTGGACATGAGAGCTTGATATTTTGTCATATCTGTTCATGGAATCTTAGAGAATCACACAACATGCTGAGCTAAAAAGGACCCATAAGGATCACTGAGTCCAGCTCCTTGCTCTGCATAGGACCATCTCCAAGAGTCACACTGTGTGGCCAAGAGTATCATCCAAATGCTTCTTGAACTCTGTCAAGTTTGGTGCTGTGACCATTTCCCTGGGGAGCTGTTCCAGTGCCCAACCACCCTTTGGGTGAAGAACCTTTTTCTAATATCCAGCCTAAACCTCCCCTGACAAAACTTCAGCCCATTCCCTTGGGTCCTGTCACTGGTCACCACAGAGAAGAGATCAGTGTCTGCTCCTCTTCTTCCCCTCACAAGGAAGTTGTAACTGCAGTGTGGTGTCCCCTGTGTCCTGTTTTCCAGGCTGAATAGACCAAGTGACCTCAGCCACTCAAAGCCCTTCACCATCTTCGTTGCCCTTCTTTGGCCACTCTCTAATACCATATTATCTCCTTATTAAAATATTTAAGGTAAAGAAAAGACTGACTCTTATGCTAACCCTAAGCTTTAACTATTTTTATCTCTAATTTTTATCTATTTTTAAACTATTTTTACCTCTGATTTTGCTTTTTAATGCTAGTAAACCTCATTACATGCTTGAAAAAAAAAGAGCAGTGGATTTTGGGTACAATATAACAAAATTTTTAAATAAATCCCCACATCTGAAATTCTGCTTTAGCTGCTGAATACAGTTTTGATTCCACTGTTCAGCTGCAAAGCACAGCTTCTGTATGAAGAGTTAATGAGACAGTAGGTGGCGCTCAATAATCTGCAGGATTTTTAATCACTTTTTAGAAACAGTAAAACCTGTTCTCTTCAAATTAAAGTAACAGTAAATTTTGTGGCAGCAATGCTATAAATTGCATCATTCTAGTCTCCAGTGAAGGGATCTGCTGCACAAATAGCAGGCTGATTAGAAGCTCACTCAAACTGTGAATTTTTCATTTTTTCACAGTGCAAATGCTGTTGAGTGGTAAAATTGTCAGGTTACTGTTGAATGTCCTCAACGACTAAATTTGTATAAAGAGATAATATTTTCGTTTGTCTACAAAATAGTATCTAATTTTGACTCTATGTTTTAATGTAGAAACACTAATTTTTAAGAGGTTTGGTGGTTTTTTAGTTTTCATGTTAAAAATGGGTTTCTGCTGGACAATTTGCAGTCTTGTAGAGAAAGTACCCTTTGTGAGCTGGAGGATTAGACTCTATTCTGCTTTACAACTCTTAATATAACTGTTAAACATCCGAGCCTAAAGTCAGGACTTAAGAGAGAAGATGAATGAAAGCTAAGGTTTCTAGCCTGAACTCCAGAAGATCAAGTTCAGTTTCTTTCTTCCTTTAAAGATGTCCTGTGTGGCCTTGTATAACTTTTAAATACTCAAAGAATGCAACACCAATAGCCAGACATCTCAGACTATGCTGAAGTTATGTACCTTAATCCTTCTGTTCCTGAGTTCTCAGTTTGTAAAATGGAAGGAGTAAGACTGCTCTGCTTGCAAAGATAAATGTGACACAGTACAGCTGTTACTGCACTATGGGGTAGGAGGCAGAGCAAAGTACCTAAAATTGATATCTAACTCAATACATTTGGAGGAGTGGTGATGGAGGGAAGTTCTGTCCTGTGGAGCACGATTGCACATCTGTATGCTTATTCTAATCAATCTTCCTAAAAGTATAAGCAACATGGACAAGAGGAACAAAAATAATGAGTTCTGTTCTGTAAGAGGAATTTTTTTGAAAGAGATTATACAAAGTCATAGTTCACTGAAATTCAGTGGGAACTAAATTCTGTTACTCTCCTTTGAAAATTCTATGAACATATAAAGGATCAGAAAAAAACTGGTAAACAGAACTTGGTTTTATGCATTCTTATCTTTTTGTTCCTCAAAAGCTTATTTATTATAATGAGTAAAATGAAATCTTGGTGAGGTCTGTATTGGAATCCTTAGGGGTACTGTCCATCCAGTTTAATGTGTTACAAAAGTTTTTCTGGCTGTGCTATTTCTACTTAAGACTGTTCTGTTTCCCTTTCCAATTTTATATTCCATGCACTCTTCAGCTTCATTGTGCAATATTAGTTGACTACCAAATTCAGAATGGTTTAAACTTATGCATGGTTAATGCCAGTTCTTCCTCCTCTGAGGTACCATGAATCACTATGGTCTGTAATGGTGTCATTTTCTGGGCTATTTCTCATATGAGGTGTTTGCTTTCTGGGCTCCTGTTAATGTCCAAGATGTCTGTTTTCTTTCTTCAATCAATGCTTTCATTGCAAAAACATCTGGGCTGGTCCACTGGTTCAGCTTCCAGCTAGAAGCACTGGAAACATGACAGTCAGACCTGTCACAATCTGGAAGTGCTCCTGTCTTTATGTTGACATTGGCACTGAAGCTGCTGCACTGAAACAATAAAATCTGGACCCAAAGGGAACAGGAAGTAAACCTGAGTTTAAGAGTAGAATGAGAAAAACTTGTTTCTAAGAAAGAGAGAATTTGAAATAAAATGTCAACAGTTGGGGTTTTTTTGAGGGGGGAAGAAAGCCCTATATGAAACTGTTCCCTCAGTGCAAATCCTTGCCAGCCTTGCCAGCCAATGTCAAAATATGTGGTGAGTTTTTCTCCTCTAAAAGTCAAACCAGTGTATTACTAGACACTGAATTACCACAACAAGGCCTATCACCTCCTGGACTGCTCTGTACCTCTTCTCTTACCTCACATTTGTCTTGTACTTTTCAGATTAGGAAGTATTTCTTCTTTTTACATCTTTTTGATGCTTACTCCTTCTGGGTAGTACTGAAAACAATAACAACGAAAAATGTTGGGAAATAGAAATAGAAAAAAAAACCCCTGTTGTTGTAGTGGCAGTATCAGTAGAGGAATGTTAACTGATACTCCCTTGGTGCAACTTGATAAAATAAAACAAATAGTGTTCTGATAAATACACTGAAGCAAGTTCGAACAGTTTTCCTTGTAGCTCCTAGGGTATATTCTTTTGCAGAAAAAACAAGACAAGCATGGCTGAAATCTTTTCTAACCTATTCATAGGGGAATATTAATCTCCAGGAAGCACAATAAACACAGACTTTGATTTCCTTTTCCTTCCTTTTATAGACAACCCAAGAAACACTGCAGAAAATGAGCAAACCAGAAGCCAGACAGGAAGCAATATACAGAAACTGAAGCACTGCAGGTCTTGTTAGCATTAGATAACCATATGGCTTTACAGAAACCATAGAATAACAGCCATTCTAATTATAGATAAGTGATGAAAGCAAGCTTAACATTAACCCCATTAAAACAGCAGCTGAGGAGATCTCATCACAATGGAAAAATGCAGTATGAGTGGAAAGGATGTCCTCAGAATGATACCTGAAGACCATGGTAGTAATCTGTATGTGGTCTTACAACTCTTGTGCTAACTTGATTTGTTTTTAATATGCACTAGCTTTGATGCAACTCTTGTCAGTAATGGAGATCCTGGTTCCTCGCCATGGACAACATTTTTCAAACAGCTGCAAACCTTGTTACCTGCTGTTCATGACAGTTCCCTTAATTCTTGTGATGTGTGTTGCAAGTTTGGCTTTTTTTCTGCAATTACGGCATCAGCCAGTTTATTGAAATGCCAGATATTGAAAGTTTAAGCTGTGCATACCTTTATGTGTGGAGGCAATTCCCTTTCTTCTGGGTTATTCCTGGGACTAGGCACTGTTTCCGGGTCTGCAGTAACTGAGCTCCTGGTGTCTACTTTGCTGACAGTATTCTCATACTGTAGCCTATCATTGTTTGACAGGGCTGAAGATCTTTTGTTTTGAAGAAGCTGGGGAAAGGTGCTGGTGATGGAAACTATCATGTTCTCTCAGTGCCTTCCACATCTTGACTTTCACTCTTCACCAATCCAGTTCTGCACTGTCTTTATCTAAGGGAAAACCTACAATACAGACTAGTTATACTAGAAGTTTCTGGTTTATGCAGGAATAATCCTAATCTTTTCAGTAGAAAAGGCTGGAAATTTTAGCCAAGAAGTAATAACTCGTGACAATTTTGTTTCTTTTATGGTGTTAAAGTGGAAAATGGATGAATTTACCTGCTAATGTACATCTGCTATGTGCAGATCCATATGGTTACCCCAGATTATATTAAAAGAAGATGGAAAGCAACAAAGTCCTCTGTTTATAAATGTAACTTGGGCTTTGCCAACATTTCTGTCGTATTCCTTACACCTCTTTTCATATTCTGTGTTATGAGTAAGCAGCAAAAAATTACCAGCTATCACATGCTTTTACTGTCCTCTTAATTTGTTTATTTGTTCTACAAAACATGATTTCATTTTTGTCAATATGTAACAGACCATCAAGTAATATTGTTGAAATGCAAACTGGAGCTGTCCTGATGAGATTTTGTTTGGATCCAGATCAGGTCTGCCATAAACTATTATTCACTCTGTATTAGAGAATGAGTCAATAGGTCGGATTTGACAGGATTAATTCCCTAAGTGGTTTTAGACTTTGGCTGTAAAATACCTAGGAAAAAAAATTGTGAAAATCTTTTGTGTATACTGTCGAGCATCAGTGGTGATGAAATATGTAGATTCACTTGTCATGAAGTTTAAAAAGAAAGAAGAGATTTTAAGCAGTTCCATTTCTCCTTGAGTCAAATCCTGTCATAAAATAGCTTCAAGTTTTGAAGATTTAAGCTTGATTAGCTAATGACATTTTGTGTTGGCTTGCTGGAATAGGAAGTGGGTCAGAGTATCTGGGTGATGTCATAGCAGATCTCTGATTTCAGAGATATATATTTGGCCTTGTAAACTGGGTTATCATGCTTATGTGAGCTAATACCTAGTCATACCAAATGAGAGTTTCAGTACTTCAGGGACTTACTACATTGTTTAGAACTCTGCCAGAAATACAGAGACTAGCCAACAACTCTGGTGCAAGAGTTATCTCAAAGAAATATTGCTGTCTGTATTTGTGTGCCAAAATGTAAAATAACGAGCCAGTTCCCAGGAACTAAGGAAATTACTGAAGGTAATAGAGTACTAGATTGCTGCCTGCTGGAATCTAACCGAGGTGGGATCTTGAACAGGTTTTTTCTCCAGGAGTTTTCCATCCAATATACCTACCAAAGGAATCCTCACTTTGAAAGAACTCAAGAAAATAGCTCCTTCAGTACTCTTATGCCCTTTGCAGTCACACAAAAGAAACTAACCAAAATGAATGAGTTAATATACTATGAACAACATCAATGGTAACACGATGCATTTCAGCAGAATCACACTTGACCTTTAAATAATTCTATAAACAGTGACTGTAAAATGTTAGTGGATGTTCTGCAACAGAAAAAGCAAAGTTCATTAAAGGCTTGTACAAACAGTTTGGACATAGAAACCAGCCAAGCAAATGCTTTGTTGTGGAGGCAGTCTGAAT
Source organism: Anabacerthia variegaticeps (assembly GCA_035583185.1). Taxonomy (NCBI): domain Eukaryota; kingdom Metazoa; phylum Chordata; class Aves; order Passeriformes; family Furnariidae; genus Anabacerthia; species Anabacerthia variegaticeps. Next base: position 57,334,726 of record JAWWEW010000131.1, on the reverse strand, counting down.
CTGTCTGGGTTTCACAAACCCTGGGTGAGTCTGTGCAGCAGTGGTAACACTGAGTAAATTGCTGCTTCTTTCTTTCTGTTTGATCTTTAAAAAATTTCTATAGTGAAATTAATATCGTGAGTCTGAATAAGATATAGTTATTATGAGTACCCTGAGGACATTAATGGTCCTGATGGCCCTATCACCTGTGCTTGGGACCTCTCTCCACACCCACTGCCCAGTGACTCCTTTTCAACTCCACATTTGCTGAGAGGACTACTGAATTAGACATTGCTTTTTAGAAAGACCTAACCTACTATGTGAAGTAAAACTAATTTAAATGAAAATATCCATTCAGCTTCACAACAATCTTCTTTGACTAATGTTTGGGAATTTCTGGAGTGTTGTATATTTCCAGGCTCACTGAACATCTCCAGTTGGAAGGGACCCATAAGAATCATGGAGTCCAACTTCTTGCTCCTCGTGTGACTACATAAAGCATAGAATACAGCTTCACTGTATGCTCAGCTATACCACTGCTTTTTCAGATACTATATGTGTATCAGGTCAGTTTCCAGTGTTCTTTGCGTATTTGTACGTGCCCAGTGTTTCTGGTCAGACAATCATGATTTTTCTCAACTGAACAGTGAAGGCAGTTTGGAAGATATCATGAAGCGTTAACTGAATTTCACTGTTTGAGTACTCCAACTCAGAAAATGTAAACATGTCATCACTACTACCAAAATTTTCTCCACAACAATCTTATTTTCCTTATTTCAGGGGATTTTTACAACTTCATAAAAAACATTTTGGAGTACTTAATAAAAATGGATTATTCTTTGATTACTTTATTTCATTACTGTCCTAGTTCAGCAGGTGGGACCAGTTATCACTGTGTGGGGGGTGATCAAAGCTATGTATTCTACCCCCTCT
>JAWWEW010000131.1:57205201-57333714 GCA_035583185.1 Anabacerthia variegaticeps | reverse complement strand
CTGGGTTATACTGCTGGGTTTTGGTGAGTGGAAAGCAGTTTTCTCTTTGTGTTAGTATATTTATTGTAATATTTTTCATTAAATTGTAACTCTGACTTATAAACTCTCTCTTGTGGTGGGTCCATTTCTCCTGCCGGTTTACGTTTAAACCAGCACAATTACCCATACCAAAGCTCTAGCAAAATGTAGGAGCAGAGTGTCCCACATTCTGGGAGAGATCAGAAGATCATCTGTCTCTAAAAGATTGAGAAATGACCAAGAGGCTAGATAGAAGAAATTTGTACTGGATTCGTCTGGAGTTATATCATGAGTTGGCAACCATTTTAAAAATCAGAAGAGGTTGGATTGTGTCAGGTGTCCTCAACTTGAGAATAAAATTTAAGTATCCTGGTTCCAGATATTTGTCTTGACCACTGCGTGACACTTTCTCTGGAGATTTTGTTCCTGAAATAAAACTGAGAGTTGTTTCAATATTTCCAGATATATCCAAGAGTTTCTACTCAACCTCTTAATAAAAGAGCAAGACAAACTCCCCACAATCTATTGCTCCATTGCCATTTTTGTCATTCAACAGCATTACAAGGCATTGATTTAATTGCAATGTACCTTTCCAATTTGCCTCATACACAGTTGCCATGAAGAGACCCTTATCTAGACTGAAGATGGGCTGCAAGAACACTTTCTTTCACTGTCCAGACTGACTCATTATGTGAAGTTAAACACTCCTGCAGTTTACCGTCTTCACTAATCAGAATATGGTTGGACGTTTTGTGACTTGCCTTAAATTTGTAAATGGTCATAAAGTTCTGAAGTATTCTAAAACTTTGCTTTCTTCCCAGTTAGGGATTGTGATTTAAAATTTTGACATCTATAAAAATGTTATTAAAAAAAGCCATTCAGAAATGTCACAATAAAACCTTAAGAAGTAGGAAAGTACAAAACTATTATTTCAAGAAATTATTTATATGCCCCTGGTTATGTGTCAGGTATAGATCTTCACTCTGCAGCCCTTTTGCACAATATTATATTTTCCTATCCCATTAATGACTATTTTCTTTAGTGTGTTCCACTATAGAGTGTGCTTTTTGGCATATGGGTTTCGATTTGTCATTTAATCTTTACTACATTTTGTTCATTATACTGCTAATATTATGAAACACATCATTATACTATACTGAGTGTCACAGCTCTGCAAGATCAAATCTCACCAGTATTGTGTCTGAAAATCAGTTTTGAGCTCAACCAACACAAAGAATATTTCCCCTACTGTCCTGCCCTTCCCCTGACTGCCACAAAAGCTGTTAATATGGTTCTGTTCTTTCTTCCATTCTTTCATCCATGGGAGAAATTCACATTTGGTTTCTACATTTGTCTGCTGTATTCTTTTCTGGGGCATACAGCTCAAGAAATGCCACTTGCATGCCTCTTTGGATACAAACAAACAAACAAAAATCCACACCAAAAAAGCATCTTCTTGATCTCCATAATTACTAAATTTCACCTCTATACAGGATTTTCCTTAATTGAAACATGAATATTTGTGTATAGTTTTAATGAATACTGAAGTGAACAGTTAGACTTTTCATAGTATTGTGAAGGAAAGTTTTGCTGTACCACAAGTTTCTTTTTTATTGAACACACTGTAGGATTTATGGCAACTACTGTATTTTGATTGTTTTTTTTTTTTAATTGTGCCTTTAAACTCATCAATTTTCTGTCTGTTCTGTATTTGCATTGCCATTCCAAAATACAGTCATACTACTAGTGAGTTATGAGAGTTGCTATTGATGATACCACGTTAATGGCATGATCTTGCAAACACACTATTACTTCATTAGAGAGAAGTTGGTGCTCCAATGTTATCTACTTTCACCTAATAGAGAAATGTGATTTTTTTTTTTGGCAAAAATATGGATTCTATGAAGAATGTTACCTTTTGTAGTTGTACCAATATTGCAGTCACTGTAACTCTTATTTTCTGAACTAGCTTTACAATATCTACTGGGATCAATGCAAGCCAGCCACTCAAGTTTATACTCAATGTGTCAAATGTTTCTTACAGTCCAAGAAGTACCCTGTGCCCTTGCTGGCTTGTGCATGTGTATCAGCAGAATTGATACTCAACCACTCATGAAGGTGGGCAACATGGCCTTTGGGGGTCTTCCAGGAACATTTCAGAGCCTTTCAGAGCTCTCCCCTACCATACGACTAGCACCATGTTGCATGATATAATTAAGCCTGAAATTATTAAATTGATTGAAAAGTCTTGAAATGTGAAAAATAATACCTCTGAGCCTTTCTTTTTGGAGTGGAGGGGTTCACCCGTTTTGATTCACAGAATCACAGAATATGCTAAGTTGGAAGGAACCCATCAGTCTGCAGTCCTACAGATTTCTGTGGGAGAAAATAACAGCAGAAACTCGCAGCCAAATTGAGTAATAACTCTTAGAAAATTGAATAAGTAAATGGAGTGAGAGAGTAAAAGGAAACATGCAGTCCCTCCTTCAAACTACTAGAGGTCCTCTTTTAAGTATTGAAAGCAAGTATAATACCAGAGATGGAAAAGTTAAAGGGGAAAGCTCCAGTGACATTTCAATCTGTTGGCCTCCATCAACTAGCAATCACCTCAGATTTCAATCTCCATCCCAGGAAATCTTTCTAGGGAGATGGAAGGCCCATTCCTTGTGATTAAACCTCAGGAAGGAAGAAGAACAGACCAAAAGTCTTAGCTGACATCAGCTGTCCCTTTTGGGTCAGTTCTTCCCCCTGCCTGTGCAGGTGAATGGCTGCTCCTTGCTTTGCAATGTGAGCTGGTGAAATGAGTCACAGAGTGGAAAGAGGTGAACCTCCTGTGCTGGCCATCAGATGGACTGAGAAACCTTAGCAGACTTAATTTGTATCTGTTTCGCAGATGCTTAGCCCTGTCTATAGAAAGGATAGAAGTACTTGAATAGAATAGGATTGAAACTTCTTTGTGCATAGTCTGAACTGCAGCGCATGGCTTGGCCATACATCTTTTACAAGAAGTATCTTTTTACGATTGTTTTAAGTTTTCTTTCTAGAGTTGTATGTTAAGATTACTTATGATGAGAACACAAGGTATTTCAAACATTATTTGTGGAAAATGTTGCAATTGAGTTTATTTCAGTGTTTCTGATGTTCTTGCAAGCAATATTGAACAGGTCTTTGAGCAGACAAGTTTAGAGAAAACATGTGGTCTAAGCAGAACAATCCCTCCTTCTGCAAACAACTCCTGGAGTCATCATGACTTGCTGTGCTTCAACTTTCATTGAACTGCAGGAGTTGAAAGTGCTCAGCCCTACTCAGGGTTATGGCCAATAATTGAAGAATAATCATGTGAAGATGCATGTCACTATATCCATCCCATAATTAATAACATTCAGATGACCTCACTCACTTCCTTTAAGGAATGATTTAACATCCCAAGCACTACCAACTATTTACTATTTGAAATATGTTAATGTTCTCAACATTGAGTAGTAGAAGAACATTTGAATAACCTACTATAAATATTTTTCGAATATTTTACAGTTGTTACCAAATTTGGTGTGGTCCATTTCCTTCTTTTTTCCTAAAACTGCAGCTGCATACCACAACAAAAGTGGATTAAAGCCAGAGCAGCACATTTCTGGATTTGCATATAATCTGTTTCACTTGCTGTCAGACACCAAGCAGCTGGTATGTCTTTCGGGAAAGGTGTACCATTTCCTTTTAAACAAATATGCAGACTAAAACATTAGAAGTTATTTATTTAGTAATTTATGGCGGCACCTAGACAATGCAATACTTACTGTATGTCTGAAAAAACTCCTACGAACAAACTACTGATGAAACCTCTAGACTCCCCTGCATGTTAAATCTTATTTTCTGTTTCCCTTGAGAACAAGGGTAAATTAAAAGTGTTTCAAATAGGATAGGTTTATACCCTTTAACATGATGCTCTGAGGGACTTGTGACAGAAGTCTTGGCCTGCCACAAAAAATCTGCCATGAAAAATACTTTATCAGAAACCTGAAAAATTCAAGCCTAGAGTCACAAGGGTGATACAGTAGGACTAAATCCTACTATAAGAGATGGAAGAGGAAGAGAGTTCACACATACATGGATTTTTTTAACAAACAGAAGAATGGGAAATTATGACTTCACGTAAGGGGAAGATAGTTGCGCTCTTCAGACACACAAAATGGAAGATATCTCTGTAGCTCTGAGGGTAATATGATACTTATGCAATGGAACATCCAACAGAAGAAAACTGGGGAATTTTTGTTTTTTAATGATTTTTTTACAGTTATTGACTTCATTTACTAAACATATAGTTCCTTAAGGAAAGGAAAACAATGTCTTTCATAGAATCATAGAACCATAGAATGGCTTCTTTGGAAGGGACTTAAAGATTTACTTCCAGCTCCCCTGCCATGAGCATGGGCGGCACCTTTCACTAGACCAAGTTGCTCAGGGATCCATGAACCCTTCCAGGGATGGGACATCCACAAGTTCTCTGGGTAACCTTTTCCAGTGCCTCAGCACTCTCAGAGTAAAGAATTTCTTCCTGATATCTAATCTAAACCTACTTTCTTTCAGTTTAAACCCATTCTCCCTTGTCCTGTCACTACATGCACTTATAAAAAGTCTCTCTCCGTCTTCCTTAAAGGCTCCCTTCAGGTATTGGAAGGCTGCTATTAGGTCATTCCAAAGCCTTCTCTACTCCAGGCTGACCACTTCCAATTCTCCCATCCTTTCCTCTTAGGAGAGATGCTTCATCCCTCTAATCATCTTCATGGCCCTCTTCTGAACTTGCTTCAACAGGTCCATGGCCTTCTTGTGTTGGGTGCCCCATAGCTGGGTGCAGCACTCCAGGTGGGCTCTCACCAGAGCGGAGTAGAGGGACAGAATCACCTCCGTCGACCTGCTGGCCACACTGCTTTTGATGCAGCCCAGAATAAGTCCTTAAAGAAACAAAACCAATATAGAAATTAATTGATATTGTGGAAAAAGCTGAACTTAGGTATGTTTTGGTAAAAGAATACTGCAACTTCTTTTGGGGAAAATTTATGGCAGAGATGCACAGCTCATTAGAGTGTGCTAGGGATGAGGTTGGTTGTCTGCTTCAATGGTCTTCTTTTCCCCGGGAATATTTATTTTGTAAATGAAACACATGTGCTTAAAATTTAAAATATACTGACAAATTATGATCTGTATTGTGAAAATTAAGTGCTTTAATGTGCTCTCTAATTTTCCTGCATTTCTGCATATACCAGGCCATCTTTAGCTCATGAATAAGTGTGTCAGGGAGTATTGAACAGAAAGGATGCAGTGCAAGTCTGTATAACTTCTGAATCTTTTAGGGCCATTTTATGTGTCCAGTCTGTCCTGTTACATACCAGGCCATAAAATTACATTCATTGTTTGCATACAGACCAACAATGTGAAGTGAATTAGAATATTTTTCTTGTTTCTTGTTGTTTGTCAGAGCAGAATCCTTTTTTTTTTTTTTAAATCCTCACCTATGGACAAAATTTTACAGTCAGTTAATAAGCTCTTCCCGAATCTAGAATGGAATTTTGATTCCATTTTCAAACTATTGATCTACTCATTATTTCAATGTCTTCTGGTGTTTGGCAGATGAGGGAATCCTTACATATTCATGTCATCAGCATGCAGTCTCATCCATGAAAAAGACATTTGTCCCTAAAGACTTTCCCTGGTGGAGCAGGCCTGTGCTAATGTGGATTCCTGAACTTTGTCTTCTACTGCTTCCTCCTATTCTAGATGGTGAAATGATGACCAGAATCAAACCAAAATCTTACCTCTTTAAGGAGAGAGACTTTAAAGACTTGATTGTCACAGAATGCAAACGCAGTCTTGTTCTATATTTTTGACAATACTAGCATGATTTGTGCATTTCTGTTGGTTGGTGAATATTTAGGGCAATGACACATCACATGCAAGCTGATTTTCCACAGAAAATTATCATACTTTTGCAAAGGCACAAATGCAAATAGAGTTGAAATTGAGTATCAGAATCTAGAAGAGAATTAGGATATTATGTGCAGGACAGAAAGGTATGTTTCATGATTCTCTGTTTAGGCGAGTCTGTGAAGCAAGAGCTTTACTTTAGCAAACAAACAAACAAACAGAAAGTCATTAAAAATATACCAAACCAAACCCAGAAAATTACGTATTTTGTTTATGGTACTTTCCTGACAGCATTTCCTTTCTGGTCCATGAAACCAAGCTAACTATAATCAACCAAATTTGGGTGTTCAGTCACGATCAAATAAGATGCCAGGCCTGAAGGTGAGATTCAAAATTTCTGTTTTTTGCGGACTTTGTCTTATAAGACAGATTCATTTTCATTTAGAGACATTTTCTTTTTCTACTTTTTTGTCTTGTGTCATATTTCGGTGTCTCCTAAAGACTCCTATAAAAGAGAGAGAAAAATCAATTCATATTGTCATCAGATGACTGCTTTCTGAATACAAAACATTACACAGAAGACGAGAGAACTAGATAGAAAACAGAAACTGTTTCTCTTCGTAATGTTTTAGGTGAAGTTGCAAATTGAATGAGAAGTCTTAACTGCATGGTTATATTCAGATGCTAAGCAAACAGACTTTAAATCCCTTTGAATTGCCTTTGAAACCCCTCTAAACTTGTTTAACAGATCCCAAGACAGAGATGTATGATATATATCCAACAGTGTGATTTTGCTGGCAAGAAAAGTACTAATAATGAAGTTCCTGCACATGGTGAATCCAAGATCACTGGAGATGCTTTCAGCTTACTTTTCTGTGTGCTGAAGATGTGTAATGAAACATACAGAAAAAATAATCCCTCTTTAATCTGTGAATTGCAACTATACTTATGAAAAGTGCCAAATGCTTTCACCACTGGAGAATGTCTTTGATTTACCTACTGGATGATGTAGCTCTAACAATGTCAACTCCCTACTTGAAAGAGCAAGTGTACTTGGATCTGACCAGCTGGAATGTCTCTTTGGGAAAGAATATCTATTTGGCTCTTGCATTTCTCAGACACTTGTTACAAATCTAGAAATTATTCACAGACTATACATGTTCTACTCTGAGTAGGTATTTCTTCAACATATTAAATAATAGCAGTCTGAAAAAATGAGGGAAATTTATGATTAAGGCTGTCATCCTTTTATTGTTATATTCTGTAGAAGGATGAGTAGGATTTGAGAGGAATGCCTCTGTATATGATGCTAAGCATATCCTGTGAGACATATCATGCAGAAATATTCCTGAACGCCAAGAACACTCTGCAGGAAATTTTGTTGTGCATTTGCAGTAGACTCGAGGCTCTTTGAAGACTCCATGGTTTGACTTATGACTGTGCATGAGTTTCTGAAGTACTTGGAGGTGACATCAATCAAATATTTATATGTGGGGTTGCTCATACATACATCTGAAGTGGAGGCCAACTAATGGGTGATTTCCCCCTTTCTACCAGGAATGGCTTTAAATAGTAATTCAGAATTAAAAAAAAAACAAAAAAAAACAAACCAAAAAAACCCACACCAAAACAAAAAAAAAAAGCATAGCTCAACCTGCACCAACTAATTACCTTACTGACATGCCATGTATGAACAGGTTGTGATCTGACCCCACCATTTGCCCTGTCTACCAATTTCGCTGTGTTCAAAATGTCAGAGAAACTTTTCCTCTGAATGGCTGTTTAATTTTCTTATGTGTGTGGATAAGAGCAGCTCTTAAGATAGAAAGTGAGCTTAAAGCATTATTGTCCAGAAGTACTTCAGATTTTCTGGAGCTGTGGTGGTCTTTCTAGATGAATGCAACAGCAATTGTCAGTTGTTCTCTGCATTTTCTTGTGGAAAAAAGTCTCTTTTCAAGTTGAGAATTTTCATGTTTGCTTTGAGTTTGAAAGAGATTTTTTTGGGAAGTCTGTTCTTTCATAAGTTAACATGGTACTCTATCCACCATTACATTTTGTGCTGGTAAATGTTTCCCACTACTTCTGTTGTTCAGCCAGAAAGCTGCAATTCTTCATCTATCACGGGGGCAGAGTTGAGGTTAGGTCAAGTGGTGCGTGCAAAGTGTTTTTCAGCTGTTGTTTAAGCAAGCTTTAGCTATTTCTGCAGCTGATTTAGAGTTCTTTGATCTGTCTCATTCACTATAAATACAGTGAAGATGTAACCATGGTCAAAGCTGCAAACAAAATATACTGACCTTAGTTGCCTCTGGGCTAAAATAATGATGGGATGCAGGAAAGAAAGCAGGAACAATGAATTAAACTATAAAGAACCTGATTCTTCACTTGCTTATGCCAGCTTGTTCCAGTGGATTCCACATACTTTAGTAAATTGACTTCTGATTTACAATGGTGTGTGAGAGAGCAAAAGCAAGCTTCATATAATCACAAGGAAAACTAAAAGAAGACATGGGGAATGTTCTGCATTTCTCATGTAGTGCAAATAAATTAGATTAAATACATTACAATGGGGTCGACCAAGACTTGGATAAAAGCCTTCATGAAACCTAGACTCTATAGAATAATGAGTGATTTAGTGAAAAACACTGTTGTGTAAGCACTGAGCCCATTCATTGTCCTCTGCAGTGCTCATTGCCTTTTGCTGTCAGAAAGAGAATAGTCCAGCACAGTGGTAAATTTTTAACATGACGATTTAACTTTCTTCCTTTTCTCCATGTAGTTTTTCATTCCTGAAGCTAGTTTGTGAATGTTACTATGTTTCACCAAAGAAGCAAAATTTTCATTCATTGCAAAAGCACTTTTTATAGCTCTGGGGCGTCTGGCAGTAAATATTGGGGAAAGAGGTTGAATAAAAGACCCGGTGCCCTTTCGGAAAATGGAAAAAAACCCAACAACAACAGTTTGAAAAGATCAGAAACACATTTGAAATTCCTCAGGCTCTATTAGTATAGAAATCAATGATCTAAAATCTAATCTAGTTGACTCTTTTATACAGTACATGAGCTTTTCTGATCTTATGCAAGGTCTCACAATATGCTGTTAAGTCTATTTGGTGCCATGCAGTCACTGGCATGGTTCTTTTGGTTTCCTTTTCTCTGTATCTCATTCTAGATGGGGCACATTCCACTTTCTTCATGTTAACAGCTTTTTCTAAAACTTTTCCCTTCTTGTTCAAGACTCTCCTTTACATTGATATTTGATTCTCTAAAGATTTAAGTGATTTAAGATATTTTACATCTCAAAGCTAGTTAAACTGGCCAAAAAAATTAAACCAACAAAAAACAAAACACCAAAAAATAAGAGGTAAAGAGGAAAATCTATTTTCCAAATTCAAGCTTCTTAAATACAGACGAGGCATTTTCAACACACAATAAAAGGCAAGTGTAGGTTCTAAGTGTTCATCTTCTAAAAACATCAAGTCAGAGATTCCCAATAATTCTTTTTATTCACACTGGTTATGGGGATTAAGCAATAATGTTTTAAATTATAGGGGTTGGATTAATTGATTTTTTCCACATATATGTCTTTGACTTAAAATTAGTCATGTGGGCTGCCTGTCTAATCAGTCAATGTGTAGGATTGTGGTACGATATCTATAGTCATTAATTATAACACTGTGCTAACGTGTGAAACACCTCAAGATGCATTTAAACTATGATGGTAACTGCCATATTAATAAAATAAAATGCACTAAATGGAAAGCAGAGAGGAGAAATTTGTCATATAGATATTTTCTGAAGATTTTGCTCTCCATTTACAGGTTCAGAATATGTAAGTAACAGAATAGAGTCTCGAAATGTTCCACCTATGCCTTGAAAAATGATCACAACAGCTTTTTTTTGTTAAGTGTGATGTTTTTATCTTAGCCAGTTAATAGTTTTTTCAGGCTCTGAATAAGCAAAATGTTTAAGAGCTGCTTGTATATTCTTAAAGTTCCTGAAGCATATTGCATTCTGCAGAGTTAAGAGTCACAGAAAGAAGAGGGAATGAGAGACACTGAAATTTTGACCATGGCCACTGCCGAGTGTCCACAGTTCTTGGAGATGTTCTTCATACCATGGTACACTTGTAGCTAAAGGAACTTGTGCAGTAACACTGACTCAATTTGGCATTACACAGATGATAGAAACTCTTGAGTAAAGCCTGAATTCAAGCTATACCTGTGAGACAGCTTATCTTTGGGAAAGATGTTTATTATTGAGGGAAGGCTGTCAGGTGATGAAACTATCACTTTCCCATGTAACCTATGGGCAAATACCACTCTCAAAAAAGAAACACTTAATTTTCAATTTGCTTAGCTTTTACATACATTTGCAGTATACCTTTTCTTACAAGATCAAAGTTGGTTGCTGTGATCTTCTCCTCTTATGTGTGCTTAGGAATTCCTTGCAAAACTTTGCAGATTTCAGTGGAAATAAAAGAATTATGTTTATTTTCAGAAAGTGCTGATATTGACTCTGTCTAGACTGTTAAGCAAGTGTTTTCTGCACTTAGGCTATGTTCCAGATACAAAGAGGAAAGTTGGGTGCATAGCCAAAGAGAAACCTACAGTATACTTTGCTGTGTCCTCCAGACTGGATCAATCAAGACAGAGACTTTGGGCCACTGAACAGCATACCTACCCAGTGGAATGTTTGCAGTCAATAAATCCTAAGCTTTGTATTTAGTATTCACTGGGGAGGAACAATTTAACAACGCTAATTTGTTCTTTCATGGAATATTAGAGTTGCATGATGAAAAAAAGCCACTAAGATGTTTACTTCTGCAATCTATCAGCTTTGTTTTAGTTGAAATGCTGATGCTTTTGTTTTCCTTATTGAAGTGTTCCAGCTTATATGTGCTATGTACCTATCAAACCTAGTTTCTAAACAGAATTTATGTCTATTTTTTGTATTCTCTGTCTTTTATGTTGTCTAGACTGAAGGCAGACTTACATCCTTAAGGCATCTGTAAACTCAGCTGTAGATTCTCCAGCTATCTCTGGATGTCATTGCAATTTTAAGGGATTTGATACTAATCTATCTTAAGCAGACATTTATTTAATTTTTTAAATATAATCTACAATTTCCTAATCATGATAAATCATTGAAATTTTTTTCTGAAATAAAATATAAAGATAAAATATTTTACCAGAGGGAATACAGCTTTAAGAAAGAGGTAGATGAAACCATTGTTTTGCCTGCAGAGTGGCAGAATATCTAGAATTCTGTACAGGGTCTGCCTCCATATAGTCTCTTATATGCCGATTTAGTTTTCTGTGAAATTTACAGAATATGTTAGTAGTACCCAGTTCAGAAAAGGTACATACCCTTCAGTTTTTTATGAAAATCAGACTATTTCTTCAGTGCAAGAAAAAAAGAACAATTTAACTTTAAATAAATTTGGTTTGTTTTTTTTTTTGCTTGATTGGTTTTGTTAATCTTGGAAATTTTTATTTTCCTGAGACAGTATTAATGCTGGAAGCCCAATTATCCAACACCTTAAGTGGCAGGAAATTGGAATTCTTAGCTGGCAACCAGAATATCCCCAGCTTCTGAGAATGATAGTGGTCTAAAATATGTCATTATCCATCAATATTCAATTTAAAGGTTATATATATGTATCTGAAGCTGTTTTGGGAAAAAGGTACATAAACACACTTGGATTTAGTTGCCAATAACTTTCAGGGCAAACCTACAGTCTAAGATGGTGATTTCTATATTCTTCTCTGTTGGTAAAGTAAGGAGAAAGCCCAACATGGTTTCCTTCTACCCAAAAGTGTTACCTGGCTATGCTGTGTATTTAATTTCTTTCTGATCTTGTGCTCCAAAAGCAAAAGAATGTTCAAAATAGTCACCTGCATCAGCCCCCTAGATTGACATTATTTACTTTCTGGGCCTTTGCACTTTTATGGGGGCAAATAAATTTGGATACTGATAACTAGTGATTTTTTTGCAAGTGTCTTATTTCACTTGACTAAATACTAAGTGTAATATTTGTGAATTAATGTAACATCAGTAATACAACTTAAAGATGAAATATTCTTATCTTGGACAAAATATAGCCATGGGCAACAACATAGTTGGTTGGAGCGTGGTAGTTAAAAACAATAAATAATTTTATTTTAGTATGACCTGGACAGAGGGACTATTGCATTATGTTTATGAGCAGAGCTATTTGGAAAACCAAATGCCTCTAAATATTCATGGCCTCAGTTTAATATTGCATCAAAAAATGACAGACAGTGGCTGATTCACTTAGCCAGAAATACTACAGACGTTGCCAAGGTTAAAATAAATTTAGTTATTTCCTATTCATTTACTAAGTGAAAAGTATGTGACTTTGCCGCTAATGCAGTGCAGTAAAAGTGAAATCTGTGACAATTTCCTAATGCCAATGGACTACTTTGCAAACACTACAGAACCATCTACCAGGGTGAAAAAAAAAACCACATCACTTTCTTAAGAAAAATACATTGACTTTGTTGAGCCTTTGTAACAATTAAATGATGTGTAAAATGCTTATAGTGTGCAGGCAGAATATGTACAATGCTCCTGCCTATTATTTGCACTAAGTGACTAGAAAACCTATCAAGCATGGAGATGAAGGGATGGACAATATGTGTGAGGAAATTGTATTAGAGATAGCATACAACTCCTTTACTTCTATTTTATTTCCTACTCTCCAGACTCCCAAGATGCCCAAATAAAACTGTGTAATAAATTTTAAGAGTAATTAAAAGGCCTTTGAAAACACTTGCTAAAGTAAACAAGGATACCTCCATGTCTAAAATTTGCTGAAATTCTTGTTCATGTACTCATAAAAATCTCTCTTTTAAAATAAAATATTGTCAAATTAAAACATTTGTCTACATTTTATATAGGACTAGAAGAAATCAAACAAGATGAGGTCAGGAGGAAATAGCTTGGGGGTTTCAGGAAAAGCAAGTTCCAGGTTGAGAATTGTATTGGATGCTTTGAAGCAGCATGCTTATGGAATGGGGCAAAAATAGGTAGGAGTTACCAGCAAGGTGAGTATGTGGCCCCACACAGAGATGGACTTGGAAAGCAGAAGTAATCATCTGGAAAGACGATTAACAAACAAGGAGTCCGACAGCAAAAGGGAAAAAAAAAAGCATAGCAAATCAAGACGAGGGCCCTGATCCGGCAATATTATATGCATGTTTAACTATACCTTTGGGACTTGTTGGATTTATAGGAAGTACTCACATAAATAAGGTGAACCGTCTGCAGAGCTGAGGCAAAGGGCCAAAGCATCTGTCCTCAATCTTATAATACAGTGATGCAAAATAATTTACCTGAAAAATAATGGAACCTTTAATTCCAGTGCTCTGAGCCTTTCATTCCTCAGTGTATTATATGTGGATTCATTACGGTATATGCACTGAGTCTATTTAAACAGCTAATACAGCATGTAAAATAAACTTTTCTGATGTAGGAAATACATTCTCTTCTAAGTGAAAACTGAACTCATTTTATTTCATAATCTGGTTTATGTCTTCCACATGACCCAAGTGATTAAGGCCAAGTGGAATATACTTTTTGGTAATACTTGCTGTAAGAGTCATGGGTTTAGTTTGTATAAACCTGAAATGTCATTACTAATGAGGAAAAAGGATTTTGTTTTTAAGCAGAAATTGTCCTTTTAGGTTAAGGTTGAAGAAACTGTGTAATAATTCTTGCATAATGATAGTAACTAATCTTGATTTCTCTTGTTGGTCACTAGTGTTTCATACATAAATCAGTGGGGATCATATCTATGGCTGACAATGATGATGTAGTTTATTATAGCTTATTAGCCTAGAGATAATATTAGTATCAGGTGCAAATCTATATGAAGGTCAAACCCGGAACAAAATTTGAAGGAGGTTATCTGTGAGAAATCCATTGATTAGATTTTGTTTAATTATTTAGGAAGTATTCAAAACACATTTCCTGGAAAAAAAGCAAAAGTTGAATGCTAGACACATATCTCAGGTAGTTAATAAATACTGTGACTGACTTGCCCAATGAAGCTGAGAACTATGAGAAGGCAGAACAATTGTCAGAAAAATGACATTTCTTTTCCTGGAACAGCAGCTTTAAAATGGGGCTTTAGCTGCCTGGATATCTTAAATTGGGCTAAACTCCAAAGTTTAGAAAGAGGGAGTTTGAAAAATCAGCCGATAATTCCAGTGTATACGCCATTCCGTTGTTGTCGAATGCAATGGAGAATTCTGATCCAGAGAGGAAGTGAGGCATAGTAGGCTAAGCTTAATAGTATTTGTTTACATTAAATCGTCCATTTTATACAGATTTTGACACTGCTGCTGAGAATGTAGTCTTCAATGTCCAGACTTGGACCCCTTCAATAGCATCAGAGATACAAGTGTGTACATTTGAGTTGTCTTTACTTTTGACAGTTTCCAGACATTTGAGGCTTCCATTTTCTGCTGACTTCTTTATTTTTTATTGCTTTTTTTTTTAAGTGTATATTAGGTTAGAGTTATTGCTGGTTTACTCTCTCACCTCATCGCTCACCTCAGGCCTTTGCAATCCTTAGAGTCCTTTAAAATTTTATTCCCATTTTCATCAAGTGCTGGCTCTTCTCCATACTCTGGCATTTTAGTTATTCAGGGATGCACACTGTAAGCCAGCTTAATAGTTTGCTGCCACAGCCTGATATTCAGAGTTTGCAAGGACATGATCTGTTTACATTTGTTTTTAGCAAATGCTGATGGTTAATGTCTGCTCTTCTGTTAAATGGTGAGAAAATTGATGCTTTACATTTCCCTTTTCCCTTCCTAATTTTTATCCTGAATCCCAAAGGCTCTGCTCTAAGTTCTGGGTTAATAGTCCTTCAAAATTTTAATTGAGAAATCAGCTGGGCATTTGAGCAGAAAGCTGATATAATTCATTCTGAGCTGGCATGTCCTATGCAGTGGAATACCTCTCTTGGAAACATCCTGCATGACAATCTACCTGGTCCTACAACTGAGAAGGTGATGTTGATCAGTACAGATGAAAGAGGAAGAGATAGCCTTAGACATTGAGACTTCCATGAAGACATTTTTGAGATCTTGAGGCACATCAGGTAAAATTTAAGCTTTGTGAAGATAGGGGGAAAAACTGTGGTGTAGGCTGGATTTGATTTGTATTGTGGGTAAACCCTGATTGGTAGCTAAGCTTCATACAGCCACTCCTCCCCTGTTGGGATGGCAAAGGGAATATGGTTAAAAGTGAGAAAAAATCATGGATTCAGATAAAGACAGTTTAATATATAAAACCATGAACAACTGAGGCAAGAAATCCCCTCACCACTTCCCATGGACAGATTTTTTGCCATTCCCAGGAAAACAGGGCTCCATCAAATATAACAGTGACTTGGGAAGACAAATGCTCTCACTCTGAATGTGTCCTCCCTCTCTATGTGCTGAGTGTGACACTATATGGTATGGAATATCCTTTGGATCAATGGGGTCAGCTGTCCTGGCTATGTCCCCTCCCAACTTTTTGTGAACCCTCAATCTCATTGCGCTACTCAGGAACAGCCAAAACATCTCTGTTATCAATTCCAAAACATTGCCCTACATAAGTCACTGTGAAGAAAATTAACTCTGCCCCAGTCAAGGCCAGTACAACCTGTTATTAGAAGACTTAATATGAGTTTTAGATTATAGAAGGAGAAGAGGGCTATGATGTCTGATAGTCTCATAACCACTTACTTTACATACATCAATCTTGTAAGGTAGGAAATGCTGAAGAAGAAAGAACAAAAACACTGGCTAAAGTTCACTCTGACATAAGGTTCACAGCTGGTTTGAGGCCAGTCACTTTTGTTGTATTCTAAAGTGTACTTTCAAAGGTGTCTTTGCTCGCTTAGGAATCAGAGGTAGAGTGCTGACTTCAGTGTGCATTCTGCCCAAGCTCATTTGATCTGAGCTGGTTCCTTCTGAGTTAGATTTTGAAATATAAACAATTCTTAGACTTTTGACCATTTGTCATTCACCAATTCCCTGGAAAATAAAAGCTTAATACTAAGTCCTGTCATTCTTCGCACTTATTACTGAAAAAAAGTAACACTGAGTTTCTTATTTGTATAGTTCATAAATTACAGAATCACAGAATCACAGCATATGCTGAGTTGGAAGGGATTCATAAGGACCATTGAGTCCAACTCCTGGTCTTGCATGGGACCATCCCCAAGAGTCAAATCATGTGCCTGAGTATCATCCAAATACTTCTTGAACTCTGCCAGGCTTGGTGCTGTGACCACTTCCCTGGGGAGCCTGTTCCAGTGCCCATCCACCCTCTGGGTGAAGAACTTCTTTCTAATATCCAACCTAATTAAGAGCAATGTGGTTTTTTTTTTTTCCTTTCTGCCCAAGGCTAAGAGAGATTATTGTCTCAGTATTACGTGTTAGGCTTTTAATTTCACACTATGAAAAGTTATTGCTGTGAGGTATTCTTTTATCAGATTCTGGAAGATCTGAGAGATCCTGAAAATTAACATCTGAATTCCTGTAAACTTCACTACTTCTGTCAAGCAGTTTAAAAATGTTGTTGATATGAAGGCTTATTAATTACTAGTATAGTCTTTGTAATTGCCTAGTCTAGAAATTGATGAACAAAGTCATTCCAGAAAGCAATCAATTTGAAATCTAATTTGTTGGTGAAATGAACCATATAAACAAAATGCCACTTGCAGTTTGACTCAAATGAGATGTGCTTAACGAGCCTATCATCATCTGTAATATTCATCATGATGGGTCACATTTACAAAAAATGTCATAAATCTTCACCAATGCACATAAAGCTGAAATATAAAATTGTATTCTGAAAAGAATAAAACATAAAACAGATGGCTGCCCCATGGTATCATCCTTAAATTTCACATGTTCTACATATTGACTTTTGGGCAGATGAGCTAAAACTGAGTTGGAGGGGGAGAAAATCAGGTGTCCTTTTCACAGTGCATTTTGCCTTATTATCCACATTGGAAATTGAGACTGGGGAGACAGAGGTTCTAGATTTGAGTAACCAAACATAAACCCTTTTGGAGTAAAGTGATTAACAACTTTTCCATCTTTATTTTGAACAGCTCTAGAGCCAATTATTCGAGGCAAAAAGTAGATTATTGCAGGCAACGTGGTGGACTTTCAAGAGCTCAAGGACTTGCTGGAATGAATTGTGGGTGGGGTTTTTTTGTTTTTCTTTTTGTGATTAGTAGTGATGAATAAGAATTATAGGTAAAGTTGTAAGTAAAAATTATGAGAAGGTTGGATACTAAAAAGACAGTCAAGGGGCTAAAGAACTGACCTGCCTTAGATAATGTGAAATCTATTCAATGCTTGGCTAACCAGACATCATGTCTCCTCCCTTCTGACTTATGACCCTATTTTTCTTTGGAATGTCTAAACCAAGAAATCTGCAGTTACAGCTTTAACATTTAGTATTGTATGATTGGATATTTCCCAGAAATTCCCTTTTAGACAAAGATTATTATTATTTATTAAAAGATATCTGAAAGTCTAGGAAAAAAAGGGGATGTGCTTAAATACCAAAATCTTTTCCTGGAAGTAATGAGGGTGCAGATTCCTGTATACAAAATAAAATTTAAACTTTTCATGGAGCTCCAGAAGCGGTAAAAAATATTCAAAAAGATGGAAGGAAAGAGAGAGGAAAAAATGTATTTACTATATTTTTGTTGTCTTCTGTGACAGATATTTATATTTGAATGATCTATGGATGTATGCTTAAGTAGATGTGTATGTCTGTTCTACATATGGACATATCTGTATATATGCGTGCATATACATGTGCTGAAAGAGAAATGTATGAAGCCTTTGCTCTGTGGAAAGATGTTCTTTTGGTGTACAAACCATAAATAAAACATATGATATGTTGCTGAAGCTTTTTTTTATTTTTTTTGTGTGTATTGTAGGATTGGGAAGCAAAGGAAAATGTCTTAGGCAGGGGATTGGATTGTGGTCTTACAGCAATATAAATTCATTGGTTTCAGTTCAGTTATTCCAGATGAAAACAGCACAACAGAATCAATGCCCTAATCACTGAAGCGTTACCTGATGGTTTTTAAGATATGAAGAGTCTATTGATTTCTGCTGTCAGAGGACAGTATCTGAAAGTAGTGTGTTTATGTAAGTGAAAGTGAGAGAAGAGCAAATTAAAATCAGTACTGCAAAAATATCTTTCCTTTTTCCCAGGCAAATGGTTTTCAAGAAGAAAATAAACATCAAAATACAGGAGAAAAGATTTTTTCGCTGGAATTGTTCTTTTCTCCTGTCTGCACTGCCAACCCCCCCTGTTTTTCAGGAACATACTGGCCAGTATGTGGATTAACACAGCAAAGAAAGAACAACTCCTGTTGGATTAGCTCTGGTAAAAGGCTGCAGGAGTGATGCCACCCTACCTCTGGTACCTGAACTGACCAAGGGGCCCCACAGGTATCTTATTTCACTTGGGGCTCTCTGCAGTGAAGGCTGGAGTCTGTGTACTTGGGAGATGGATTCGATGGTGAGCCTGGGGAGCTTCCCAAGCCCGTGCAGTTGAGACCAATTAGGGTCTTTTCAGTAGGGATAGTCCTTGTGTGGGGAGTGCAGCAGGGCGTTGGTAGGTGACCTATTATAGACAAACTCCTGCTGTGTTCTGTCAGAAAAAAGCACTAGCTTTCTAATGAGCAAGGGGCACTGCCAGCCTTCCATAGCTGGATTTATTTGAAGGACATGGTGTGATTAGCTTTTTAATTTGGAGCAGAGTTCTTGAGAGGACAGTTCGATAAATTTTTGAATCAATTACCTTTTCATAGGAAAACTGAGCTC
Organism: Anabacerthia variegaticeps; assembly: GCA_035583185.1. Lineage (NCBI taxonomy): Eukaryota > Metazoa > Chordata > Aves > Passeriformes > Furnariidae > Anabacerthia > Anabacerthia variegaticeps. The sequence continues at coordinate 57,314,903 of JAWWEW010000131.1, read as the reverse complement.
TGTAAATTTTACGAAATCAACGAACAGCTATAATGATTTTTTCTATTTTTTTTTCTAAGTAGAAAAAAATAAATTTCTAGAAATGATTATGTCTGCTTAATATTCCAATAAGGGCTCCACTGAGATGCAACAGTGTTTGAAATCAGCCTGTTTTTCTCTTGGCTACTTTATCATCTAGTGAAGTACTAGGAAAGGTATTTCCTTTTCTTAGAGTTTTTGCCTCATGCCTTTTGAAATGGACTTGGAAGCTAGGTTGAAATTTTTTTTTCCAATGAAAAAATAATAACAATGTAATATTCTGCCCAGCAGGGTTGGAGGCAAAGAAGATCCTGCTTGAGAAGCTTAGTTAACATTATATAGGAACGTTTAAAAGTGAATTGACAAAAATAATCTGTCTTTAGAGTTGTGCTCCTTAACTAGTGCATCCCTAAAATCTGTGTTTTCTGCAGGTACAGCTTGCCTCTCAGATGCAAATCCTCAAGGAATCTGGCAGTCAGCTGAAGGCTCAGCTGAAGCCCAACCATAAATCAGTAGAGCTTTAAATGGTTTCAGCAGCATCATCTACCCTACTGTGTTTATTGCACACTGTAAGCAGCGCTGCCTGGCTAAGACTGCAAATGAAAAAACTGAAAACTCCAAATCGCTGTATTTTCTTGGGTTTTTTTTCTCCTGTTGCTGTGTTTTCAGCTGAAGCTGAGAAGGTTTTACAATGAGAGTATAGCAATGGAACAGTGGAGCAGAATTGTTTGTTTTATATTCCTCAAGTGATTCTTACTAAGTGAAGACTAAGTAAAGGAATTTTCTGTCTTAAGAGCAGGAAATTAATTGGACTCAGTGTTGTTACCTAGTCTTCTTGAGCAAGTTCTCTAATTTTCGAGTAAAAAAACATACTAAAATTATTTCTTGCATGGGCTAATTCATAATTATAATAACTATGGGAATAAACAGTTCTGTTTAATTTATGCTAAGAGCAAGGGCATCAGTGGCAGATAGACAGATATCAGAAATACACCTCTATCATTTTGATAGAGTCAATTAAAACTTTTCTTAAAGTACAGGAGGGCAATTTATGTGCATTAATCCGTCCTCTCCTAATTCAAGGTTTATGATCCTTGTAATATCAAGATATATGAATCTCAAGGATTATGCATGTCCTTGGATGAAATTTCTCGATAGTCAATGAAGTGTAACAATTAATTATAATAAGTAATGCAAGTAGAACTGATGACAAAAGGCTGGATCAGTAACTGAATAAAGTGGACAAGGTTCCTACTAAGTTTGTTCGATATGCAGCAATATATGAACAAGGAATTTACTACAAAGAATTACAGGTCCATCTGACATGAGAATGAGGAAAAGAAACTTACTTTCACAATATCCTTTCTTAGATACTGAAAAGGTGTGCTGGTTTTGCCTGGGATTTTCTTCATACTAGCTAATATGGGGCCATGTTTAGGAATGGCCCTGAAAACCGTGTTGATAGTACAGGGATATTTTTGTTACTGTTGTTCACAGAGCCAACGCTTTTTCTGCTTTTTGTACTGCCCCACCAGCAGGGCACGTACAGGAATTTGGGAGGGGATGTAGCTGGGGCACCTTCAGCTGACCCAAGGGATATTCCATACCATGTGACATCATATGGTATGTCATATCATATGGCATTTATATGCTCAGCATATAAAGCTGGGGGAAAGGAAGAGGGGAGGACACATTCAGAGTGATGACATTTGTCTTCCCAAGTCACCATTACAGTGATGGCGCTTTAACTGTTAAACTGTCTTTATCTCAACCCATGAGCTTTCTTAGTTTTGACCTTCCAATTCTCTTCCCCATTGCAGGAGGGGAAGAGTTCAAGCAGCTGTGTGGGGCTTGGTTGTCAGCTAAGCTTAAACCATGACACAAGTTCATATAGTGTGCCTGAGATAATTTTGTCCTTTGACTAGGCCCACCTCTAGCATGTCGTCCATCAAATGACATCATAACCCTTGCTTTGCCTCTTGGTAGTACTGGTTATAAAGTGAACTTTAACATCTGCTTCCACTGTGTGATCTGAGTAAGCCCTGAGTTCCAGTTGCCCTAATCATGTAACTTACATTCAAATGATGATGGTGGGTTTCTCATGTTAGAATGTGTGTTTTCATGACAGAAGAACTCTGCACATCATCAATAATGGCAAAAAAATCCAACTTTCCTTTTATAATTTCTGTTCTTTGCCTGTCACTTCTTATGTTTGTGTGCAATACTTGAAATTCTGTCAATGGAAGTGCTTTACCCATCTGTACATGCTAGAAAGGCCCACAGAACTACAACATCACAATGTCAATAATAGTATGAACACGAAAGACATCTCACTCCATTTTCAACACACTTTAATTAAAGCAATATCTAAAGATACCTACCCAGAGTTCCAGTCATTCTTGTGTATTACACAATACCTCGTAAACCAGTGGCAACAGATGCTACACCTGATATAGCAGGTAATGGCAGGACAGTCCCTGAATTAAGTATTTACTGAGACCAATGAAACACAGTTGGTACTTAAGTGAAATAATATTTGTTGTTATTTTTAGTTTTCTGGTGGATCCCCAAATTGACTTTAGATAGTCTCCTCCCATATGGAAATAATAAGTTTCCAGTAAGTAAAGATCTGGATAGAAAGTGAGCTCACATTTCCTGGAGATCAAAGGGTGTTTTTCTAGCTTATTAAGAATCTTCCCAACCCATTTACCCCTTCACTTGTGTACTGCAACTAGAACAGAAACACTGTCATAGCAATCAACAGCTTGAAATTTTGGCAGGCTAAGTGTGCTTTTAAACACCTGTTGATTCATGTCAGTAATAGATGTCTTTTTATTGTTTATTTATTTTCTAATAGTTTTAAGCAGCCCCAACAAGGACTAAAATCCCCCTATCTCTTTCTTTTCACTGAGGGAGCCATGAACCACATCACACCAAGAATAAGACATTTAGAGGCAAAATCAGCTAGTACAGTAACACAAAGTATTATGCCACTTACCTACTCCAAGTGCTATGCTGTGAGGAGTTCACAGCGAAAACCTTTGCATTAAGACTGAATCTCATGGAAGCCCCTGTGCTCTGGCAATATTAGACAGATTTAGATGCCTCAGTGAAATTTATCTCTGTTATAATGGACAAGGTTTATTGGCCTGTGGTGTCCTGGAACGAAGGCTTGTTATGGAGACACAACTTCTCTCATGCAGAAGTGCTGTGTGGGACATGGAGTTTGCACCTAGCACCGGGAATTTGCAGATTCTAGTTCTATTTTATCTATGGACATTAAAACTGGGTAAATCATGGTTATTTCTCTTCTCCTTCCTGTGTCACTCCCTGCTCTGATGCTGTGTGTAGTCACAGCAGTGAATGTTTGTTTGGAATTTTGTTCTCGAGGTACATGAAATCTTCTGCATTATTTCAATGAGGAGCATCATTGTGTTCCCAATCCATACAGGTAGACATTGTATTTAATGCTTTTAAAATTGGGAGTTTCATGTGTTTGAAGTTTAAATGTTTGAAGTATGAAGAAAATAGAACTTGGGAGTTCTGTCTAAAGATATGGATTGGCCTTCTGGGACTAATATTCCAGACTTCATCTACAAAATAGCAGTCTATTGATCTTGAATCTTTCTTGAAATCTGATTTTTCATTTGCCAAAGCAGAGCCACTGTTCTGTTTTATTTATAGACTCCAGGGAAGGCCACAAAAGTATAACTGGGGAAAAAAAAAAAAAAAAAAAGAAAAACCTTTCTACTTGCAAGTCACATTTAGTTACCATTCCCCATTTCCTCCTGTTCAGATGCAAATCAGTGGCAGTATTCATTTACTGAAAATATAAGCAACAAATAACTGTGCTGTGAAATATTGATTTCAAAGTAAGATTTCTGGATGTCTTCTGGAAACACACAGAGATAGATATGGGATTTGCTAAACTGAAAATGGAAGTCTGAATTTGCAGACTGTGTGTAAATAAAAGAGTAGCCAAAAATGACCTGAGCTTAAAGTGTTTCATCTCTATAGCTTTGGTATGTACAAACACAAAACGTGTGAGCTCTCATGCTCACGAGGTACATGTCTGTGTTGTTTTCAGTTCACAGCCAATCTATTCTTTACCTCTTGGCTAAGCATATTCTGTATTCAGAAAATATTTGGGAGTTAGATAAATTAATTCCTTTGAGGTTCTTTCAGCGTTCAGCTGGTAAGTTGCGTATCGTATTTCTTGAAATACTTTGTTCTTTGGGATCTATTTCAGAAGGGTTTAAAATGATCATTCAGAAATCTAAAGTATTCGCATTTTGTGCACTTTGTATTTACACTTTGTGTATGCACAAACATAGGCATCTAAATCTACACTCATTTATATGACATACATATATATACGTAAATTATTTGCTCAAGCCCCAAAATTGATTTGGTAGCAAAGCCAGCAAAAGAACTGATGTATCCTAATTTTAATGGCACTTCTTTTTTCAGTGAACTACACACAATAGCGTCTGACTTATCTTCAATATTTTTTATTAAGCAGACAACATTGAACAAGATTACTCAATCTAAATTAGATCTGATTTCCTAACATGTCCTGTCATTAGATACTATTGCATAAATAGCCAGTTGCACTTTTACCCACAAAGATGATTCAAAGTGTACAGATATTAAACTCTCATGAATGTTTCACAATGGAGAGAAAAGACAAGTCTTCTATTAAAAAATTTATTGTAATAAAGAGGTGATTTTTTTTTTTTAAAGCTTATTGTCTTATTCATTGCTCCTCCAGAATATGTTTCAGGCTTGATAAGGCAAATTATAGATTCAATGTTTTAGCTCATAAATTCTGCTAGCACTCTATTTGCTTTCAAAACATGTCCCAAGGTTTCTGAAGTGGTTTGGCTGATGTACCTTTACTGTTGTTTTTAAATCTTCACCCTACTGCAACATCTAAAGCATGTAAGTGAATACATTTACTCTAATAGGCACATTTAGCGGATAATAGGCTTGACATGAAGTCCTTAAGTAGAAGATGTTCAGACTTGGTTATTCAACAACATGACCTCATGAGCACAATTTAAAAGCAACATTTTTACCCTACTTGAGCAAGCATTCATAATTTAGGTTGTTTTTGCTACAAATGTTAATGCTATTCTTTAATAATCTGACACAGTAAAATTATTTAGTATGAATTGCTCTGCATATGTGTTAGAGCTACCCCTTAGGTTAGGTTGCTAGGAATTTCTAATCATCCTTATGGAAAGAGTTTTACAAATATTAGTTTTAGAAAATTGATTTTATCATAGAATCACAGAATGCTTTGGGTTAGAAGGAACCTTAAAAATCATCCCGTTCCAACCCTTCTGCCTTGAGCAGGGACACCTTCCACTAGAGCAGGTTGCTCTAGCAATACCCCAGGGGTGGGCTATCCACAGCTTCTCTGGGTATCCAGTTCCAGTTTCCAACCACCCTGACAATAACACAGGCAAGATTTTGCTTTTCCTAGTTTGACTTCAGTTTACAGGAAGAAATTTCTGCCACTTCACTCAATGCCAATACAGGGCTTTCACTGAATAATTTGTCTATCCGCATGTCAAATTGATAAGAAATCCATTATAATCTGTAGAAGGCTACAGAGTACTGTAATCAAAACTTGTGAATTCAGTATTTGTCTTAACATATAGTTGAAATAATCATTCAGGTAAATTCTTTGCCTTTCTCAAATGGGATTTTGCTTTTAAAGGAGCTTAGAAATTGTGTCCTTGTCAAAGGCACATGGTAATTACAGAGTGTGTGGAAAATATCTAAATTTGCTTATTCTTAGCTAGTGTGAATGACGGTGGCAGAGTAGCTATAAAGATATTGAATGGGCAGGATTGTGCAGGCTGTTTTGAAGCCTGTGCCACTTTGTAATCATGATACCATTATTGGAGATAACTGGTCATTACCTATGGTAGCAAAGAAGAGAAATGTTTGCAGTAACCAGATTTTCTCTATGTGCATGTCAGTGTGTGGACATGCACCCAAATCTATCTAGTAGATCATATCTATTTAGTGAGAAAAAAAAGTGCTAACTTTTTACTGTTTGCTGCTTCTGTTCACAGATAAAGGTATAGAAAATGGAAATGGAGTCTATCAGTTTCTTTTCATGTTAATTTAAAACACAGGATAATTTTTTCCTTTAACAATGACATTAAGAGCAATGGAAAAACAACAAGAAAATAGAGATTCAAACCCAGTCTCTACCAAACAGAAAATGATTTGTCTAATGTATGAGAATGATGTAATACCAAGGAATTTCCTGAAAAAATGGTGTTTGGAGTGTTGCAAGATCAGTACCAAACACGAAGTGATCAGGTTTTCAAAGGAATAATGAGGATACATGCCAGGAATGGACTTGATCTGGTGTAGGGTTTATTTGGAGGTAGATAGAAAGACTAATGAGGAGCGGTATAAGAAGATGAGTTGTGATATGAGTACTGCAAGGGTTTGGCTCATCACCATCCCCAATCAAGTCCCCATTTTGTTTCAGTTTCCTGCCTTAAAGAAAGGGGTGAACATGTTACTCATTTTATGGTTTCCTTCCTTTTTTTTTTTTTTCTTTTAATTTGGGCCCAGACACTTTTTGTCCTGTTGTTTGTTTGTTTGTTTTTAATTTTTTTTTATTTTTATTCCAGTTACTTTAAAATTCCTCTCTTCCTTTTTGCATATTTTCCATCAAAACCTTTCTGAGTAGGTTTGTTCCTTTGTTCTTCTTCTTCAAAGTGTTCCTTAATTGTTCTTTGCTCTTCAGCTTAGTTATGATGGTTCCTTCTTCATCCACCCACTTACTTGACTTACTTTTCCCCTCACTAGCAATTGGCCACGTACATAGTTTTAATTCATTCCCCATTCTGTCTCTTCTCTGTTCGACCCAGTCACCCACTAATTCATGCCTTATTCTTCCTCACACTTCCAGTTACTCATTCACTCCATTTTAGGAATCTCAGGGAAATGCAAGGAGAGTAAGTGTAAAAAGGAGGCATAAACAGGAAGAAAAGAGACACAGGCAGTGAAAAATATGGAAGTGTACTGTTGAGGAAGAGGTGGCCGAAGAGTCAGAAAAGGAAATCCAGAGTGAGAAACTCTTGGGATGTCAGGAAAGCAGTTGTCATTGGGGTGAGTGTGTTTTGGGGGAGCAAAAGGAGAGTTTTGAAGAATGGATAGATGGAGAGGAAAATTGCTATTCCAAAGAACTTCAGCCTTGAATGACCTTGATGTATGAATTCTGTGAGGCTGAGCAAGTTCAAAAGCCTTTATTTTAATGGTGATGGAATTCTGGCTTTTTACCTCGGAATGTTTCAAGTGGTCATTTTTAACAAACTGTCACAAGACTACCATGGTGAACAGCAGGAGAGTCACCAGGTGTTTCTGTTCATCAGCCCATGTAGATCTTATTTATGAGTGTATATTCCCTTGGAGCAGTACAGAAACAAATTGTGCTATATCAAAATAGGTAATGCTGATTCACAAACCTTACTGCGGTTTGAACTCTTAGGCTATAATCACCATCACCTATTGTATTTCAAAACAGAGCTTTCTTCTCACAGGAAAACGGGCTTGGAAGTTTGCACCTTGCATGCTAGAAAATGATATATAACAGCCAAATATACATAAACCCAAGGTATGTCTCATGGAATACGCAGAACTGTGCAGTGGAAGACTTTCAAGTAGTGAACATTAAATTAATATAAATTGCATATATCCTCTAAATGTGTAGAATAAATGGGCTAGAGGGATAAAATTATTTTTATAGGTAGCATGCTGTGCAAAATGTCACTGATATAAATGGCATTATTATGACTAAGTAATTTTAAAAATTTATCAAATAATACTGCATCTGCAAAGTATAAATTTCTTTTTAATGAGTCGTTACAAAACTATATTCAGCACTACTTTGCCGACTGGAGTATTGTAGAGAAACCTGTGACCACAAGATGGCAGGATTCCCATTCAAACATGACTTTTTTTTTTTTTTTTTTTTTTTTTAACAGAACTGCACACAGAATTAAAAAAGCTTACCTTGAACTTCAGTTATTTCCGTAAGCACTCCTGTTCCAAATTTCCCTTTAATTTTGCAAAACATAGAAACTTATGAGAAGGCTGTTTTTGCATGTCATCTGTCTTTATATGTTTTTGAGCCATCTATTCTCCATCACTGGTAATACTGTCATTTTTCTAACACGTGTTATATGATTGGAAATGATGTCTTAAAAAATAAATATAGCTCTTCAAAATAGGTGGTATCAGTCCATGTTGTTTCAGTAGACTGAGAAATATGGAGAAGGCATATAAATTTCCTGAAACTCACACAAAATATTAATCAGAATGTTTCCCATGGATGCGGTGCTGCAGACGGTTTGAGGAGCATTTAAGAACTCTCGTTTTCACTTGCAGCTGGACCTTTTCTTCTGTACAGTGGAGGATTCAAGATACTTTTGCTTGACACTTTTCAAAAACTCTCTTTTAAAACACAGTTTAACAAGGTGGGATCCTTAAGAAGGCTTGGTATTGACTGACCTCTCTCCCTTTTTTTGGAGGAGAATCATAATATTGTGTGTTTCTGTTGTGAATCATATCCATGTTTTATGCAAATACCCAGAAATCTCAGTTTTCTTTTAACGCATTTTTTTTCTGGCCCTGGAGAGTATGGGGGAAAACACTTGGAAAATAGATTGATAAAGGTTCTAAGGTACAAATCAAAAAGATTCACATATTTTTGCTTTAAAAAGATATTTATTTTAAAGACAATTATTTTTTTTGTGGCCTGGTATAAAGTGTTATCATTTTGCCTTTGGCATCCAGTCAATTTAGGACAAAGATGAGGGGTTTTGAAACTTTTTCCAAGTACATTTTTAGGACAAACAGAATTTTTTCTGCTTTATATTTAACTTCAAAAACAATTACAAGTGCTAATGCAGTGATTATATGTGGGGAGAAAAAAACCTTTCTTTCATGTGAATACATTGAGTATATTCGGTTTGAAAGGAGGAAACTTACTCGATTGCACAATAAACAATACAGGGAAAAGGACTTTGAAAATCCACTGTTTGGACAGTTCTAAAATAGTGAACTTCAAGAATTTACACTAGATTTTTCATTTATTAAATGACAATGTTACTGTCCATTTTTTTTTTTTAAGATTATGGACATTTATATCACTATATAATCCTACTTGTAATAATATAAAGAAGAATATTAAGTTCTTTGAGCAGTGCATGACTGTCTCTAATATCATCTATACCATGTAAAGAACATCTCTAATCTGAGATATTCCAGTGCTAGTATCTTGATTTATTGTTTTAATGTATCTGGAGGGCAAAATTATTGCATAATCTCAATTCATTTAAATACATTACAGTGGAAGACAGTCACATGCCAGGTTGATTAGGATAAATAACATACAAACACTTTTATAAAGACAAATCCCCTAGTGCAAATTATTCAAAGTGACTATAAAGAAAAAAAAAAAGACTATAATGTCCTTTGATGCATTATAGAATAATAGCTTAATATTTTTAACACAATTGTTGGATGTTAGGAAAGTGGCAATATCTGCTTTATGCTTTGTCTTTTCTGGCTCATTTTATTTTATGTTTCATATGTGCAAAACTTGATGCATTTGGGAAGATACAAAAAGAGACTTAGCAACAAGTTAAGTGTTAACGCCACCTGCGTGGTTCTGACCAATCACTGGAATACAGCACATATACAAGAACACAACCCTGACTACGCTAAAATCCTGGTTCGTATTTTGAACCCAGGCTGTAATACTGGACTCCGAATATCCATAAACAAGGGTTACAATTTTGTCCTTTATTTCTTCCTATTAAAATGGGTTTTCCGTTAGCACTTAGGTAGCTAAGCAGTGCCAAAGAGCAGAAAACACAGCTGAGTTCTCTTGTAGTCACTGCTGAGTAATCTTCGTACCCACATTGTAAAATCATCATTAATTTCTGTTGTTTGTCAGCGGCAGTGTTAGTTCCTGTATAGATGCCAGTGTTTACCACAGAAGTATCTAAGATACTGGTTTTGCCATAGTTCTAAGAATGCAAAATAAGTTAGTTTTCCCCGACAGGTCTCTGAAAAGCCCCGTCAATGTCTGCATGCAGTCAGAACAAAAAACTCATTGGACTATGACTGATGAATTCATCTTCATAATTTTTCATGGTCTTTAAAAATTGTGTTGCTGGAATATTTTAGTGTGGGAATTTCAGTAACTGGTATGTCTTTAGAATCCTCAGTAAACTTCAGGAACTGAGCTGCAACAGGTAAGAAAATAGTTTTGCTTAACATCTGTTATCAAATGTGATCTTCTGTGATGTAGGCCTATTTCTTTCAATCATAGAAGTATGAAAGTACATTCACAAACAGCCCTAGATATTAATGCATGTCTATGTATATGTGCCTATGTATGTGTATAGGCTAAATTTTCTTCACTGTACTTTATGACCTTTTACATGATGAGATTTTAAATTAACATCTCTTTTTTTCTGCATGCTGATGTGAGATGATCTTCAATGAACTAGTTCATTCCTAGGGAAATTAATGGTATAGACAACTGCTTTAAAAGAATGTTAGCTCTTCATTCAGCTGTATGCTGGAGAAAGTTGTACTTTATTTAACTCAACATGTGGAAATCAAAATTTTATGAGCCTGTGTGTAGGTCATTCTTGTTAATCTTGCTTATTTGCTTCTGTTCTCTCAATGAAAGCAATATTTACGTAACGTTTTCTTTCTGGGAACAGTAAAAATTACAGGAATACTTGGAAAATGAATCTTAAATTAAATTGCACTATTTAAAACACGATTTCCAAAAATTAGTCCAGAGGAATACCTGGAGTTTTCACATGATAGGTAACACAAATTATGATTCTCTGCGATGGCTGTTACTGCATCTCTACCAAAGTGTGTGAGAATAAGAGAAAAATTTTGCTAGTTAACTGATAATAATCAGGGGGTTATCTGCATTGTCTCTTGCAAAATGCAGGGAAAATATAGAGGCAGATCAGGGACAAAATCTTTGGCATGTAAGAGAAGCCATTCCAGATCAGAGGAACAGCTTGCTTATGCTATTATTCCATCTGACAATGGCCGCTACCAGATGCTTGAGAGGAAAGTGCAAGATTCCCTGCAGTGAGCACTTATGAAATGCTCTGCCCGTAGAGGAAATTTCTTGTTAATCTCTGTCAGTGATGATTGGTTTATATCCTAGAGCATGGTGGCTTGAAGGTTAAGTATCAAATAAGTTTAGGACTAGTGAGATGCATACTACTGCAAGAGACTATGTTTTCCTGAGATACTTTAATTTTATAATGTGATAACAGGTGTTGGCCAAATGATGTTAAGCAAATTCCTTAGAACATTTTGGCATTTACTGCAGAGACTGGATAATAAAGGAGATCTGGGATAAATACAAAGGATTAAGTCTGTGCGATTTACAGAGAATTTGTGAAAATAGGCATGTCTTTTTTTTAATTACTTTTTGCAATCTTACATATGATAATATGGAAAATCTCACCTAATTTCATAAAATTATCAAAAATATTAAAATACTAGATTTTGCACCAGTAATGCTTTCTGTTCCTTGCCCACATTTCTGACTTCTGTGAAATGATTGTTTTACTATTCCTTCTAGTCTACAGGCAAAGACTGAATTTTCTCATTTTGAAAGAAAAGAAAAAATCTTCAAGTTTTCTTTACATGTCATGCAAGGACAAAAAGGCAGACATCCCAACACCTCCTCCCCCCCCCCCCCCCCCCCCCCCCCCCACGTCATTGTGACTTTTTCATGAAAAAAACTCAAACCTCTAAATAATTTTGACTGTCTAATCTACATAGGGTCACAAGATCTTTTCTGCATCTAGCAGTGTTGAATGAGGATGTTACTGTGCTCAGCTCTCCAAACCTATAATCTGCCAGCTGGAAGTTGCCTTTCCCACAGCTCTGCTGGACAAAACAGTCTGAGAGCTTCGCCTTATCCACTTCAGGCGAAGTCAGTTCTCTTTTCAGACTGCTTTCATCAGCTGATTAATACTCCTGTGACTCCTTATGGGGTTCTCATATGACCCATTATGCCAAGAAGCTGCAGAAGTGGCAGGCTCTCAGAAACAGACAGGAGAAAACTCTTAGGGTTGCTCATAACTTCAATTGTCACTGTCCTTTGCTAGATGAACATCTGCCTGCAGCCTACAAATGAGCTCTGTATAAGCACTCTGCTAAGAACACTGCTATTTTTATGTCTGTTTTTGTGCACTGCTCGTGAACTTTTCATCTCCTTGCTAGCCTGGCTATCTTAATCTTCCTGGATATCTTGAACTTAGCTCAATTCTGTACAGGTCATGTTCTGCATGACTTCAGTATTGCCCCACATACCAAAGCAGAAGAAGAAGGAACACAACAGTTAATAAACTCCAAATTTTTCATGATAGCAAAATATTCAAAATTATAGACAACATGCTGACTTTATATCTAGGCTTTTTCTGAGGTGGCAGAGCAATATACGGGAACTAGAGCTGATAGGAAAAAGTCCCTGGTATTTAAAATTGTGGAGGGTTTTTTTTTCTGCTTTGTAATACTTTAATTTATATGTGTGAAAGGATGGTGGAGAAAAGTGCAAATTAGGTAAGGTAATGTCTGATATCGTTAAACTGTTTCCACAAGGATAGTCAGTGTTCACTAAGACTTCCTAAAATGTTGCCAAATGTAGTAATCATAATGCAGATTCATATGGTCATCACAGAGTGGTTTGGCTTGGAAGGGACCTTAAGGATCATCTAGTTCCAGCCCCCCTGCCATGGGCAGGATCACCTCCTGCTAGATCAGGGTGCTTAAACCTCCATCCAGCTTGGCCTTGAACACTTCCAGGGATGGGGCATCAACAACCTTTCTAAAGCTCTAGTAGAAGGTTCCCCTGCCTGTGGCAAGGGGGTTGGAACTGGGTGATCAAGGTCCCTTCTAATGTAAACCATTCTATGAATCTATGATTCTACAAATTTTGTTGCTTAAAATACAGTTGATTTAAAGGGGTATGGGCTCTGGATTATTTATTCTTATTCCTTCCACTTAGTAGCAGAGTCTTGAAATTAGGAGAACACCCATATAACCCTTTGGACCACAATGCCCAAAGTCCAGAAAAGCAAGAATTGATGCAGAAAATGAGAATGGATAGAAAAAATTCTATGAAACTCCATGATAGTTCAAGAGTGTAAATGAATTAATTCTGGTGTATTGCAGAAAATCTTAGCAACTTAAAGAAACTAAAAATAGCACAAAAATTAGTTTTCAGATCAACATGGAGAACAAAGCATGGCTACAATGTGCTCTGTGTGTGTGCTATCTAAGCAAAGTCAGCAGAGTCTCTATGCAATAGTATAGCTTGGATTTCCTCAAATCATTCACTTGAGAACAAACAGGGAAAGCAATCTGAATTTTATTTCTAGTCAGTGCCTCAGTGCTGCTTGGGATAGGAGCTTCCTTCAGATGTCTCACACTGTCAGGTTTGTATTGATTTAAGAGCTCTGGGTGTTACTCAAGCAAGGCATGTTATAACATCCTTCTGGGATGAAATAGCCTCAAAGCATCTGGGTATCAATACTTGTATTAATCATGTGACTGAATATAAAAGGATGAATTCTAATATGCACTGTCACACTAATGACTGAGTTACATCCTGTCTAAGTACCAGTGGTGGAGTTCCGTAATGTGGATTATTCCTTCATTAACTGAATATTGGCCCATGCTGTCCAATACTACTCTGATATAAAATAGATTTGGACTGAGAAAAACCTTAGGATTCATATTCTTTCATAATGTTTATTGCTAAGCAGGTATTGATGAAATGTTTATAAATTCATACCAAAAGTGGTTTGTTTGTTTTTTTTTTTTTTTGAAATGTGTGCAAATTAACTGTGAATTTCAATCGCCTGTAACCTCTCTTGGGAAACCTGTGGAAACCTGACAATATCAGGTGACATTAACTACTTTTTAAAAAGCCAGACAGAGTGCTTTATAGCTTTGTTTTTTAAAGCCAAAATGATAATTCACTGTGCTCAAGAGAGAAATACCTAATAAGATCCTGATTATTGTCAAGTGGCAGCTCAGAAAGCATGTGAATACAGTATTCATGGAAGTTCTTCAGGAGCTGGGGGCTGATCCCTCACAGCAGCTTTATTTATTTAAAGTCAGGCTTACCAGCTGAAGTTTCTGGACTGGTCAAAACTACTGCATGGAGGTGCACCTGGAAACAGAATGCAGAAAAATGCAGCTTACAGGGTGCACAGACAATGAGCCCTATTTGCTATGGATTGTTAGGAAAAGATGTCTTGAGACTGCAACAAATGATAAAGGTGTTCCCTGTGAATTGGGATAGATATTTAGGTGGGTAAAAGGTGGCTCCCCAAGCATCTCTAGCAAAAATATGTTTGCAGAGTAATTATTGCTCTTATTTTAGTAAATTTATTGCTTACCAACTTATAATGTCAAAGATCAAAGGCAAGCCCTTTCTGAAACAAATTGATGAGCATAAACATAGGAACACATAGAAAAATTCAAGTAGATCAGTATTCTGGTGCGGCCAATAGATAAAGCTTTGGGAGAGGATAACAAAACAGACAGAAACAAGCAGTAAGTGAAATGTTCTTGCTATGACTTCTGACTTCTGTCAAATCATAACTCAAGGACCTCGTGAGTGGGAACCTTTTTTTTGGTCTGTGTTATATAATAGCCTTGGGTGAATTTTTCCTTCCATAAATTTTTTCTAATTGCTTCTTAACTCACCTAAGCTTTTGACATCTCCAACATCCTGTAAGTATGAGTTCTACAGTTTAATTATGTGCTTTGTGAAAAGTGTTTCCTTTTGTTTGCTTTAAGCCTGCCACTTGATAACTAAGTCTCCTAAGTTCCCTCATGGTGAGAATGAGGGAACAGTTCTCTGTATACTTTCTTTATTCAAGTCAATATTCTATAAGTGTTCATCATATTAATCTCATGGGTGTTTCTTTTCCACCTAGTCTTTTTCATCTTTTCACTTTAAATAACTTTTTATCCTCCTGGGTACACTTTTTTGTACCTTCTTTAGTTCGCCAGGCTCCCTTTTCAGATGTGGGGAAGTAGAACTGCATTCAATATTCAACAGGATTTATTTTGTATTCCTTATTCAACTATGTCTACCATTCAGGTACTTTCATGATCTCTGATAAGTATTGAGCTGAAGCTTGTCTAGATGTCTTAAAGACTCCCCAAACTCTGTGTTTGAGTGAACGCGGCTAATTTAGCCTCATCATGATAATAGTTGATTTGTATTAATGGATGTTGATATTCCTCAAATATTTTCTTGTCCAAACACTCCTTATTATGATAACCTTCAGATGGCTTGTGTTTTGACAACCCTAAATGGTTTAGCATTGTCAGCAAAATTTGTCATCTTTTCATCAATACCCCCAGATCCTGCGTATAAACTGTGAATAGAAGAGATATCCACATCCTTGTTGGTGTTTTCTACAAAACTCCCTTGATGGAAGAATTTTTTTTTAAAGTTGTTATTTATGTCTGATCCCCTAACAGATCAAGAATCTTATGGAATTTTGTATTCTTCATACTATTCCAAGTACCTTACTCTCTATAATATCCCTTGCTGGGGAAGATTTTTAGAACCTTGAAAATTCAAGTATGTTATGTCAGGCACATGTCCCATGCTCTTCAATTCTTCCAAGAGTTCCAGTAGGTTTGTGAGGCATAATAATATGCTACAAAACCTGAATCAGCTCTTCCCATTAAATCATACTTTTCTGTAGATCTACTGGTTTTTTTTTACATTCAATTCCTTTTTTTTTTTTCTGATAAAGAAGCCAGATTTACTTATGCATATTTTCTACTACTCCAACTGATACCTGTAAGTAGAAGTGGCTTACTCTTGTAGCCATTGATTCTCTCATCACTGAGATGGCTTTCAGAAGTATTAATCATCTGGCAATTTCATATTTGACTTCCTTTGACTCATAAGTGAATATCATGTTGTTGTGGTGATTTGTTACTATTCATTTTATTGATTTGTTCTAAGGATTTTTTCACTGAGTGTCCAATTGCGAAAAATTCCTATAATTCTCCCTCTACAAGAAAGTTTCCTGTGTGGAAAGCAGTCCAACTTCATCTATAGAGAACACCAACATAAAGAGCTAATTTAATCATTTGCCTTTGACCTTATATTCTTCTACATCTCTTCAGTCACCTATTGGTCCTATAGAGGCTTTGTCAGACTGCCTGCTTTTCATGCTGAAAAGATTTTATTATTATTTATATTATTATTATTATATATTTATTATAATGTTATTATTATATCTTTACAAAGAGTTCCTTTAGTATTTTTTGTTGTTTTTATGATGTTATATTTCACTTCCTAAATTTACCTTCTTTTCTACTTTCCACATTTTCACAACAATTTTAATTTCTGAAGGTTTCCTTTATACTAGCAACAATTTCATGGAGCTATTTTTAAAATTTATGCCACAACTGATGTTTTTTGTTTTGTGTGTTTTTTTTAATTGGCATTTTCTGTTTGTATGAAAAAGTTATTTGAATAATTTTATTTTCTTATGACAAAATGGTGAGGGACACATTCTTTTGTGTGATAGTGAACTTTATGACAGATGAACTTATGGTATATATAGTTGTACTGACAGCCCTTAACTTAAATACTCAAGTGTTTGAATTTAAGTTTTATTTTGCTGCTGCTGGAAGTACATGGTGTTACATATGCATTTTCTCCAATTCTTTGAAGGCATAAAATTAAGATCTGAGGTATGATGCCAGAGCTGTTAATTTAGAGATGCAATCTAATTTTATTTTAATTTTCACAATCATACCAAAAGTTAGATTTAATTTTATAGGAAATATGCTTCCAAGTATTTATATTAAACTGACTGCCACATGAATGTTCTTAATTTTAGGGTGCCATTTTAGTCCAATGAAGTAAAATCAAGCATAATTTAAGTAGTTTGGAGACCTGTGTCTGTTCTGTACTCTCTTTCCTTGTCCTGCAGGCCATCCGTAGGAAAGGTTAGTACTAACATAAGCAAGTCAACAAAGTTGGACGCAGAGAAATGGAATGTTCTGATGTAATATAGCAAACCTCAGTGTATTCCAGTAGAGCTAGGACCAAAAGGAGCAAACCATGTGTTTTATGTTGAGTAATTATGTGCCTGAGAATCTATTTCCCAGTTTTGACAGAGATAGAATTGATTTTTTTTCCCCAGAATCATTTGCTTATTTAATTAGGAGTCATATAGATGCTATATGTGACTGACTTTCACTTTCTTATGCTGATTTAATTTCTGCCCTGGAGAAAAAACATTTTAAACAATTCAGGACTTTGCCCTGAAGTTTTTTGGTTGCTAATCTATCAGGTCTTACTCATGCAAACTCTCGTAACATGGAATAGAGAGGACTTTGCCACTGCCATAATGATGAATATCTTTAAATTTTCTGCTTCATTTCCTATTCATTATATAAATGAAATCATATTTACCTAAATGGAGGTGTTTTTCCACTGATGCTCAAACTGTTTCTCAATACCATCACAGCCACCTCTCCCACCCACAGATGGACATTCTCCAACAGTCATTACTAACTGCAGAGACATTTCCAGAGAGACTATTGAAAACTTCCCACAGATCAAATCTGGCACATCTGGACACTCTCCCACCTCTTGGATATGAAGAAAACCCTGCTTTTCAGTATTGAAATCTCCATTCAGTTTCATTATTTCTGTGATGATTTAACTGTCCAGCATTGTCTGTGTCTTTGCCCGGGAGGATGCAGGCACTGTACCAAATATATGCAGAAAATCAGAAAATCAGTGTTCAAACTTTTCTATTACAATGAACTAGAACAAAGGCAATTATTCGTGTTGCATTTTAGTAGAATAACTCAGAAAAATGGCAGAATTGGTTCCATAAAAACACAGTTCACCAGAATTTAAATGGGCAGCTCTTTTCTGTGTGCAAAACTGAAGCCAATTGGAGCTGTGGAGAATTTATCAGTGCCCCCAGTCCAGGATGTGAACACACAGCCAGAGGCATAAGTTCCAGAGTGCTGTCTGTTTACTTCAGAACTCTGTTCCATCTTTACTAGCACCCACATACAATGCATTGAAAGTGAGGCTGGCTTTGACGAGCAACAGGTTGAGCCATTTGCCATACTAATAAGGACAATGAGAAAAGGGAGGTGCCTGTCCCATTTGTTCTCAGGGTGCTAATGCACCTAGGACCGGTGCTAACAGGGCTATTGCTACAGGCTGCATGAGGATTTGTCCACTTGCAGAGTGTCTACTGTGGCAGCTGCACTGTGCAAGGTATCATCTGCTTTGTATATCCAAATTAGTGAAACTTGCTGGGGGGTGTTTCTTCATTTTCTCTTTCTCGTTATTTGCTTTTGTCCATATAATTACAATTTCCTGCCTGCCTGTACTTAAATTTATGATCAACATCTGCCGTTTTACAGCAAAATACCTTCTATTCAGATAAGGAAATATCAATTTTTTTATTGGTTGAAATGTTGAGTGGAATTTTCAGGCAGAGTAGAAGGGGGTGCTATTTTATTCTAGCTCTCTTTCCACCCCCTTTAAAAAAATGAGAAGATGTTTTTAGTCTTATTACCTAAACATCTTAGAGAATTTGAAAAGAAAATGGATTTTGAGCTTGGGTTCAGATGATAACAAACTGAAAAAATTTACTATTGTTGATCCAGTTTGGGCATATTTCAAGTCCCTCCCACTTTATTTCCAATTTGCCTGACCTACCTGGATTACTTCAGTCTTGACCAGAAAGATATATAGTAGTGCTTAAATCAAACAGTCGATGCAGCAACATTGTTATTTAAAGTGTGCCATAAATTTCTGAAAAGTATTTCATGCATCTATATCTGTCATTGTATTATCATAATTATATCATTGCAGTAATTGGCCCTGCAGTCATTTAGTTCAGTTAGAAGAAGGAACTGAGAAGTCTGCAGATAACCAGAATTAAAGTTTTCCTATATGTATTCATAAACACAGTACAGAGGAGCACAGTTTATCGACTTAATTGTAATGTGGCCCTATGCAAGTTGCCCAAACTGAAATGTTACCCAAACATGTGAAACATGGGTCTAGATTTGAAACATGGGTCTATATTTTTTTGATATTCTACAAATTATAAACCTACAACAGCTCCTTATCAAGAGGGTTGTTTTCTTCCGTATGTAAGAAGATACAGTGAGGATTTATTTGAAAACCTGAACTTGTTAACAAAGCAGATAGTTGTTTTAAAATTTTGCCATTCTCTTGGACTTTTCAGAAAAGTTTTGGTGAAGATCCTCAGTGTCATTACAATACTTTACTATAATATTCAATTTCTTTTGTGCTGTATAGGCTGTCTGGATTGATCTTCCCTCCAGACTGACAAGAAATGATCACATTCCAATATCTCAAGTTCATCTTTCTTGTGTTGTTTCACTGGGATTCTGGGAAAACCTCTTCCATACCTAAATATTTCCACTTTGCTTCTCTCATTAGTAAATACTTGGCTGTTGCAAATAATCAGTAGCAGAGATGTTGGAGTAGGCGTAATGGTAGTGGTGTGTTTAAAATGTCAAAACAGAGGTTTATAACTGCCTTGAAAGTTAGTCTTTTTCTGTATAGTTTCATCAGTCAATGAAATAATGAGGAAATCCTCTTTGAAAAAAATGGTAATTTATGCATAATTTATCGTGTTACTAAGGATGCCTTCTTTTGATATTCATTTCAGTATGATATTCAGGTTCTATTACAACACTGCAAACAGTACACAAGTTATTGCATTGTCCTGACCAAAAACGGCATGAGCATCTTTTCTTCCAACCTTTTTGGAGATTGTGAATGTAGGCTTGGAATTGACTTGATGTTTGTGGGTGACAAATTAAAGCAGCTAAAGTGTGAACACATTTCAGAGTAAGCTGACAAAGGGGAGAAAAGGTCCATAGCTGTTTAAGATCAGTGTAGAAGGTCTTGAGGGAAATGAGTTGATCCTTCAAATTTTATGTGATTTTCCGGTGTTCATAGATAAAAGTAGGAGAGTTGGAGCACAAAAAGGACCTCTATAGATAATTCTGAGCTATGCAATGAGCAGGCATGCTGAAGGATCTGGGCCAGTGCATTAAGTAACATTTTTCCAAAGTGTTGTTTCTCAATATATGGAAGTCATAAATAATCAGTCATAACAAAATATGACTACTGTATATTAGTGTTTTGTTTTAATGAATTGAAAATAAGATCTGATGGATTTTTGTGAAGATTGACACCTTATGTATTTTCATTTACACAAAGCATTTTTTTTTAATACAGAATGCTTGCTGCTGCTGAAATTTTAGGAATATATAAACTTCTGTAAATGATTTTTTCCCAAAGGTGGTGTTTGCTAATTCACATTCTTAATGTATCATATGATAAAAGATTTGATTCAATACTATAGAATGTGCTTGTAGTTTTGCCAAAAATGCCACAAGTCATTTTTCTTTAGAATACTGAATATTTATTATGTGTTGGAAGCATAACTTTCCCCCTTTTTCTCATGTACAGCTAAAGTAATAAGTCAGTATGGAAGAACAAATTAATTTCAAACTTTGGAGGAAAATGCCCTCCCTTTCTAACAGCAGTTATTCTAAAACTTTTGGCTTTGATATCTAATCATGTGGTAGCATCTCACAAACATGGATTATTGTCTTTACAGAGTGGTATAACTAACTTTCAATGCTCAATAGATTCTTAATGGTATCACTTTTCTTCCGAGGCTTGATGTTTTAAACTTCTAAGGTCTGTAAACTGATCATATATTAATATTTGTTTCATTTTGCTGGTGTTGTTGGATTTACTATCTTTGAGAAGCAAATGTGACATAAATGTATTATATACCAACTTAATACATTTACTAATATTACTGTCTATTGATATTTTCCATGATTGTTGCATTAAGGTTGAAAAATAAAGATTTTTGCAAGCAGGACAAGACCTAAACAGTTGTGACTGTGTTAAGTGTTTCTAAAAATGATCACAGTGCAGAGTGCACTGCTATTTCTTTTGTGCTTCGCATTGCATTAGACCTATAAAATCCAGTATGTCAAATTTGTCATGAAATAATTTGGGACTTAAGGGGCTGTGTGGCTCAAGGTTATGTGTTAGAGAAATGAGAATTTTATTGACATTGGAAAATGGCCATACTGGTTCAGAAAGCAGTATTATCTTTCTCAATATGAAATGACTTAAAATATTCTGCTAGCATTTCATTTCAAAATGTTCAAAATGGCATGCAGGTGTGGGCACAAGCAGAAAAAGTATCTGGCTCCAAAGATATTACGGTCTTGTATGTCTGTGCAATTTCTTGGTGCTCCGTGACTTGTGAAAATGTTCATTAGAGTGAAGATAATATTGCAAAGAGGAAAAGATCACTCAATGTTTTCCCAGTGTTTTATACATACAAATGCTTATATATGATTATTAAAAATAGTGGAGGCATCTTGTGGTATTTTATCTATCTGTGTGTGCAAATAACATATGAGGCGCTCCAGAGTGCTAAAAATTACTATGACTAAATAACTGTTATTATTACTACAGGCTTGCTTACAGCAGGCAGCATACAAAGCTTAAAGGAATATCTACTATAAACTGATACCAAAAAAAAGATGAGAAATGCACCTACTTTCATGGAAATGGACAATACCATAACATTGGCAGGTCCATGACAATGAAAAAGGCAAAACACACTTCTCTAATGCAGACTTATTTGGGAAATTTGTGTAAATACCAGTGGAGTTCTTGATCTGGAAAAGCCTTTTTATGCCATCTTTCTTGCGTTTAAGCAAATATTGAAATATTCTTCTGACTTAC
Organism: Anabacerthia variegaticeps; assembly: GCA_035583185.1. Taxonomy (NCBI): domain Eukaryota; kingdom Metazoa; phylum Chordata; class Aves; order Passeriformes; family Furnariidae; genus Anabacerthia; species Anabacerthia variegaticeps. The sequence goes on along the minus strand of JAWWEW010000131.1, from coordinate 57,292,969 downwards.
CACTACTGAGTGATTTTATTTAGGATGTATGTGCAATGCTAATTGCTTGGCTATCCTTCTCGGGAGTCTGTTCAGCCATGCTCCTCTTCTGGCTTTCACGCTCAGGTCTCATCCTAGACCACGTCTGGGTTATGCCTGGGTGTGCACCTTCACTGAGAGTTTAGGAATGATCTTGGATCCCATAGGATTGTTATGCTCTAATTTGCTACATTTTTGATCACTTTGATTTTAAAATGTATTCTAAAGAGCAGCTGTAAATGAGATTTTTATTCAAATATGGCTCAAAATTGCTTCAGGCTAAAGTGGTTTAATGTTCCAGTAAGATACAGGCAAATAATGTTGGCAGAGTTAGGAATAACAGTCTTAAACATGAGTTAGAACTTTCTTCTGGGCTCAGAATTAAATACAGCTCAAATGTAGTTTGTTCTCATCCACAATGGCTAGTTAAACACTGTAATACTCACTTTGTTCTGAAGACACCTCTTATAGCATGTTTTAATATATGTATATCTGGCCTGCAGTATCGGTCAAAAAGCAACTGCTGTTGGCAGTTATTTCATTTCTAATGTGCAATAACACAGCAGAAGCAATTCAGTGAATCACAGAAGTAGCTTCAGGGAGCCCATAGGCCATGGAACTAATTTCAGCCTGTGAGTAAATAAAAGATGTGAAAATACAGTTCCCACTTTCTCAGTGGAATCAGAATGACAAGGTCAATAGACACGGATTACTGAACTGTACACTTTTACCATACTGGTACTTGTACCACATAGAGTATAAATATACAAATTCTTCCCACTCTGTCAGTTTAATGAGAATGATTTTATTTACAAAACAGTGGTAAAACACTTCAGAGAAAAACAACATAATTTGCTTTTGTTTTAATATGCAAATGATTTTTGTGATTCAAATGGAATAAGTTTGGAATTTATTCTGGTAATGGCCAGAGAGATTGCTTTTTATTTTCTGATTCAGCCTGAGAAAAATACCACGATTTGTGGTAAGGTTGCCAGTATGAAAGTAATAAATGAAATATTCTACTCATTTCCCCATTTTTTACTGTGTTTTAGTGGTAGTTTATATACAAAAATAGTTGACAACTTTAGGAACAAAGGGAAGAAAAAAAAAAAAGCCCAAGAAATTAAATGAAAAATGCAGTTTTTTGGAGTTCTGTGCAAGTGGCTGTCTGAGTGATGAGAGTTAGCTGGCATGTGTAGTAATATTTTCTTTGGTGGCTATTTTCCAGGTCTATGAGATTAGAATATCTTTTGCAAACCTAAAAATTTTAATATTGATATAGTGTGTAACAGTGCATCTAATATAACACAGGTGGAACCACGAGATTTGCGGTTGGACTGAATTTTGTATTGGCTTATCAATTTGTTCAATTCCTACATCAGTGATTCTATTCTCCTTGGTGAGAGAACAGTCCTTTTGTCATTTTCACAGCTCCCAAACAAAGAGAAAACATTTTTGTGCAGCAAAAAGAACACACTAAAGCCATCCAGACAAATTAGTTCATATAACTCCTGCGTATTTACTGACAGTGATTTCTGTTACTAATTTATCTAGGCACTTAACAGACACAACCCTACTGCCTCCTTCCTTGCCCCACCAGTCTTGCTATCTGTGTAGACACTGAAAACTGTGCAAAGCCAAACAACAATGAAATCAAGAAATTAGATTGTAATAAGTTCCAACCTCTACACTTGACCTATATTGCCTAAGTGCTTGATAATGTCGTTTAATTGCATTTCTCTGATGAAATCTTGTGTCAGGACAACAGATTAGAATTGACTATCTTGGAAATAAATCTTTAGAGCTTATGAGACACATTTTCATGGATTTGAAATTAAAATCTATGCCCTCAGAGTGTATGCATACATATGTCACACACTTTGTTTCATCATCAATTGACTTAATTAATATTTTCCTCCTGCCTCACTAGATAAAGATTCTCTGCAGTTTAGTAAGAGAGGAGCTGTTGTCTATATAATGTCTGCCTGATTTACTGCAAGAGTGAGTAGATTTGCCATGTCTGAAGGAACAGAAAGCAAATCTTCACAGCTGAAGGAAATGAATGTGCTGCAGTGAAAAAAATGAATTGTAACTACCTCTGAATTTTTACAATGGCAAGTGAGCCAATTAAACCAGAATTCTCACATATTAATTTTCATTTTCTTGAACATGCCATTTGTTTTGAAAACATTCAATTTCATACTCTTAGCTATAGCTAAATCCAAGAAGCTTCTGCCTTAAAAATATGTGGTGCTATCAAAAATTCAGCACTGTGAGAAAAACAGATATAGGTATACTAGAATGAGCTTTTGGTGTAATGGATGCTTTTACCTTACATTTTCTTGTTTCCCTATTTGTTAATTGGAGAGTATAATCCTCTTTGCTCACAGGAATCTGCAACAATACATTAATTAAGGTTTGGAAAGTATTCAGATTCTAGAGTACTGAGACCCTGACTGAAGAGCCCCTGAGAAAATGAGTGATTTGGTCCACAAGAAGGATTTGAATACTGTCCAATAAATAAGGCCCATAGATACATATTGAAAAGCACAGAGAAAGTATTGAAGAACTGCACGTGAAGTAACCACTGCCTCTCTGTCCTTCTGTGCGAAGTTACAGTATGTGACTCCAATCCGTATACAACACAGGGGATTTGTAACTTCCAAACAGGGATTTCTGTGGGTGAGATTGTGTGAAAATATAAGCTCACAACAGTTGGATAAACAGTTTAAAGAATTTTTTGAAAACAAGCAAACAAAGGAACAGAAACTTTAACTGAACTCTTAGAGGTAGAAAGGCTGAAATAAACAAATGCTGTCAGTATCAAGCTGTGAATAAAAAAAAAAAATCAAACAACTAAATTCCTCTAAATATATATTCCCAAACTTTTGTGTTTATATGATGATGATTACTTTCTGCATTTGTTCGTTTACTTTTGTTACTCTTTTTGGTTTTGTTTGTTTTCTTCTGTATCTCTGTGGAAGACTATCAGAAACAAGAAAAGAAATGGATCCTTTTGGCTTCCTGCTAATGAAATTGTTAGGCAGCTACTAAAGTGTAAGCATGTGAGTGATCTGGAAGGCTTCAGCAGAACCACATCCATGTTTAAGTTTAAAAATAGTTTTTGGAGTTTTAGTGTTGCCCTATAGATGACATCCAGGAAAAACTATATGCTCAGATGAAGAATAACATAAGCAAATGTGATATTCCGCACAGTGGTGTGAGTTTCCTTGTGCGGCCCTTATGCAAGAAAAGAGCCTCTAACTGTTTCTAGGAGCTGCACTGTGCAAGTGGAGTAAAGCAGTTCCCAAACACAATCGGTGTGCTTGTTCAATGCCATAAGCTTCCTCTCAGTTTCCACTGCAGCCCAGGGAAAAGCCACTTGAATTTCACACAGAAATAGAATTGCGTTACATCTGTGTAATATACTAGACATTGGAGCAATTCAATTATTCATTATGTGATCTGGTAGTAATCAGGTATACACTGTGAGATGACATCTACTGTTTTTCAGCACATTAGCTATGTTATTTTTTAATTATACTGGACTTGGTTCTTTTGTCATTGATTTAAATAGAAAACCTTCCAACTATTATAGAGATTACAAAGCAGCAAATAGGGTAGCACTACTTGCAGTTATGGTGTATGTTGTTCAACTGTACCTAATTCAATCATTGATTGATACTATGGGGAGTGATAAGAGCTTTATTACTATTGACCATTTACAATTATTTGAGAAATGATAGGATATGGGTTTTGTGAGGATGGCAATTACCTAACGAGTCATTTGAGTAATTCAGTGAAACTAAATCTTTTAGTTTGAATAAGATACGTGTGAAATCAATGCATGTAAGATGATCATAAGCCTTGTTATGTGCCTATTATGTACACTAGACAGAAAAGACACACAACATTGACATCAATGAAAGAGAAAATTAACTGTGCTTTGTTCAACTGGTCTTGAATTCTTAAGGAAACGGTGGTGTCAGTACCTTTACTGCAATTACAGGATGGATTTTCAATAGTTAAAAAAACCCATTTTCATAGTTAAAAATTGATATCATAAATACATTTGTAACTAGAATACATCCAAAGTCCTGCAGAGCTTTCCCAAGATGATGGAATCAAAAAAAGGAAGGGGTTGTCCTCTGCCCTTAAGCATAAATGGAGTGAAGATGTCAGCTCACATTGTGCCTTTGCTGTGACTCCAGATACAGAACAACAGCACTGTGGCTAGGCTTTCAATCTCAGTTTTTATTAAAGTGTCAACTTTTGTTTCAGATGCACCAGTTCTTATTTTCGCTTTCCCATTCACCCGTGATAGTTCACCAGTCAGTTTAAGAAAAAACAGTTTTAAGAATTCATGCCTTGGTGATATGAACACCTGAGCTCCCTTGTGTGTTTCAAGGCAGGAGCTAACGAGTGAAGACGGGTGATTTGTAGTGTAGATAACACACAGTTGGGTACCCCAGACATGTGTCTATTCCTTTGTCAATGATGTTAACAAAAGGCAGGCATGCTGAGTAGTCAACCAGTGATATAAAATATTTGTTGAATGGAGAGTTTTATTGGAAATAAATTTCTAGTTTTGCTCTTCTAACATATTAGTAAAGCAATCAGATAAAAGAAAACCAAGGCTGTCTGGCACCTTTCCTGTGAAGTTCAAAAAGTAATTGTTTTTAATTGAAAATGGAAGTCCTAATATTCAATTAACATTGTTATGTTTAGGTTTCTCTGGAAATGTCTGTGGACTTGAATTTGTCTAGGCCGTATTTATTTTTTCAGTTTAAATGAGTCTTAAGCCCTGAGTTGTGATTAGTGGATTTATGAGGGGTGAATGCAAAAAGGTTTTTTATCAGTATCTGGAGAGTGTATTGACGGGTCGTACTTTGATGTGAGGACCATTTCTCAGTTATAGCACAAGGAAAGTGTTAATAATGTAATAATACATTTGACTTGTAAATATTTACATAAGAAGAATAAAGTGTTAAAAGTGTTAAAAACATAATTTCAAATTACTTCTGCTTTACATGTTCTTCTTTCAAAGTTTAAGAAGTTATATATAATAAAAAGCTGATGTCCCATCGACTGTTACAGAGGAGAGGACCAAGGAAAATTTAAGGATGATTGTAAAAGTACAGCATAAAAACCCCATAAATGCCCTGAACAGTGACATGAACATGTGTAGTCCAGAATTGGCAGTGCTCAAAGAGCAATTCAAAAGATAAAAAATTCATCCCTGTTCCCAATCTTGATATTCAGAAGGGAAATTTATAAAACGTGCTTTCAGATTGAATACGTCATTGGCACTGTTTCCATCTCTTTATCATTCAGGCAGCATTTGTTTCCTTGTGTTTCCAATAAAATGCAAGTCCATGGAAACCAGAAACATCACTGTGTCAGACTAAAAATTGTTGAATAAAAGAGTCTGTGCCTTTCACAAGATAAGTACCAGGAGTGAATTAGCTAACTGCAGAGAAGAGCTAAAGTGCCATCAATTAATCTACTAAGATTTTGCTTATTTTTAGTATTTGGGATAGCATTTTTCTTCTAATTTTCAATAGAAGATTTCCTTAAAACAGAACATGATCCATTACTCGTTTGGCATTTCCAGTCTTACACACTAATTGTAATCACCATGTGATGAGAGTGCATGGCTTGTTAGGCTCTTTTGAGGATAGAGGAAAGAAAACAAACCATTATAAGAAACAGTTTAGAAGGCTGATAGGACTAGCTCTCTACGTAGGAATAGTTTTCTGCTCAATACACAGTTGGGGTCCATATGCAAAGAAGGGATGGTGGGAAAAAAAAAGGCCAACAATTCCAGAGCAAATTTTAGTGCATCTGTCACCTTTCCTTCATGTTACTTGTTTGTGGTTCAGGAAAAGCACACTATAGAATGCTGAAAAGGAGAGACTTCATCACAAATGTTCTGAAAGTCAAACTCCTCATAGCTTTGAAGGGCTAACTTCCTTCAGCTAAAACAACAGTAAATCAGCTAGGAAAACTGATAACTCCGTATGCCGTGGATGTTCCCATATATGGCTAGGCTAGTTCCTCATGACAAGTTGTTTAAACCACATTGGAAGTGGCTTCATATTTGCAAGGTGCTGTATCTAAGAATACTGGACCTTTCTTGACTAATCTTTTATCTTTCTAACTACATGTCTGCAACACTTTGTATTTGCTGGCCTCTTGAGATCCCTTCTAGTCTTCAGGCTTCTGGGTGGTTTAGTGGACTTTGTAAAAGGAATGGAAAGGTATTGTTTTCCCATCCTTGCTGCCATCTCTAACTGCCACAGTCTGTTCACTGTAAATGTTCACCTGAGGGAACACAAGGAACAAATGAGGACCAGTTTCTTTACTTTGGTTAGTAGAAGTGTTGAGGGCATCTAAATCATGAACGTTGTATAGCAATGATCTTTTATGAAGGCCACCAGGGTTTGTTGTGCTTCCATGCTTCCCAGCTGTTTGCAATGTCAATTCTGCAAGAGCTGTTAGAACTGGGCCCTGTGGAACTGATGTGGTGAAAATTACCTGTCTCACAAGCCTTTTTGGGGTGTACATTTTAAAAATATTTTGTTCCTAACAAGACAGATTGCATTCTCAACAAAAAAAGTAGAAAAAAACATTTTCCCAAGAAGCAATATAGGTAACATCAATACAGGGGACCCAATCACCAGCATAAATTGTATTATTTTTGTAGAAAACATCTCTAAATACAGCTTGAATGTAAATACAGTGATTCTACCAAGAATGGCTACTAGTACCTACAGACTATTTTATTTAAGGAAATTTGAATTTTACATTTTGTGCAAAATCCTTGTGCTTTCAGGGACTTTGTGTCCCATCAGATATACACAAAGACCCACCATAAATCAGTTTCCTCCTTTGTTCTTGTTGAAAACTGGTTCTTTTCCTCTCCTGACAGCCCCAGATTTTTTAAAGCTGTACCTTTATAAGAAGGAGGACTAGCCACAGATTTTGATTCACACTGAATCTGAAAGACAGGGTTCTTGACAGCACCATGTTGGGCCACGGAATCTTCAGCTCAGCTGTGACTCAGAGGGAAGCAGATCAATTACTGAGTCGCCAGCACCTCCTCCTGTACTGTCTGGTTTTGCTTTGAACAGGTCTCCTCTTCAATGCCAGGTATTGCTCACCTTATGAAATCTGACAAGATCGCAGCCTAAGACAATGCAGCTACAGGCCTGTTTTGCATTACTTAAGTGGTACAGTGGACATAAACTTTCCAGCCACAGCAGGAGATTTTCAAAGGTAATTTGAACTCATGTCTCATGGCAAATGAAGAACACTGATCAATGTTAATGCACTTAGGTAATTTAGCTTGCATGATGCCAACAAGTGCTATTTCTGTGGGTAGGTGTGGTCTTAAAATAGCATCAGAAAGTTTTGTTTTAGAAAGTGTCACTTGCATCAATGGTGCCCTATTAGCAATAGGCAAATCTCTTGAACTACTGTCTGGTTATGACTTTGCTGGATTAATTTCATTCCTTGCTATTCTTTAGATTGAAAAGTTGGTTGTCTAACATAGTAAATACTGTGTTGTCTAGAAAAATGTGAAGTAGTGGTTATAGATTATTGTAGGCCATTTCATCCAGGGAGAGATCAAGAAGAAATATTTTAAAATATTAAATTGTAAAATATTAAATTCCAAAATAACATGGAGTGTACTGATGATTCAGTATCAGTATACATATTTCAAATATCAGTATGGCATACTGCTGATGATTACAATACTTCTTTTGGAGTGCTAAGCTTTGATTTTGAAAAATGCAAGACACAAAAATTAAATTCATAAGCTATAGTCACATTTGTTCTTCACTAGTTGGTAAACTCACAGAGCTTTGAATCTGCTGGTCGTGGCAGTATAGAACATTTCATCAAAGCTTGTGAAATATACATAATTAGAAGGCCAGACAGTCCATTTGTGCCATAGCTGCATATCTAAGATGTACAAATGCACATCTCCTAGGTGTTCATTTGCAAAAAGGATGTGTGAGTATATGTTTAAAGCAGAATAAAATGTAACTTTGAACCCTTGTGCTCACTGTCTGTAGTTCCATTCTGTTCTCACTGATGGGGAGGGTGCTCTGGTGCTTAATCAAGCCGGGAATTGTGAGTCATGCCTTCAGTTTTAATTTCCAAGAGTAGAACTTTAGTGTAACAAGTCTCCTGCAAAGGATTATACATTTTTATCAATTTCTGAACACTGTGAGATGGGTTTACATTAAATATGCCTTACTCAGTGCATGGATACTGAAAAGTGACAGCTCTAGCTCAATACTGAGAGGAAGGGGAAGGTTGCTTGCTTTAGTTGTGTTATTGAGGCCAATAACAGGCATAGAACCTTTGAAAATGGTACTTTTCTTGTATTGTATTTGTTTGTCTGTGATTATAGGGCCTTTTAGAAGAACTGTTCTGCAATTTCACCTTTGCTATAATTTTAGGTTCTTTATTCTCCAGCAAACATTTAGCTGAATTTTTTGTGCCCCATTTGACACTGTGTTTCTCTACTCTACCTATAAGATCTAGGTACTTGTCTATTAATCTAAAATGTTCAAATGTTCACTAATATGAACCAGAGTTTTCTGGGTGCTGTCATGGTTCTTGCAGGAAGCAAAAAGGCTAAGGAGAGGCACTATCATCACCTTTCATACTAAATCCCATCTTCATTTTCCTGTCCTACACGCTAACAGATTTTTGTGAAAAATAGTATTAAAGTGTGAGTTTGAATTTTCTATACCTTGTGTCAATAAGGTTACTGTTTCATCAGTAGCACAGCAGAGTTCCCAAACCAGACACTGTGCAGTGATTGCTTTCTTCTGTGACTTCTATTTAGCTCCTATTTGGAATAATACTTTTTTAATTTTTTTTTTTCCCTAATGTAATTCTCTGTAGGTGAATGCACATGAAAAGTATGGATTCTCTCAATATCTTAGCTCCTGAGTATATCTTTGTGTCCATTAGTGAGTGATGATGTAAGTACACTGTTGACTGCTCATTCTCAGAGTCCAAAATGTGGAAATTTTAATAAAGTCTTAAATCTTTGTGAAATGTTGATCTATGTGAAATATCTGTCTGATGTCTGTCTGTATCAAAAGAATTGGGCAAATTTAATTATCAAAAAACTTCAATAACTTTAGACAGGTTAGCACCAACCTAATTTGGCTAACACTATGCATATTAAATATTCAAAACATTCTATATTTTCAGGAATTGGTCTAAAATGCCATTTTCCCTCCTTTCTTACTGCACTGACTTCATAAACCCTGTTTCTTTCCTGTTCATTGTCCTGGCCTCAGCTCCTCACTGACCTCTCACAGCTATTTTCCATATCCTTCTTCAAATGTGGACCACAAAACTAAACCTAGAGGTAGACTGGTCTGCTAAATTGTATCAGAGGTAAAACCTTTCCTGCTTCTACTTGATGTTCGTCAGGTTATGCTCACAAGTGTTACATTAGTTTCTTTGCTGCACATTGCTCGGACAGTGTGCTGATATAATTATCTATAGTGATCCATAAGTCTTCCTTTGAATCACTGCTTTCTAGGCATTTGACATTGTCCCGAATGACATCCCTGTCTCTAAACAGGAAAGACAGGGATTTGAATGGACCACTCAGTGGATATGGAATTGTCTGCATGGTCATACTTAAAGAGTCAACAGCTCCGTGTCTGAGTAAAGACCAGTGACAAGTGATATTCCTCGGGGGCTGGTACTGGGATTGGCCCTGGTTAACATCTTTGTCAGTGACAAAGTGGGAAAAGATGGAGAGGGACATACAGGGACATACAGTGGCAGGACAAGGGGGAGTGGCTTTCAACTGAAAGAGGGTAGGTTTACATTTGATACTAGGAAGAAATTTACTGTCAGGATGGTGAGGTACCAGCACAGGTTGCTCAGAGAAGTTTTGGATGCTTCATCCCTGGAAGTGTCCAAGGCCAGTTTGAATGTCGTTCTGAGAAGCCTGGGCCAGTGGGAGGTCTTCCTGCCTGTGGCTGGGTGTTGGAACTACATGCTTTTTAAGGTCCCTTCCAAACCAAACCATTCTGTGATTCAATGATTTGAATTTTTGAGGTATAGGTTGCATTCTTAGGTTCCAGGTAGAGAACCTTGAATCTGGCTGCTTTTAGATTTCTTTAAATGAGGTAAGCCAGCTCATTGTTTATGAGCCACTGCACAGTCAAAATTCTGCCATATTTTCAGCCTCCTTTTGGCTTTGCTTTAGGATTGAAATTGATGAATATTTTACACAATCTCCACTAAATAGAATTTATTTTTGACAGAAAATTTTAAATAATTCTGTTCAGTTAGCATCTTTTGCTAATCTTTGATCAGGGTAAAATAATAATAAAGCCATGTGCATTGTTGACTAGTGCGTGTCAGATATGGAACCCAAATAATGATAATATTGTGTGATCCAATAATACTAATGGTGTTCACTGGTTATATTCTTGCATCAAACACACAATTTGTGTATGACTAATTAGCTGGAAAACAAAAATGATGATTTTTGTGAAGTTTCACCAAGGTTACAAAAAAAAAAGTGAGAAATATGATTATTATAAAATTAGTGGATAGAAGCAATACAATATATAAATAATGTTTATTGTCTATGTGCATGACATCACTGGAGTAACTATTCCAAGTTGGCTTGAACAGAAATACTCTCATATGAAGAGGAAATAAAGCACTCCCAATATGTGACAACAGGAATGATTTTAATTATTCTTCTTGTTCTGCAAAAAACTACTAAAAAAAACCCCAAAAAACTTTGCTCATGATTCAGAAACAGAGAGCAGGCAAAGCATAAATATGATTAAGGGAAAAAAAGGAGCACAATACTAGTTAGGCTGGATAAGTGAACATTATGTAGAAGCCAATATAAAATGCACAGTCAGAAAGTAGAATCAAAGAAGCAGCCATCTGAAAAACACATAAGGCTCATAGAAGTTGTCTGTTTAAACTTCTTTTAGTTTTTTCAAGTGAGAAATTTCAAGATAGTATATGGGCTGTCTGCATAATTTGCACTGGAATATTTCTTATAATTTCAATCTCCACAGTGTTGCTAATAGGAAGCTCAGGATGCTAAATCTGCGTAGTTTGCCTTTCTTTTAAAAAGAGAATATTTAAATGTGCCACTAACTATAGGCAGTGCAGTTTCCCACTATATATATATGCACACATACAAGTGCATATATGTATTACTTATGTTTAGGCCACTTACCTAGAAGGAGAAATCTTGAAAGACTTTTCTGACTCATTGTGAGTGGCTTACTGTTAGTGTTTCCCTTCACAGTACACTAATTGTTAAATTACAAAATAGTCTGGAGGAAATCAGCCTCCAACATATGAGTTGTTAAACACATATACCCTCCTCACTTATAACAGTAACAGTTAGTAATACAGAGTGATCCTCCCATGGTTTATAATCCTTCCAGTCTGGAAAATTGCATTTCAAAGTTGTATTTAGAACCACCAGTAAATGTAAAATAATCTGACTTTGACTAACTTTGTTTTCAACCAGATTGCCCTTTTGGCCTCTAAAACATCTAGTTGCAAAGAATTCCACAACTGAACTACATGAATTAAGACTTGATTGCTACACACAATATTCTCACTTAAGTAGTCCCTTGTTCTTTTAATGCAAGAAACACAGAGTCAGTATTATGTCTTATTGTCTGTACTATATCATTCACTAGTAAATCTCTGTCGAGGTACTTTGCTCCTTCCATTCTCTCTCTTCCAAGTTAACTTGTCCAGACTCCTTCATCTTCCTTTGCTCAGAATGTTAAAAAATCAGGAATATGTGCCCATCTGGGTATGCCATTTAGATGGTTGGGGAGTTTTTGTGCAGGTGCCAGTGGCTTCTGAGTTTTCCTAAGTAACAGAAATAGGGACTTCTGGGGTTATTTTCTTACACTTAGTTAAATAATATTCAGTTCAGTTTGAAATTGACACAGACCTTCCATATGATAAGGGAAAAAGCAATTAGAAGGAGCAGATACTTAATGCCTGATGTTAGTTCTACTGTCTTGTGCAAATTTCCTCTTTTCTTGAGCTTTGTTGCCTTATTTTACTCAAGTTTTTCCTAAGTGTTTCAAATGAAAGCTGGAATGGTTGTTTACTGTTTCAACACTGGGGTTATTGCCTAAAATTTTCTACTTATTGTCTCAAGATCTTTTTCCTTCCTTTCTGTTTTTCACCTAACTATTTTTATCCTTTGCTACTGCTGCAAGTCTTCATTACGCTCTTTAAATCTCTTTTCCTTCTACAGTGCTCCTTTTGTTATGTTATATATAATGGGTCAAAATGATATTTGGCACAGAGCCACAGTATTAAACCAGGAATTAATATGGGCCAGTCCTCTTAGACTGAAAAAATGCTTACAGTCATTTGAACACCAAAGATAAGAGAGAGAGAGGCATATTTCTAAATTCTTTGCAAATGAAAGAGACAGGACTGCTGTTTAAGGGAGTTTCAACTGAGCACAGAAACAGACTGAATGCAATCAATCAAAAAAAGATTTATTCAGGAGTCATAAATTAGGCTCTACCTTAGATTCCTTCCGTCTCCCTTTCTTATATATCATCTCTTGTCCTGACATTGAGTCTGAAGTATTTCCTTCAGACAGTAAAGAAAGACTTTCCAAACTCAAGAGTCCAATTAGGAAAAATGTTCCCCAGCCTTTCAGCATTGCATTATCTGAACCAGTTCCCTCCAGAGCACCATCTACAATGGAGGCATTTATAACTGGAAGTATCTCAGTAGGAAAGGGTACTCTCTTATTGTATGAAAAATTGAAAACTACAGACTGAAAACAGGCACAGCTTGAGTGCTGTAGTATACCTGCTTTGTGTCTGTTTTATGACTGAGGCAGTATTCAACAAATGTGAGGGAAAGACAGGGTAAAGATGGCCTGAAAAGTTTGGTAAAAAGTAAGAAAAGTGGTTCCAGACCAGCTGCTGTGAGAAGGGTCCACAGTTATAAGTGCTCATTCCAATTTTCAGCAAGGAATTATTTCAGCATCTTTTGTTTTAAGGATTCCCTTGGCTTTTAAATGTCTCCTTCACTGGCACTTCCAGTTCCCGCAACAGCTCCTGTCCTGTGAGTTAGTTGGCATGTCCTCATCTGTAAGGGAAAGATTTTAAAAATAACAAACTTGAGCCTCTTTCCCTCCATTGTCAAGGTTTTGTCAACAGGCTCAAGAGGTAGAAACACTCTCAATTGCTTGTTCATCATGCTGCGATGAATGGGTCTCTTAGCTGTGCTGGCACAAATGTCTGTGCACCAACACTGACAGCTTGCAGCGAACTGATTTGGCTTTGAAAACACTTTTCTCTCTCTCCCTCTCCCTCTTCTCCCCCAAGTATACTTCAAGCCAGAGCAATTGCCCAAACTTGCTCTCAGCAGAAGCATAGAAGTGGTTTTGCTGTAAGAACTAAAAGGCTAAAGTGGTGCACAGACAGGAGTGGGTAACATCAGAGGAGCCAGTACTGAAACAGTCTGAGACACCATGAACTGGTACTTTATAAATGTCAGCAAAGGCTGGAAACACAGACCCCATGGGTTTTAATTACATGACATATAATTTAACTGTCTGTTGGACATTGTGAGCATATGCTGGATACATATTGCTGTATATTTACCCTGTTTTCAGAGATAGGTTTCTATGCTTGAATAGACATATGCTGTGGTTGTTCCTGAGTGCCTTATATGTCCTTCTTTAAATGTGGCATTTCTGTCTAATCATTGATTAAAACAACTAGACAAGATCTGACTCTCTTATTTCCTTTCAATTTATCAGTGCTATTGGTATTCTCCACTGTTTCCATCACTGTGAGTTCATTTGTTTTCCTTGTGACAGCTGATGTCAAGCTGATCTGTATTTATCATCTCACCTTCAATATTTGCTGGGATGTGCCACAATTAGAGCAGCTGACATTTTCTTGTAGGCAGAACCAGAATTATATTGTGTGTTCTCTGTGGGTTACTCGTCTGGCTACCCTTTAGAAACACACAGTTATTTAGATTCATTGTTAGGCAGTTCTGTGTTCTGTGTTTACACAATATGCCACTCATTTTGGGTCCTGGGTTTGGCTCCTGTCCCTCTGTATTACAAGGAGGTAACTTGACTAGGGCAGTAGGGAGAGAGAGGTGATGGAAGTTAGAATGGGTAAAATGATAGAAATCTAAGTCATAAGCTGAGCAATGATTAAGATGATTTCTGGCTGGTCAAAATGTTGTGATATAGATCTCTCTGAACCGGTGAGAGGCTGATGGTTGCAGCAGTGTCTGAACAATTCACCCCTGAGCCAGGCAGACCCTAAAGATCTGAGTACAGTAGCTGACCTACAGTGTCGAGGACACTGAACTGAGGAGGAATGTATGAGCAAACTGTGGTTCTGGGAAATAAAAATGGCTTAGAAGAGGATAAAATAGGTGCAACTCTATTGTTATTTCACTGAAATTATTTGCAAGTGATATCTGTGCCTTCAGGCTAAGAATTTGGCTGATTTGGACACAAATTTAAAAGAAATATTGCTGACCTGTGACTTGCAGAAGGAGCACAAAACCAAAATCATATTTGTCTTACTCCCAAATAGCTTTGGATAAACATCTGAATTTTAAGTTCACCTGAAAATTTTAGTGTTGACTCTTTACTGCTTTAAACACAGTCATGGTATTTGTAACATTGTTAGGCCCACTGATAATGGGTCCAGTTGCATCATGTCACAAGGAATCTGGTGCTGTCAGACATGATAGACAGGCACATCAATGCCTGATGGAAGCTGGCAGAATGTGGGACTGCAATAACAAAACCTCCCAGTATCTTTGTGAGCCAAATGAAAATCAGGATACAGATACCTAAGGTTCTTCCATGAAATATCTCTGGTCAAGGAAACATGAAAATGTCTTTTCATGTTTCATTTCTTTACAATATTTAGAAGCACCTCAGCTTTGTTCGAGCTGCTACATTGGTTATCTAATGATGATTTAATGAGGTGATGGAGGATCAGTTGACATCATGGCTGCTAATAAAGTGACACTCAACAAAGTCTCCTGCTCAGCAGGTTAGAGAATGGAGTCCACAACCTCAGCTATCAAAACTGGTTCCCGCAATAAATGAATGGTCTCTCCAGCCTTCAGGGTGCAGTGCTGTCTTAACCTCTGGATGTTCTACTCATCCTTGCAGTTGTTGCTTTTATTCATTTAGCTTGGCTGAGCATTTAGTCCCAATTTCTTCCTCAATTGTTTCCCCAGAGTGCTTGTAACACCTCATCTTCCTTGAAAAATAAAAAGACACTGAATTTTGCTTCAGGCTCTTTTCAAGAAAAGTTGTGTTGCCTGCATGGAATGAATCAATTCAAGTATTCTCTGTATCTACTGTGCAGGTAGGATAAAAGCTACACATGAAACCTATCTATGTATATGGGCAACATCTTTCAGAAAGCAGGCTAAAAACTCGAACTCTGGCTGAATGAGCTACACACCAATATTTGCTCTCTGAAATTCTATCTTCAGTTTGCTCTGAAAAGGGGAAATTCAGGTGCAAAGCAAAAATGCTGTGAAGCTCTTGGTGGCCACATCTGGAGATAAATTAGGGATAGACAATGAAGTCAATGGTTAGATGTAACATTGCTCTTTTTTATCTATGTCCAAACATTTTTTACTAATTTTCTTTTTTTAAAGCAAACAAGGGTTTCTAGTGATTAACAAAAAATCTTTTATGTTGGAAGAATTGTTAGAATTGTTCTCAGATCATGGTGCAGCCTGCTGGGGGTGAGTGGAATGCACTGGCACAATTATGCTCATGAGGACTTCACATCTGCAGCAAAAGTAGCAAATTTAAAATGAGTACATATTGAGAACAATTGCTCCAAATTTAACTTAATTATGATAATCCTCTGCTTTTGCGTGTGTGTGTGTGTTTAGTGCTTAAAGTTACATTCAAAATCTTGTTAAATGGCAAAGAAATATAGGTAAACTGGAAAGTGCATTGTGCTTTAGTGAAATAGCAAGTTAAGAATAATGCATTCTTCAAATACTTCACAAAGAGATTAGATAAACTAGAGAATCCAAGGTTAGTTAATTTGATTATATTCTCACTGCACAAAGACTCAATCTGGACCTCAGCGTCTCACTTGATTTGCTCTAGAGGGGCAATGGGTTCAAGTGGACTTAAGCTTAACATTAAGGGCAAACATCACTCATTAAGTCTTCCCAAACTTTTTAACCTAAACCAAAAAATAAATTCCCAGTTTTACTTACCCAGTATGCATTTTTAATAGACTTCTAATTAATCATGTAACTCCTTGTACCTTTTAGCTTTTCATTTTGTTGGACTTTGCTGATTGTCTTGGTAATTTTCTGCTCCAACAACCAAGAAAACTGGTTTTGTTTTCTGACTATTTCAGATTTATTGATACATGTTCATAAAATGAGAATTTTGTTCCTGAAACAAAACCTGATATTTCAACAATTGATTCCTTCATTATGAAGACAAAAACTGTATTTCTTGAAAAAATTACCCATTCCATGATAGCCAGGGTGTTAATATCTATCAGTATTCTGAAAATACTCTGGAGACTCAAAGCAGTAATAGTTACATGGTCTTAAGATATACATTGGGCAAGGTTTGTAGAACCTTGTATTAAGTCAGCTGATTTACTTACAATAGCACTCATCATAGCATCACTCTTGTTGGTCCACTGTCTAACCCCAAACTGTAAGTTCTCAGCTGGATCATTACCTGTCTTTATGCAGGCAACAGCCCATCCTTGCCATTCCAGCCTGTTTATCCCGAAGTTCCTCTACCCAGCGATGGCACTCCAGCTGCGTGAGCCATCCCACCATACCTCTGTGATCCTAATGAACTTGTAGCTCTTCAATGGCAAGCAGACCTCTGATGCCTCCTGTTCCATGCTGTGTGTACATTATTGTACAGGCACTTCAGGTGGTGATTTCCCAGGAAAAGTGTGAGCACACTCCCCATCATGCCCTTATTTGTGTGCATACTTTTGGGAATATCCTACTTTCATCCCTGATTTCTTGACTGTGAGGTCTCTTTTGTCTACAACACCCTGCACACTCTTTTTGCCAATCTGTGTATTTTCTTGTGTACTTTTTAATGAATTCTCTTATCAAGCCTGGTCATTTTGTGTGCAAACTGACAGCAGGACTAAAACTGATGTCCATTTATGCAGTGCAAAACTTGCAGTTGGCAAGATAGACGTGCTTACATTATTAGACAAGCAATACAGGCTTTAAAGACTAATAATGATAATCTTTCAAGGCTATCTTCAATGTTTTATGGAAGCTCTGTGTTACTTTCCACTTCTCTATCCAACAGTATATGATAAATATAAATAATATTTTTAAACAGGCAAATCCAATAACTTATTCCTTGTGAACATATAGAGAAAAAGACTTACTGTATGTTTGGTTTAAGTAATCACTTAGTTTCATTTAATTTGCATGTAGTCTTAGTTCAGTGTTGCACTGTGTTTGTCTCATGATTTCACTTTTGCCTCACAAGTGAAACTACTACTTTTTAATTCATTGCCTGAGAGGTTTAAGATTTTGGACAATGATACTTTAAATCTTTGGGTCGTTATCTTAGATTGCGTGTTCTTCCCTAAAGTTCAGCACGGGATGACCTGGAATGATAATAATTTAGAGCTGCCTTCAAGGTAGATGTTATGACTAGATACTCAAAGCATGCCGTGTAACTCATCATGGTTTATGCATATTAGATGTAAAACCATGTCCATTGAAATAAGTTATCTCAGTTCCAAATAATATACCTGTCAACAATAGTGATGAAAGAGATGAGCCACTTCTGAGGTTGTTTTGTTTGTTTGCTGTTGGGTTATTTGTTTTGTTTTGCTTTCCCCTGCCATTGATTACAATTGCCAGCTGGCAATTCCTGGATTTCTAGCCTTCAAGAAATCTTCTAGGATGACTGGTGGTTAATATCAACACACTCAGTAAAGTGATAGTCCTGGTCTGAGGAATATTCTAGATGTACCTTTTAAATATCTATTCAGAGCTTTGACAATAAAAAGAGATACTAATGAGGTTTAATTCTATTGTGGGCATTTTCTGCCACACACCTTCCCACTTGTGCATTCTGAAGTGAGATGTGCTACAGAGATAACTTGAAGGGCTGCTGAGAGTCTGAAAGAGCATCAAAGGCTATTAAATATTTCCTTTCAGAGCTTCAATATATGTATTACACATATAAAACATTTGAATTGTTCTCTTACATCTAAGAGGCATCTAAGAGCACATTTAGGTCCACAGATTACTGGATATTTAAACCAGGAAGGAGAGAAAAAGAAATGCTTTTTCCTCAGAGCAGCCTGATGTTTCTAAGGAACCAGAAAAGTTTGTCATGGTAACTTTGTAAAGACACTTTATTATTTTTGAAAAGGCTTGAGATACACCCTGGAACAGGAAAGTTTCAAGCTAATTATTTTCTTAGTTCCCAAGTAAAAGAATAATGTGTCGCTTTTCACCTGTACCTGAATTGCTGTATTTGACAGCTTTGTTTTTAGAGTTTGACAAGTACCTAAGTAGTGATAAGGCTAGATATCAAGGATGCTAAAGGGTGATCTGAGAGCTTACAGCTGCTTAAAAGGCAGTCTCAAAGCTGACACAGTCGTACTCTTCTCGGTAGCACCAGATGACATAAAGGGCAACAGCTCTGAGACGTTTAAGTTGCCTTGCTGTGACCAAGAGTGCTGCCATAGGTCACTTCCAATCAACATTTCTATTATTCGAGGAAGAGAAAACGAATGACACTAAATTAATTATTACAAGTTTCAATTTAATACTGTTTTACCTTCTTGCTGTATTTTACCAGATTGCTGTTTTAAAAGTCTGAGCTTTAACATGCTGATGACAAGTTTATTATCCTCTCAATATTTCATGTAGTGATGTCATAACATAAACCCACAACTTTTCATTTATTGTCAAGTGCAGCTTTACAAATGGGAAGAAATAAATATACTAGATTTAGAGATTCATAGATTGTAATGGTGCAAAGGACAACTGTCAGCACCTAATCTAACCTCCTGACTGCAGGGCTTTTTCAAGTTATTACTTGTGTAACTAGACACATCATTTAGGAAAAAGCTTTCAAATGTGATATGACATTTCCAGTGAACTTGTAAGACTGGTAATTGCAACAGTGACCACGTCTCTTCAGTCTTTTAATTTTCTCATTCATTATTTTTTTCAGACATTATTCCCATTAATGTGATGTTTCTCTTTATTGTTCATTGATAAAGATATATTTTATTAATATAAATCTGAGAACCTACTCCGCATTAGGAACATAATTTTTTGATTGCTCACAACTTTATGTAGATATATGCAGTAATCTTTTAAGATTTTAAAATATAAATGTTTGCTTTTTATGTTTTTTTTTTTTTAAAAAAAAAAAATTTGGTGTTTCTTTTTAGAGTCACATCTCACTTTTAAAAACTCCAATTAGTTTTTCCATGTATTCTTTTCCCTTTTCTTCCTTCTGAAGAGGTTTGTCACAAATTTTATGTGTGGTGATCTCATTTTGATCTGCTCAAAAATGGGGACATTATCTCAGGATCAGCCATGAGTTCATCTTCCCACGTGTCCCCAAACTGATGAACACTGTTAAATCTGATGTCCTTTGAACACCAAGCCTCAGACTGATTTTGT
Organism: Anabacerthia variegaticeps; assembly: GCA_035583185.1. NCBI lineage: Eukaryota > Metazoa > Chordata > Aves > Passeriformes > Furnariidae > Anabacerthia > Anabacerthia variegaticeps. Next base: position 57,273,223 of record JAWWEW010000131.1, on the reverse strand, counting down.
CTGAAGCCTTTCTCAGTATATCTTGCTCTACCTAAAATAGAGTATTTAAATTCTCTTTCTAGAAATAAAAAAGATGCCACCCACTCCCCTCCCCCAGTATATAGGTTTAAAAGTTTAAACAGAACTTTGAAGGGAACTTCAGGAAATAAAGACATATTTTACTTGCGTTATAAAAAATGAGGATACAGTTAGCTATGAATAAAATCAGTGAAGAACCAGCTTAACACACTGCTTTCAGATAATTGTGCAAGTCAGATTCATCTGACTTCTTTTAATTAATATTTGACTTTCTCCTAAAACATTGATTCTATATTCCATTTGAAACATATAATCTGGTTGTCTCCAGCTCCCTTTTCTTAACTGCAATGGAAAGTTTTCAAATATCTATCACTTCATCTTCAGAAATGTGTCCAAATCATGGGTAGTGAATTTTCACAAAAATGGTCCCGATACCTGTACCAGTCTTTTTAAGTGGAGTTTCTTCTTAAAGATATCTTAAGTTATTGGCTGAGAGAGATTTAGCTTAGAGAATTTAGAGATTTTTCCAAGCTTGTTTTTTTAACAGGGAAACGAAAAGGAGTATTTTTACCTATTCTTATTTGAATTTACACATTGTTCTAATATATTTCTCCTAGGAATATCAGGAAAAAGTACAGATAATGGTCTCTACTGTGTAAATCAAGTAAATTAATGCAATAAGTGGATTTGTTCTGTGTTTGTATTGCTCAGCTAAGAACAGAGCGTACAGTTCTTACTGGTTAGTAACTCTCAAAATCATGCACAACTATTTATTTTATGTTATCTTTTTATTAAAGTTTAAGACCTGTAATGAAGTGATTTAGAAGAGACTGTGTAAGGGAAGCATCATGTGCATATTCTTTACTGCTGCATCATATAATACCAGGTTGTTAATCATTAGTAGAAAGAGTAAAGGTCCCAGTTTAGTGCCCGGGGGAGACATCTCCATTAATTGCTTGCCAATTGGAGGGGACACAATTGACTTTAACCTGCTGGCTACGGTCCATAGGAAAAGCTCTGACCCATTTAATCAGCCTGGAATGTGTTCCATAACCTTTCAAGTTGGATCATCGAATGTCAAGTTCTGTTGAAGGCTTTATTTAGTCAACCATGACTGGTAACCTCCTTATCTTATGCTTTTCATGACAGAGGTACAATGGTTTCATAAACACATGTGCAGTTATTTTCTTTTAAAGCTGCCAAACTGTGTTCTGTCCAAATGGTTTAGAAAGATTTACTCTAACTATGCTGGCATCATATGTTATGCACAAGCTTGATGAAAAAGTGAAATCTGTGAATGCTTTCTTTTTCCTGTAATTTAATCTGCCCTGTGGATAGTAAGCATATCTAGGGGGCTCCAATCTACACTACCTTCCTCAGAGATCTGAGAAATATTAATAAAAGACCCACCTAATTTTTGGTATGCAGTGCATTTTTTTCCTTTTCTCTGTTGACCATAGTATATGTTAGCAAGGTACAACCATTAAAGTGTCATTGTTGGCAATGAATAAATTCAGAACTTCTGATAGCACTGAATGACACAGCAAATCAAGATGTTTCTTTCATTAGTTGAGTTTATTTCTTTTATTTTTGTGAGCTTGCTTCATCTGCCAGTTCAGATCACCTAAACTATTTTTTTAACTTTTATGAAATTACCCCATAATATCTGTTGTTGTGATCAGCCTAAATCTGTCTCTTCTGATGGAGGGAAGTACTCACTTTGTATTTTGGTCTATTCAGAAGTGGCAAACCAAGTGCAACTGCAGAATAGTGTCAGTCCCAACAATAAAACCTCTGTGTTTATTCTGTCTGATGAAACAGCTATCTGACATCTACAGCTACCTCATAAAATGGGACCAGATTGATGAGCTTAAGTTATTGAGTGTTTCTTGGTTCTGTGAACATTTTGTTGCTTACAGCTGTGTAGGCAGTTTTCTTTCTCTATTTTGCTATTTCTCTCATTCTCCAATTTTGCTGGAAAGGAATGCTTTATGTTTTCAACCTTTTCATTTTACAAGTTGGTCTTTAAAATGCCTTGCTGCCTAGATGATAATAACAGGGAAATAATTTCTGTCTAACAATAGGTGCATTCATGAGCCTGGCAGAGTCAGTGCAAGGAATAAACTGTGCATTTAATTAGGGGCATTTCATTTCATTTTTTAAGTTAAGATCAGCATCAGTCTGTCATTAGGACCACAAGGATATATTTAAGAAACAGTATTGCAGTTCCTTTAAAAGATCCTTACTACTTTTGAATAATAACAGCACTCAAATGTATTAATGATAACGAGTATGCAAAATGTTCTGTACGAAAAAGAGATCTGACAAGCATGAATAGTGACAGATAATGACCGGAATTTTCAAAATTTATGATCACTACAATGTGAAAAAGTAATTATGAATAATAAAAATCTGTTGCAATAATTAGCTGTAATGAATGCTCATAGCAAGGTAAATGAACTGGAACAATTTAAGGCAATAACACATGATTTGCATTTTATACTTTGTCAGAATGTTTTATCATTAGGCAAGTCAGCAATATACTAATATTACAACAATTTTCAACATTTAGCCATGCGCTTCATGTTTGAATCTGTTGCTAAGCTGTGATCGGTACATAAAGGAATAATGGTAAGAAGAATTAATCACTTTAGTAAGGCAAGATTTGCTACACTTCAAATAAATATTTTCACATGAATATTGGGTTTGTACATATGCTAATAAATCTGTTTGCATTTTAGGACTTCTTTACTTAGTACAAAACATTTATGATGTGGGAAAGTGTCTGTCTAAGGTGTGTTTATTTTGTACAAACTTGGACACATCTGTGACAGCCTTGTGGAATTTTCTGTGTGCATTCATTCATGCTGTTCATCCCAAAAGCAAGGGCTCTTAAAACCAGACAGGTTTCACTTCTCCAGAACTGTGTTTTAGCATGTGAGAATGTGCAAGTGCTCAGGGATCCCAGAGCCAGGGGATGGATTTGGAACTACTATAAAGTTTGCAGCTTTGTCTCTTTCAAATTCTTTCCAGCAGTGAGCCATGAATTTCAGGATGATAAAGTTACAACTGACTGACTCTCACTGTTGGACCAGAGTAGTCACTCCTGGGTGGATTGTCATCGCTAGCGTTCAAGGTCACTTTTTTCATTACAGTGAACCTTTCCAAAGGGCTGTAATTCATCATTCTTTAGACATGTGATGTATCAGATCTAGGGGCATCTCCATGATTTACTTCACTTCTAAGTCTTCTCTGCTTGTACCATCATTCTGCCAAAAGACAAAATTGGAGGGCTGGTTGGAGCCCACGAGGCAAGTTGGCTCTCTTTTAGCTGTTCTGATATTTTAAGGAAATGATTCTGAGATTGTTGAACTGGTAATACTTCTTATCCTTGTCTGATTGCTGGTTTGCCAGAAATGCTGTTCACTCTTGCATAGCCAAACTCTTTTTTGAGAAGCCTATTGCTAGCTCTCGGCTGTGAATCTAGGTGCCCCTAGTTTTGTCCATAAGTCACTGAGTTTTGCTACACCTTGCTCTAACAGTCATGCTCTCTCATTCTTGAAGAAGTTTATGGCAGTCAGCAAATGTCATTTCCAAATGGAGTTGTGACCCAACTGATGTTGAAGTCCGTGGAAGTCTGTTTGCTAACTATAAAGAGGACTTAATCAGACCTTCACAAAACATGTGGCAAGTAAGTCTTCTCCTTGCCCTCTTCTGGGACACAGCAACTGTCCTGGAAGCTGCACTGAAGTTTGCTATTGAGTTGCCTGTGTTTTCAACAAATGCTCTGGAGTTGAGGGAAGAATTTTTCAGCTTGCATTTTATAAGATGTCTTTGGATCAAATGCTTTTGCCAGAGGGTTAAGAGTTATTTTAAATCCGATTTTATTAAGTACAAATAATATATTATATTTAATAGTAGGGAAATAATAAATAGTATGTAATCTTAGGGAGGCTGTGTCATTGCATTTGGTGCAACCTTTTTTCCTATTATCTGAATCATGTGTTAATAGCTATATTTTCATACAGCAAAAATATAAGACGATCCTGTCCTTAGATCACTTTTATCTTCCATTGAAAAAAATTTTTTTCAGGTATATTGCCCCCTAGGAATCTTGTGCCATATGAGTGAAACCTCAGGCAGAGACCTGAAGAAACCAATACAAGACATCTGGGAGTTAGAGTCCTTTGTTGTGGGGAGTTTTTTGTGCTTTTTTTTTTATTTTATTACAGAAGTGTTTGGACAGTAGTACAGGCCCAATGGGACACATTTTAATTACTTATTATGCTTCTTCTTAATCTACTTCAAACAGAGAGTGCAGTGTAATAGTGAGTGTATCATAGTCCCAGTCCTTGTTCTGTGCGTGGGGTTTTTTGCCCTGTTAACTCTGAACGATTTGGTTTTCTGGGTCAAATGAATTTCTAGATAGACCAAATACTTTCATGTATGACAAGGACAGTAGGACATCAAAACATATATACCCCAGGGAATGGCTTTAAACTTCTCCTTTTGATAATACTCTTCCTGACATGTTCAATGCATCCATCACATCAAAGCTTTAACTTTTTTTTTTTTTTTAAAGAAACCGCTTAAGAATGTTTTTCTTAGAGAATGCATGGAGGTTGTTTAAATAAGAAAAAAAGAAAAAGAATTATACACATTCAGAGCAGGAATTGCAATCTGCTGGAGCAGAGACATCTGCTATTTTTATTTTCAGTTTCCCAGGAATAGAAATTTGTTGTGGAAGATGGTAATTTAATGTGAAAGTCGACAGAATACTAAACATTAAAACCAGTGAGTATGGAGATAATAAAAACCTTCAATTGGTCTAAGCCTGTACCTCCGTTCTGGATTAGAGCATGCAAGAACCTGGAACAAGTTTACTCAGAAATACGCTTTGAAGTGGTGCTTACTTGGGTGTCCTGTCTGTGCTAGGCAAGGCGCTAGACACAATTCTCCCTTCTCGTAGCTTTATTTTGAACTAAGTACAAATCCCTGTTCATGACTAGGTAGAGCTTATACGTATACACTGCTCAAACTGACAACAAGGATTGCAGATAAAGGGATTATTACTTTTTAAAGAAGCTTATAACTTCCTCGGGATTTCCCTTTTTACACTCCTTTGTTGCCACATGCCTGCTTTTCAAACCAGGGGAACAACCTGTGAAACTGTGCAGGTGCAGTAACTCTGTAAGGTGTTTAAGTCTTTGCAAAAGCATGGGTAACTTTTTACATGTCATAATGATTTTTCTTTTTCCTTTTTTTTTTTTTTTTTTTCTGGTTTTCAGTGTTACAACTAACCAGGCTCATCTTTGCATTGTCTTGATAATGAATTACACTGTTTCTTATTGTGTTCTTTTCCACCTCTGCTGCCTTTTACTGTGACTGCATGTAACTATTACGAGAGATGAATAAATAAGATTTTAGTGAGTTTCATAAAGCTCTGAAGGGAATGGATCCCTCTGTTCTTTGGGTGAGAGTCAGTCCTGCCTACAGGGAAGTCAGTATGACCCACTTGTTCAGCTGAGTCACACGGGCATTTCCATTAGAGGAGTCTGGCACCAGCCCTTGCTCTTCTTCGGGCATGAAGGAGTTCTGCCTGCTCAGAGGAGCAGCAGGACCTGCATTGCAGCTCCTGGTGAGCTTTGACCACAGCAGCAGGACAGGCATCCGCTGATTCAGAGATGGAAGGCTTTCTTTTTGTGCACACTGGGATCCCTCAGGTTCTGCTTCATTGGACACCCAGTAGGAGTAAAGAAGCAGGTTGTCTTGACTCTCATGGGATGGATTGCATGACCTTCATGAGAAGCAGCTGCTGCTGGATCCCAATCCCTGCCAAGTTCGGCAGTAGCTCCTGACTTCAGGGCTGAGAACTCTACACCCACACTTTCCCATGCTCCATGCTGAACACAGCCTGGAGTGCATCACTTGGTAAAAAAGGGGCCAGAAAACACTTCAAATAGTACTTTTCTCTGCAGGTCTTACACAGTATTGATTACAAGTGACCAGTGACTGTGACAAAATTCGGAAAGCTAAGTTCAATGTTATAAATAAATTCTCTCTCTTGAGCAATGTATATTAGGAACTCTTGCTACAGGGTTACTTATAGATTTCTTTTTAGAATCCATGCTTTAATATTTGCAAATGCTTTTTGAATAGTTGAACACAGTAGGATTTTAATTGCTTGATACAGTTTCAGAAATGCAGACTATGTAGTCCACCTCAGTCTGATGTACTGAGGTTTCTGTCTACACAACTGCAGTATTTTGACCAGCATTTCTCTTTACACTGTAGACTTATGTTGCTTAGATGCACATGAATATTGAAACTAGACAAAGTTCCTATTGTTTAGAGCAGAAATGCAGTTTGAATAAACAAAGGAGTTCTGCAACATTTATCTCTGAGATGTTTTGTTGTATGTACAGTCTTTTTCTGTTGCTTCAGCTTTGTGACTGGTCAGAAAAGACAAACTTCATGAGATACTTTAAATGTAAACCATCAATTTAGATGCAGTCCTTAGTTCTACATGATGACTCTTTGGTTTGTGCAATCATTTGTGCTACGGTCACATCTTCTTTTCAGTAATGTTCCATAGATTGTGTTGTGAAGAAGATGTGCTTTGATGCACATTATGGCATATCTTATGGTATGCAGCTGCTCTATAAGCATTGAAATATTAAGACTCTTACTCCCAATTAAATCTTATCTATCTAGCAGATATGATATTTTGGATTTTATTGAAATTTCATGACATTATTTTTAAAGCTTTGGTTAACCAGCTTAAATGAATCAGCAGCTCTCCAAATTGCTTAGTGCTAAGAAAAGCAGGAAGGAGATGATGAGAGCTGACTCAGAACCAGCAGTCTCTTTAGGACAGTATATAAACCAGCAACTTACTGGCACTTTTTAAAGTGAGAATTCCGAGTCCCTGCAGGCCAATGGGATTTATGGCCTTCTGCAGAGGAAAGGAAAATCACCTGCTTCCTACAAGGTTGTGATTCATGGTTGATTGTGTTGGCTTTGGTGGGAACAGCTGAAATGCAATACTTTACCTCTGCAGAAGGCAGGAGTGCCCACCTTTCTCTATTTGGTCTGTGCTGCAAGCTGTATTCTCCATTTCTATGAACTAAGATACTTTTGGATGCTTAGCCATTGTTCCTGCTGGGCACTGACATGGCTAAAACCTTTTCTGATGATAAAGATAATGAGCTTAGAGGTTCCTGGACATTATAATATCTATTTTGTTCTCTGACTGACCTGAATCATGCATTTGCAGACAGGCAGTGAGAAGGAGAGGTGTATAAATATTTTGACCACTATCTAATGCCTCTTAACAGTGCTGGTGATAGCAAATCAATAGAATGAAAGCGTGGCATTCCTTGTTGATGTGTGAAATTCATTGAACTATAAAGTAGTAAGATTCCTCTTACCATAGATTATCGCATCTCATCTCATTAGGCGCCTTTTACAAGATACCTGACTGTGGAAACCAGTCTGGTCATAAGTTTGTTCTGCAAGACCTGCAGTTATTGACTCATCTTTTCAAAATGTGCCTTCTCTCTTCATGCCTTAGACATATATAGATGTTTTTAAATGGATATAACCTTACTTTCCCATGCACAACAGATGCAAATATATAAGAGAGGAGGAAAAAAGGAAATGCACACTGTTGGTGTTATCCTTTGTGAAACCCTGGTAATTTATGTGACACCAAAGCACTGTCTGTGACTTTGCAAACCAAGTCCTTATTCCTGCAGGCCAGGAGCCCATGGCCTCTATGAGAGCTTGGAGTCTGCCTGCATGCAACAGTTTTGCAAGGGACTTTCTGTTCCCTTTATGTTATTCATGGCTATGTCTATGGGAAGCCAAAGAGATCCAGAATCCCATTGGCACAGAAGTACTGTATTTCCTGGTTTAACCTGTGCTTTAATCCACATAACGCCTCGTTAGTCAGGCTTTATGGGTGTAATCCAGAGCCCATTGATCTCAGTGGAAAATTGCCCACGAATTCCACTGGGCTTTTGATCATTGCCTGTACATGTGATGCTAATTTCACCTTTAAATCTTGTGCAAACCTAGCAGGTTTGTGACTGGCCTAATTTTTCAAGGTTATACATAACTTTCCCTGTGTACCTGAGGCAAAATCTTGCCAAGTCCAGCACAAAGTGGGAAGAAAAGAAGGAAAACCAAGATGTGAATCTTCCCCCTGCCTTGCCCTACTTTTGAGTCTGTAGGACCTCTGTGCCATGGAGGTTCACAGACTTGGCTTCATCACCTGGCTATGCTGTCTAGCTCCAAACTTGGCCTGGCCTCAGAAGTGTTTTCCCTCAGAACCATGGGTGCCTCCCACAGAGAGCTGAAGGGGATGGAAAGCTTAAGCAGTCCCACAGGGAACTTAAATCCTAATTCAGGAGTAACAGAAATTGATTCTTTGCAGCTGTGGAACAATTTTCTCTCCTGAATTGAGGGAAGAAAAGCTCAAGCAGTTCCAATATATTTCTGGGAGCCAAATTTTTTATTGTACTTGGAAATTTTTATTTGATCAGCAGCCTTGAGATATGAAGAGGATTATTCACCTCCCTTCCTTGTTTTGAGAACTAGCATAAATAATCCATTTAGCGATAATTCTGTGCCTCCCAGTGTGCTTGTTTATCGTCAGAGTTCTCCAGCTTTCAGTGGGCTAGTGCACTCTGATTCCTGGCTGGATTTATGATGCAAATGTCAGACAGGAACTCTGTCCCCCTGTTTTGAAGCCAAACATCTTTATTTTGACATTGGATTTGAATTATACATTTATGGAATAATCAGGAAATATTTGAAAATATTAAAATTCTCTTGACATTGGAGGTTAGCTCCAACCTGAAAGTTAACTGTAAGTCCATAGGGATGGCATTCATGAATTGTTACTTTCATTGAATTTTCTCTAAGGGTCATCATGTGGGTTTTTGGCATGAATATCAAACACACAACCATTCTTTCCTCACTCTGTAATGTCTTTTCACTTTGTTCATATATTGTATCTTCCTTGAGAAGAATTTGTGAATTTTTTTTAAGGGTTCTTTATAGGGAATGAGGCCCTCTTACAGGAGCAAGTAGACCAAAACAAGGAACAATGAATGAAAAAATTGCAAGAACCAGAAGAAAAAGCCTGTCTTCATCAGTAAGTCCTACAGAAATAAATTTAGAAAGAGCTTGTCTCAAAAAATTTCGTAGTGTAGTCCAACTCCCATGATCAAGATTAACATGTCAGACACTGAACAGATTGCAAACTATCTAACAGACAGGTCTTCCAATGCAGTTGTTGCTGAGGATTCAAAAGTAACTGTGTGATTTCAGGGCTACAGTGAAATGCAGGCTTCTAGTATAGCATGACAGCTGAAGAGGCAGTACTATCCTTGAAAGCAGTTTATTAGCTTAAAGCATTGAACTAAACTATTTAGTTAAGACTATCATTTACTATTTTTTAAGACTACTATTTAAGTTAAATACTTTGTTTTAAAGAAAAATATGAAGTAAGGTTATATTGGTTCTATATTGGTACTTAAGTATCACCTATTGCAGAATTGTTATTCAGTCTCATAAGAGACCAATATCTTGGGAAATTAGAGGATCTTCAGAAAAGATCTACATGAATGATATAGGATTCAAAAAATGTGCCTGACAGTGAGAATTGTGAGAAACTAGATCTGTGAGCTCAGACAGTAACAGTTAAGTAGGACCTTAGGTGCTAATTGGGGATAGGGGTATCTGCAATGCAAATGCAGGAGGCAAAATCACATAACAGGAGATGGATCTGTGTATCTTATCTGCAGTGTTAATGTAGGAGATAAAGTCTGCACAGCTTCTCCAGTAAAAGAGAGCACAGACTTGATAGAAGGAGCTGTATGGGCTAGTGATGAAGATGGAAAGAGACTAGTTGTTTGAAAGAATATTGTAGGCATTGCAACTAGAACAATTCAGACCAGAAACAAGTCATTGAAGAGGAGCCCACTGAAATAATTGACCAGATCTTGATGTGCATTTTCCATTACTTCAGGTTACTTTTTGGTTTGTTTGATTGACTTTTCCCCCTATCATCAATTTGGATGAATCTAAAGTTATCTTCTAAATCACAAGAACTAATTTAAAAAAGCCCAGCATTCAAGACATCACACTGTAGTAGTGTAACAGACATTCTGGATTTCTTGGTTTTGAAAACATAATAGTAGTGTTTCTTGCAAGTCTGTTTTCAAGACTTTTTATTTAATTAGCTTTTTAGTATTTCTCAGAAATAACCATTTGTTCCTAAAATACTTATGTATTGATAGAAAAGACTTAAACAAACTCAGTTTTAATTTTCATAGGTAGAATATTAGGGTTTTCTTAGCCTTTTTGTAGTCAGAGTGTTCCCAAGTACCATTAATTTCAATGAGGGTTGTAACTGCTCAATGTTGCTAAATTCAAAGTGGAGGTTGATTTATCTTTTATATCATGAGAAACGAATCATTGCACCTGAATAATAATGTTGTGCAGGCAAGTGAATGCAGAAGTTCCAAGTCAAGAACACCGCGGGCCCTGGGCACATTCTGCCACCCCTTATTTTTAATAAGAATTGTCCACTTGCCATATATATATGTGTGTATCAGCAAAAAGGTTGCAATAATCTAAGAAAGCTATCTGAGCAACAACACAAAAACTTCCCTTTGGCTTAAAAAATGTCAGTTTTTGAGTGTTATGCAAAGTAACAATACATCATAGGATGAGGTAGGATAAGTCGAGCAATTGTCTGAAACACATAGTTTGGAGATAAAATACTAATTTTTGATAGCTGATAAATCTTTTGTTTTATACTGCTGTGTTTGTCATTTGTGTGGAAGTTTCAAGCCTGAGAAAGAGTGAGAAGGTGAAATCCTCTCAAGAAAGATTGAATGAATATTTCCTATCCAATTGTGCAGAATTCCATTGGGTTAAAAATAACTTAAAAATTAAGGTATATGTCTAAAGTCAAATTGCTGTAATCATGTGCACCTAAATCTGTCTCTAGTTACCATGATGAAATCTGTAATCAGAATTACATAACATCTGAATGGATCCTTTCTATAACTAAAAATGTTCCTGAATACTTTTGAAAATGAAAACCTGAAATCTTTATTTTATTTCAGTCTTTGTCTTTCAATCTTTTGACTTTTAAGCATCACCAAGAAATGAAGAGATGGAATTATACATGTGACGCTTAAATTCATGCTTAGATAGGCAGTGTTAAGAAGAGGTATAATCTTTGTAAATAACACCTGGGGACAGATAATAACCAGTTACATTGATTTCCTTTCTCAGGATTTTAGTCACTGACGTTAGTCAGAGATTTGTAAAGGAATAAACAGTTCTGTATCAATAGATTTTGCAGATTTTGATAGAAAAGTTTAATTTCAGAATAAAGGCAACTTTAGACTGCATTGTGCTGCTATGTTCTTTGCATGAAACCTTTACATATGTTGCTTATTTCAATTCTGAGGAAAATGACAAATGCTCTTTAAGCATTAGATCACTTTTCTGTTTTCCTTCCAAATACCAACTGAAAGTTTGTGAGGAGCTCAGATGAAGATTTTAGTCTCTGCAGTACTTCACTTACTATTTTCATGCTGGAAATCCAAATCCTGTGGCATTTATAGCACTCCCACAGAGGCTCTAGGGCATGTGTGTATGTAGAGTTCCTGTTAGGTAATTGGTGCTTAGTTCCATGAAAAAGACACTGAGAATGGTTTGAGAAGCTGCTTCTCCAGCGAGCTCAGCAGAGCTGTATTCAAGTCTCCAAGGAGTGTATGGTTTGTACTGCCCTGTGCAGCTCTCCATGGCTGAGAGCAGTCTAAATAAACTCAGGAGCTGCTGTCAGGAATGGGATTTGAACCTATGCCTCTTATGTGGGGGAAGTTCACTGCTGGAGACAATACAGTGCTATAAAATTGTGTTAGTTATTAGGTGACACTACAGCTGTACATTTCAGTGCAGGAAATAGCATTCAAACATGGGGCTAAGACTCAAACTGCAATGGTGAAGAGCTGTGTAATGTCCTTAGACTGAAGCAGATTAGCAGTGCCATCAAGAAGTTTCTTTCCTTGTGTGTGCTATAACCTTAAAGCAGATGGAACAGTGACTCCAGGTGTCTCAGAGAATGTTTCTCCCTCCCTCCCTCCCTCCCCTCCTCCCTCCCTGCCTCCCTCCCTCCCTTTCTGTGCTGAGCTCAGCTTCAATGAACAGTGTGCACTTGAAAAGTCTTCTTAAGAAAAGGCTTCGTCTCATGTAACCTCTCCTATGCGGATTGCATTCTTTATAAACAGTTTAAACAAAGGCAACACACCTTAAGGCCTCTCGTAGGAAACAAGAATTTGAGGTGGTTGAAGGCTTTTTAACTGAAAGCTGGTATTTAGTGTTTTTTATTTTTTTGCCTTCCTTTTCATTTTATGTTTTGTTTGTTTTTCTTTCCCCTCCAATTTATATTATTTACCCCCAATCTGCAGATGTTTATCTTTGAGGGCTTTATTCCTGGAACTTTAGCATCTTTTTGCCTCTCATTGAGGCAAATGAGTTTACAAGGAGGTCTACACCCACTTTTTGCATTATAAGTCCATCTCAACTAATTTTATATCAGTATTTGAGTGTGACTCCCATTGAAGGATAAGTTACAGCATTGCGTTGTGGTTTAAGCCCAGATGGGAACTAAGTACCATACAGCTCAGTCCCCAACCCCTAGCCCAATGGGAAGAGAATCAGAAAAAGGTAAAACTCATATACTGAGGTAAGAACATTTTAATAGCTTAAACAAAGCAAAATATTAACTATTGTGATGAATATAATAATAAAAATGGAAAAGGAAAAAGAGAGAGAGGAACAAATCTCAAGAGAATCAAGTGCTGCACCCTCCAACTGCTCATCACCCACTGACCAATACCCAGCCCATCCCTGAGCAGCAACCAGTCCCTCCTGGACAACTTCCCCCAGTTTACGTACTGGACATGACATCCTAGGGAATGGAATACCTTTAGCCAGTTTGGGGCAGCTCTCCTAGCCATGAATCCTTCTGGCTTCTTGTGCATCTCTGCTGGCAGACCATGACACACTGAAAAGTCCTTGATTTAGACTAAATAATATCAATATTATTCTCATACTAGAGCCAAACCACAGCACTATCCCAGCTACGAGGAAGAAAATTAGCTGTTTCTCAGCTGCAACCAGGACACTCTTCTTTGTTAACAGAAGTTGTACTGGAAGCATGGCTTCGATGCAAGCTTAAATCCATGTAAAGTCAATACTTCCATGACTTTATCAAAATAAGGACAGTGAGTTGGAATGGCATTGTCTTTTTCTATATCATGTTGGTGAAAAGAGAATCATCAAAACCTGTAAAAATAGAACATTTTTCCTAAGTCAGAAAATAATTTTCTAAAATTTTGTTTTTCAAAGATACAAAAATGAATTACAAATATATTAAGCTGAAATGCCAAAGTAAAGATGGACAACTAGTCAACTGGCCTCTACAATATATTCTTTGTTGGGAAGGGAAGAGCTTCCCCAACTACAATGATTTGTCACTGTTGTTGACAGATGGAGTGCAGTAAATTCTGATCTAGTGTGAGACACTCAGCTTCACGTAATCCTGTAAAAGTCTGCAATGCCTGGTGTCCCCAGTGAGCTGAAACACAGATTGTTGCTTGATCACTACATCTTCACTAGAAGTCTGCTTGCTGTTAATCTTCTTTAGCGTAGAGTTGCAATTGGATGTTGGGGAGCATATAAAGAAATGGTTATAAGTAGTATATTACTTGAAAAACAGTTTTTAACCTTCTGTTGAAATGCTACGATGGACACCATGGGAAAAATACATTCTTTTGATTCAGTTAGGACATTTGAGGACAACAAGACTAGGAATAATTACTGGGTATGTTTAGTCTCTCTTTTTTTTTTTTCCCCCATCCCTAGTTTAACTCCTCTTATTGATTGAAATTTTGAAGTACATTGTAGTGTTACATTTCCCATATATACATAGGGAATTTATGTATTTAAGGGACTTTTACAGAGACCAGCATTACATTTCTGTGGTAACATGTAACGATGAGGTAGGATATATTGCCGTGGAATACTTAACCTTACTACAAACTCTTATCATATCACTCAACTTGACACACCTTACGTGTCCCAAAAGAGATGGTTGATAAGATGAAGCCCTGCAGCTGAACAAAAAGACTAAATAGTATAATTACACCAAATATTGGTCTATTTGATCATACCGGTCTGCCAGGATTATTAGCTTGCAAGTAGGAAGACAGATTTTATAACCCACAAATGCATATTTTTATACATTTCTCCTATTATATACTGAAGAGATACATATGGTCTGTGATACAAAAATGGCTGCAAAAGTGGCAATGCAGTGCATGCACGTACTGTGGAAGAGAACTTTATGAACATGTTATTTTTTTACTGTATCAATAAGTTTATCAGTTTAAATCAGGAACCAAAGTGACATGTAGTTTTATCCATAACAAAATTATTAGTCAATGCCATTTTCAATGATAATTTCTAAGCAAATGAATATTTTTAATGAGAATTAAATCCAGGCAGAATAATAATGAAACAGATGATCTAATTCAGTTGAACAACTATTCTATTAAATAGAATATTTAAGGCAATGGGAGATGAAGAGCACAAGTCAGGAAGAAAAGACAGTATGATTCCATAGTACTGCATAGTTTTCCTTTCCAGAAGGAAACAAAATAAGAATTATAGTGACAAATTGCAGGAAGGAAAGTTACACACTTTAATACTACATAGATGGAAATAAAAACAAACAAACAAATCACAACAAACAACAGGTCATAAAAGTCATGAGATAAGCCATGGGAAATATCTATTTCCAACTCATGGCCAGACCATCGAGTGCAGTTTTCTCGTTTCATGACTGTGTCAAAGGATAGATGGACCATGGGGATGAAGTGATCTTTTATTATTTCTGTCAAGGTAAGAACCTAAAGGGAATTGTATTCTTTCAATAGAAGCATACAGATTGTTTTAGTTAAAAAAGATGCCTATGCAGAATGCTGGTGGTGTGCAGTGTCAGAACAATCAGGAGGAAAAACTATTTCACTAAAACCTGAGGTTGCTGGCTCTTTTCCCCATGCAGTGTTCATGACAGTAGTCTCCAGCTGTTTTCCTTGGGATACTGCTCTGGGGCATCCAACCTCCAGGGTACAAAGTGTAGTAACTTTTAATTTCAAACTCCAACACCTGCATGAGGGAGGGAGCTCTGGTCCTTGATAACATTTAGTCATTGGCTTCCCTGAAAATAGGAATGAGCCATAATACATCCCTGGACAGATAGGAGACATGAGGGGATAATAAGTCTTATGATAAATGCACACTATTGATTTACTATTCTGGCTTTTAGAATCTGAATACCCATGGCATTTACCCAGGGATGCATGTGAAGAAGGTCCATATGGAAATATTTGCTATGCATCAAAACCAGGTACTTAGGGTTTTGCATAGTTTGTCTAAATCACTCAGATCATTCTCAGAACTTCTATAAGTAGTTTTAAGAACATACTGAACTAAAAACCTTTAAATAAAATCATGTGTTCATCGCTCCTCACCTTTGTTAAATACTCAAAGTGAAATTTCATTTTGTTTTTGAAACACAAGTTTAAAAGAAAAAGGAATCAAATATCTGATCTGGAGACAACAGAAATGCCCCCCTGGTGCTGCACTTGAAAATACTGGCCTCTAGCCATGCACACATTTAACCTTGTGAGGAAAGATTTGCAGGGACAGGACATCTAGAACTTTCTGTTGAGTTTACCACATTGTTCTATCACAGTAGAACTGTCTGTTAACTATTACAGTCAAGGCATGCAGCTTACTATTTCCTAAGATGAATTTTAATTTCCACTGAACAGCCTTGCACTTTATGATGCGGCCCTGCTGTCATACCCTTTCAGATGTATACATTTTATTAGTGTAAAAGCTTTGCTTGAATTTCCAAACCTGTCTTACAATAACAGAACATTATGTTAAGGTGTTCTCCTCTGGAACACTAAAGCTAGGAAGGCATCAGGAGTATGTCTGAAGATGATAACGTTAAGTGAAAAGCCTCTTCAACACGTCGGCACAGATCCAGCTAAAGACAGGACATCCCCTGTTGCATGTTATGCTGCTTCTACTGGTATTAAGGAATTTCTTAGACCATAAAAGATATATCCCAGCAGAGAATATCCAGCTAATCTTCTAGTGTTAGAAGAAAGACTTTTTTATAGATCAGATTAGTTAAACAGATTTTTCTGCAAGGGAAAGAACTATTAAAAGATATATATTTTAGGACTGACAATCAGCAGAATTAGTGTTTCATATAAAATGTATTTTCCTTTAGGGACACAATTTGTTCCTGATATTTCTCCTTAGCAGATCAGTTTCCAAGGAGACTAAAAATAAATAGTTTCCTTTAAAAACAAAATGGTGACTGAGTTAGCATGCTCCTGTGAAACAGCAATTATTTCTGACAGGTGAAAAGGCCATTAGATAGGAATTGATTTTCAGAGGTGCTGTGAACTCTTAGTTGACAGGAGCTGTGTGCGCTCAGCACCTCTGAACATCAGGGTCAGTCTTCTTGCAAGGTGCTGAATGACCTCAACCCACGGAAAGTTTTCCACACATTTCAGAAACTGGCCTTTAGAAATGAGACAAGAAATCTGTAAGCCCAAATACATACTGTGAAAATGCTGAAACGCGGTCCCTGAGCTGTCACGTTGTCCACTTTAAATGACATTGAATTTGGCATCATGAGATCCTGAGAAAGCCACTGAACTTCCCTGTACTCTTTCCACTTTTATTCCTTCTGTGTCTTGTCCTTCTAAACAGTATCAAGACCTGTATTGTCTTCTTATGCTTATGAATACAGTGCCTAACACTACTGGCCTCTACTATCAGCTGGAAACCCTTATTACTATGAAATGGCTGTTCACAAATATGAAAATGAAATATAACTATTTACAGAAGGGGTTTTCACTTTGCTAAAGCTATGCAGTACCTCAGTGGAAATCCATGAGTGAGAATACAGGTGTGTTGTGCTCTTAGTTAGCCCTCCACATTCTTCTAGAGAAGAATTTGAAAATATTCATTTAAAAACAAATTCTGAAATTGTGATCCACTCAAACCACTGAAATATAATTAATATACGGAAAAACCAATACAAAGCATGAAAACAGCAATTTGAATGAGAGAGAACAAATAAGTACTAACACAGATGAGACATCAAGAATTATACGCAGGAGAATCTATAATTGATAAGCAACTTTTTTGTAATGTTTTCATTTTCTTTCGTCTTCATGCAGAATCACGTTAAATCTGCCTTTCAAAGATCAGTGAACACTGGAGTCCGAACTACTGAGCCATGATTCCAGAACTTTGCGATGCAAGCATCTCTTGTTACATCATGATTCTCTTTTCTTTCATCCTTTCCATACATGTCATATGTCATATGTGCTACAGCCAGTTAATTTCATAGTAGCAAAAGAAGAAGCTGTGCAATCAACATAAGTATGCTGGTCATATTTATGGGTCAAGTTTTGTACTTAAAAACAGCTTAGAAAGGTGACTCTTCTGACTGTTGCTGAGGGTTCTTTAGTTAGGTCCTTCTATTGTGCTTAATTTCCTGACTCTATAAAGGGTGGTTAACAGCATTTGATTTAAAAAAACCCAGCCAAACAAAACAACTCACAAATTACGGTGGGATAGGGTTAATGCTTGTAGACACCCTTGGTGTTCTTAGATAGCATCTGGTTTAAACAGTGACATGTACTTCATCTACAGAGGGTTTTGTGGACAGTTGTCCTGTGATGCTCACTGACCTGCTCAGTGTTCAGGTAACATAAATGTAGCTGGGAAACAACAATGTTTAAGATCGTGATTGCACTAGCATGGATTTTGCTTGGTACAGTATTTTAGATATTACTCCTTTTTCCATCAGATGGGTGAACGGAATATATGCATTTCTGGTAGGGTATTTAATAAAACAGTGACAAGAACAGTATGGCTAAAATGATGAAATTTTCATAGATTTATGTTTCCTGGATTCAAAGGGAATTATTTGGGACTATGCTTGTGTTTTGGCTCCTGCAACATTCCTCAACAGTCTAGACTAGAAGTATGCTCTCAAGTACCAATATTTGGAAATTGTCCTAAAATGAAACTCCTTTATCAAATCCTTTGCACCACAGCCCCCAGACAGGAAATACCTACATGAAAAACCTCGATCTAAAAACTTTGAATAGCTTGACTAAATTCTTACTTTGACTCTTTGAAAAGGACTCTTGAGAGCTGAAATGTGTGCACTGAGCATTTAAGACCTATATCTCACAAAATGAAACTTGACTCCAGACAGGTTTCATTAATTGGGAGAAGTTGTGATGATAAGCATTGCTTTACTTTTCCTTCTTCCTAGTGGTAAAGGATGATAAGATTACATTGTGCTCTATCTTAACTGTCAAAGTAAAGAGACTTCATGTTACTAAAGTTGTCACTTCATATAGTCATAATGAAACTGCACTAAACAATTTCTGAGTGCTTGGCACATTCTCACAGCTTTCATCCCCAGTAACAGGTCACATAAGACAGCAAAGGCTCGAGATCAGTACAGAGACCTTCATACAAGTTCCTGTTAACCTATGCAGGGCTAGGCTTTTTCAGTGCAATGACGCTTCCTCATTGATGGGAAGGCCACAGCAATGGTTTTGTTATTGTCATCAGCTGCGAGCTGTCTTTATAAGGAATTGCATTTTGAAAACAGTAAAACTTATCTTTTAAAGACATAATACAAAAATAATATGTAACAATGATCAATTTAAAAAAAATAATTTGTTTTTATTTATTGACTTAGTTTATTATCCTGCATTTTATTTTGAATTAATACTTACTGTTTAGGACATGACCATCTTTCTGACAAGCAGAGAGACTTTCAGTTTTAGATCTGTTTATTGTGATCTGTTTTCTTCCCACAATCCAAACCCCACTTTTTTTAGTTTTCCTTTCATCTGAAAATGAAAGAAGTAATAGAAATAAAGGAGCACATTGTAGGTAAGAGGTGCCTTGCAATAGTAAACGAGAAAAATAAGGTTAGAATGCATCCTCAGCAAGTTTGCTGATGATACCAAACTGGGGCAGTGGCTGATACACCTGAAGGTTGTGCTGCCATTCAGGGGGACCTCAATAGGCTGGAGAGTTTGATGGAGAGAAACCTAATGATGCTCAACAGGGGCAAATGTAGGGTTGTGCACCTGGGGAAGAATAACCTCAAGCACCAGTACAGTCTGGGGGCTGACCTACTAGAGAGCAGCTTTGCTGAGAAGGACCTGGGGGTATTGATGGATGACAAGCTGGCTATGAGCAGCCCTTGTGCCCAGGAGACTGAATGGTATCCTGAGGTGTATGGAGAAGAGTGTGGGCTGAAAGGCAAGAGAGGTGATGCTTCCCCTGTACTTGGCCCTAGTGAGGCCACATCTGGAGTTCTGTATCCAGTTCTGGGCTCTTCAGTACAAGAGAGACAAGGGGCTTCTGTAGTGGCTGCAACTGGGGGCACAAAGATGATGAGAGATCTGGAGCAACTCTGTTAAGAGGAGAGACTGAGGGAGCTGGGCTTATTTAGTTTGGAGAAGAGAAGGCTGAGAGGGGATCTCATTAATGCATAAAAGTATCTCAAAGGCAGGTGCCAAGAGAATGGTGCCAGACTCTTTTCAGTGGTGCGCAACAACAGGATGAGGAGCAATGGCCATAAACTAAAACACAAGAAGTTCCACTCAGTATGAGGAAGAACTTCCTTACACTGAGGATGGCAGAGCACCAGAACAGGATGCCCAGGGAGGTCATGGAATCTCCCTCTCTGCAGACATTCAAATCCCACCTGGATGAGTTCCTGTGTCACCTGCTCTAGGTGACCCTGCCTTTGGCAGCTGCATTGAACTAGATGATCTCCAAAGGTTCCTTCCAACCCTAATGATTCTGTGTTGCTGTGGGCAAAAAAAAAAAAAAAAAAAAGGCAAAAAATGTCTCATACGTTCTGTCCTTCATAACACAGTTACCTTTTCCTTGGTCACATTTTGCAAAAATGATGCTTTCATATGTGCTGTGCTTTCCTTAGCATTGACCTATTGGTCAAAAGTTTCAACTATGATCAATTCCAGAGACTAAGTCTCAAGGAGGAGTATTTCCTCACACTCAGAAAAGGAAGTGGCAGGATACACTTCCCAGGATCAAAGAGCAAAGGCCCTTTTTTTAGAGGATATAGGTTACATGTTATATTAGAGTCCTGAGTAAGTTTAGGGAATAAAATTCTCAATATAGCTAAAACAAATAAATAAATAAGTTGCCATTAGGTCCTTAATCTATTTAGAAATAGGAGACTCAACCTATGCTGGCAAAATAGCTTTATCATTGCAAATAATCAGAGTAGTAATGAAGGTAATTACCTGTGGTAGGTATTAACATATTTTTCACAAGATTTCTTCCTTTCATCACCTCTCTAGAAAATGACTTATCAAATACACATGGGGTTATACGCCTAGTAGAGTCAGACCCCATACATTTGTTTTAGGCAGGAAAAATGTGTAAATGAGGAAAAATGTGTAAATGCGTGGGTCTTAATATTGCTTATTTACACTAGTATAATTTTGTACCAGGAAGATAAGGGACCTTTATAAAATGAGAAAAACACCCACTGGATGCACAAAGGTACTCCCTGGCTGAACTGGAGTATGGATTTGATAAATGCCTCTAAATGGAAAATTTCTGCTCCCCAAACTGACCAGGAAAAAAAAACCAAAAAAAGAAAAGGAATGTGTCATAGATGGGGTGGGACAAAAAAGGAATGTGTCATAGATGGGATGGGACAAGCTATATTCTTTTCTAGTTATTCCTACTGTGTGGGACACATAAGGGGCCCCAGGAGCTAAAATATAAGTACAGGTGACTGTGAGATCCTGACCTGAATGTGAGTATGGCAAAGATGTTTAAAATATGCTGTTTTTTTCCTTTCCAGCCTTAGGTTGAGGATAGGAATAATTGGAAGTTATGCTTGTTACATTTCATCTTGAGTTTTTGGAAGCTCAGTCTTCGCTAAAATCGAAAAGGAGGTATTCTATTAGAGCTTTTGTTCTGTGTATCTGCCTTCCTGCATTGATCATGCCCCTTTCATAGAACTCTAGAAACAGGAGTACGTGGGCAGAGAGATGTTTCTTTTGAGGTAAATCAGGTAGTGGGAAACAGGAAGACATGCTTAATTAAATCAGGACTCACTTGAAAGAGGGTTAAAAATATGAAAGTACAGTAAAAAATTATTACAGTGTTTAAATGAGGTAAACCCCTGTATATGTAGAAAAGGCAGAGTTCTGTACCTCTGCTGCAGGGAAATCAGAGAAATGGAGGTCTGCTTGAACCTGGTTGGCTAATTAAGAAAAGGTGGCTAGAAAATCCTGTTTTCTGGAAAAACATCACACCAGTAATGTGACTACTATCACTTGTGGCTACCCCTTATTGTTGACCTGTAGTGCCCAGGTGCCCACTTACATCTGGGTGATAGTTTGTGTCAGCTTTGGCAGGTGGGTGGAAAAAGACACACTCTCATCAGTTTCTGGATCCACAGTGACTCCTCTTAAATGCTTCGCCATTGTTTCCCCTTTTCCATCAAGTAATAATCTCGTTTCAATCTAATGAGGAGTAGAAAAACAAAGATTTTTTTCCTAGGATTACAGTGTTGTAGAACCTGTTTTTTTCAATTTACTGTGCATTTTCCCAAGCCCCTGACACAAGCTTGCATTAGAGACAGAGTACAGATATAGAGGAAGCAATGGCCAGCAGAAACAAAGCAGATGTTTTCCCTCTGTCCATGAAGAGAAAAGATAAAAACAGTGTTACTGTCCGTCTGCTTGTCAATACATCCATGATACTTCAGTGTGTGTTACTGGTGCCATAAAAGTGTCAGTCAGGATAAATTCATGAATAATCTGATTAGAATCACTCAGTGTGAGTCTCTTGTCAACTTTACTAGTGAGAGACATAACCTCTCTTGACCACAGGCCAAATTCACTTATATCAGCAGAAAGAACACTGATGATTTCAATGGGTGTATAATCAAACTCTTATACTCTTATACTTATAGCATATGTTTTTACATATCTTTTGGTGTGTATAAAATTTTATTTTGCTTTCTTTGTTGTTTCCCTGACAACGCTTTTCTATTTTGTTGCCTTGAGGAGGTTTTATTTAGGTGGCAAATACCTCTATGGCACAAATATATCACAAGAAAGTGCTTACACAGTATGCTTTATCCTGTCCTAAGTACAGGAGCAATATATGTCATAACACATAGCAGAAATAATTGCTAGTAAGATGCAGTTCTACACATTTAGCCTTTACTGTAAGTGGATATAATGTTGTAGCGCAAATTGTGAATTAGAGCAGCAAGTTCTTCTACTGATACCAGAAGCCAGAGAAGCAATGTCTAGCATACTGCTTTGAACATTTACCATGCAGCTTGTACTATTCTAAGTTTTCAAGGATGCATTCTAGATTTCACCTGGTACAGGGAATAAGGAAGGAAATAAATTATCTATAATTTATAACAGGATTTTCTCTTTTTACATAATAATAATTTAATCCTAGATTAAACTCAATAAATATACAACACTGCTTCAATGCATTCAATGACATCAGGATATATACAATTAATTCTGATGTCATGTCCTAGATAAAAGGAGAGATTGATTAAAGTGTTTTGACTTGTTCATACAACAGCTAAAAAAAAGGTGTCTCTTTTTCTCCCTGGTATTCTTGGCTGATTTGAAGAAAGAATGCTTCTGAAAAAAAAGGAGGAAAATATAACTGATGCAAAAGTTATTCAGAAAAGACTGACATTTTTTCATATAATAATAAAGTAATACCTTCTAAGCTACTTACCAACACACTGCTAACTGACACTTCGATAACAGACTAGTTTGACCTTAGAGGTTAGCAATGACATTGCTTTCTGTACATGACAGTCCTTACTAGGGCTTTCTGAGCCTGTCTGAAGTGTTTGCCTTTACATAATAAATTGGCACAATGGTTGCAGTATAACAAAATGAAGCTTGCTAGTCTTTAGAAGTCTGAAATCTTACCTGCCATCTGAAAAAGAATGTACCTGCTTTGCTTGCAATGAAGAACTTGCTTCCAGGACTCTGAACTTGCCCTTTTACGTCTGTGATATGACAGTTATACAAAAATGAACATAAAAAAAAAAGAAATAAAGGACATAAGAAAAGACTCTCTTTGTGTCAAACCCCACTGCTTAAAGCTTAAGAACAATGCTTATTTGAGTAAGTAAACATCTTTCTTATTCTTTCTTGAAAGAGACTTTTCTTTGGTGAAAAACTTAGAAAAAACAGAATTTTAATGTTTTTAGTGTAAATACATATTTTATCTTCCTCACCATTAGATGTGTGTCATGAGTTTACTCTAGAAGTATATTTTTCAGAGCAGGAAAATAAAAGTTTAAAAGTACAGTGTAAACAGATTTTTAGTAGTTTTATAGGCAGTT
Organism: Anabacerthia variegaticeps; assembly: GCA_035583185.1. Classification (NCBI taxonomy): domain Eukaryota; kingdom Metazoa; phylum Chordata; class Aves; order Passeriformes; family Furnariidae; genus Anabacerthia; species Anabacerthia variegaticeps. The sequence continues at coordinate 57,249,615 of JAWWEW010000131.1, read as the reverse complement.
ATGATCAAAATATAAATTTATTGAGATTTCCAAACAGAAAAATCTCTCAAAATCGATGTTTTGGTTGTCTAACCCAAATAAAGGCTTTTGACAATTCTACTAGATATTTATTCACATCCCACAGCAGTTAAAAGCATTCAAAAATGTGATTTTTAGACATAAAAATTTTGTAAGTGGAACTTAAGATACTAAATTGCTTAGCTTTTTCCTATCTATTGAAGGTAAAGCAGCTGTAATTCACTGTATATTTTAAGCTGTGCTGTATATTTTAAGCTAATGTTTGAAAATTCTCACGCATTTTATTTAGGGAAAATAATTTTTCACTGAAATATCTTGTTATTTATTTTGTTTTTAGAAACTAAGTAATTTTTAAACCACTTAGCACTGTAATTTTGTTTGAGGGAACAATTTTAACAAACTTTTGAGAATTTAACTACAACTATTCAGAATAATTTTATCTAAAATTCATATTTCTATATATACTTTCATTGTTGATAAAGAAAATTAAGATCTAGATCTACACTGCATTCTTTGAATCTGACTAAATACTCTCTTTAGTTCAGTTTTTGAGTTTGGGGTGTGTAGACAAATTCCCATTCTAAGGATCTTATAACTGTCGCCAAAATATTTGGATCTTTGTAATTTGAATTTTGAACACAATTCAACATTTTCCTAGACATTTGCAAAACAGAGAATTCATTAATTTATTGTACCTGACATTTCTAGTTATGTTTCTCATTTCCTCTTCCATTACTTTGGAAGTTCTCTTTCTTATAACCCTTTTTTTTAAAAAAAACACCTACATTTCAAACGCTCTTTGTTATACCTTGCCACTAAATTCCAACTTTATATCTCACATAAAAGGTTTTGTTCTTTTTACTTTGGCATTAATTCTTAGTTAATCATATTATTCCTCATCCTGTAATTATACCTTCCTATTCTCCTTTTACTGTAACTCCTCTGTGTGACAGTTCAGATATTGAAGCATCCATAGTGCCAGCCCTTGTCTCCTGTAGGAGAGGGATGGGAAGTAAATGGGCTCATGGGACCTGTTCCCAGTGAAAGGTCCTTCATCAGAACATGCGTTGTGGACCTGAGAGAGGCAAAGTCTTGTGTGGTGCATCCAGGGTGGTGATTTGTAGCTTTCTGGAGGGTGGCATAGCATTATACTAGTGACACTTCTATGGGAAAAAAAACTAGGAAGGGAGTAATTTAAAAGAAGAAAGTCTCCACTGCAGTACACTGTGGGGATGGTGTTTACTGACTGGCAAGAACAGCCACAAGATCTGATCCCTGTTCTGAGAGACTTTTGGGGGTGTCTAGTCAAGACATCCTTAGAACAAAACTGCTCATCAGCTCTGGAGTTGTGCTCTGTAGCTCTCATTCTTCCTGAGACTGACAGGTGGGGGCAGTGACAGCTTTGCTTCTGGAGGCTAAGGAAGGACAGTGTGTGCCTCATCCAGCTGCCTCCAGGTAAGCCTGGCAAACACCAAACCACTGTCTTGCTCTTCTGTAGGGGAACTACTTCTGTGTCATCTCCTACAGCTGCTGGAGTGATGATCCTAGGTGTTTCTTATTGATAAGATGATTAGGTACAACTGAAAGGTCATCAATGTTTTTCCCACCAAGGTGTCCAATGGGCAGGGTAGAAGGCATGAGGAGTTCCTGTCTCAAGTGTTGTCCTTTATTCACAAATGTGAATGAAATCCATGCTGGTGGAAACATCTGGAAATCAGAATGACTGAATTCTGAATTCACTGAATGAATTTGTGAATATTTGTAACTACTTTTTTTCTCTGCCTTATTCTCCCAAGTGTGATAGAAGAATGTCCTTGTCTGATATAAGTTTACCCCTACTTCTTTGTCTTTTCCTGTAGAACTTCCAGTTTTTATTGCACTGTAAGATTATACTTCAGCAATATCCTACCAATAAAGTCTGCTAACATCCAGCTTTGATAGAGTTACATAAGCATTGGTTTGAGATACGTGAGGCATAGTGACCTGAATTTCTTCCAAAGCAACTACATTTATATTACTAAAGTGTAACTGGTTCCACAGAATGTGCGCCCTTAGGAGAAACTAATGAATTTTATTATGTTTCAAGGGGTTATTGGAAAGTAAGCTGGTTATAAATGCTGTGGGCTAGGCTATCCATGTAAATCAAAGTAGTTGTATCGAATTAGTGAAGCTAAATTATTTGTTACTGTTAAGAAGCTGGTTCTATAATCTCATTTGTTAAAAGAAGTACTGGTCTGACTGATTATAAAAATTTTATGGCAATACTGTATCAAGTTATCATTCCCATTCACAGAAGTCTGGATTGATTTATCGGGTTCAGCCCTAAGAAAGTTGCAAATTTAGCTGCTTTTTAGAGGAGGTACAGCTGCCTTCTCTACTGCTGTTTCTTGGCTTGGAGCAGTGGTGGAGTTGCTGAAAACTATTCAAGGAAAAACATTGTTTCTTTGTCAAAACCAAATTATATCTAGCAAGTGTTGACCATAATTCTTTGATGTGAGAAAGTCAAAACTTCTCAAACATCTTGCTTCATTTTGAATATGCTTTGCTATGATTGTGCACTGATTACTTTTGTCAAACATTGTTTCCAAATTTATTGTTTTGATTTTCAGGCCAAATCCGATCAGTAAATTTAATTGTACAACTCTTCATACTTTTTTCCACAAGGGGTGGATACTGCTGTGGTTTCAGTTGGAATGGACTTAATTTTCTTAATTTTTCTTTTCTTAATTTTCTTTGTAGTCACTGGTATAGTGCAGTGTTTTGGATTCAGTGTGAGAACAGTGTTGATAATACACAGATATTTGGTTGTTGCTGAGCAGTGCTTACCCAAGTCAAGGACTTCTCAGTTTCTCATGCTCTGCCAGTGGGCACAAGAAGCCCTGAGGGATCATGGACAGGAGAGCTGACCTGAACTGGTCAAAGAGATATTTCACACCATAGAATATCATGCCCAGTATAACAACTGGGGGGAGTTATCTGGGATGGGCAGGTCGATGCCCAGGGATGGGATGGAATGGGCGTAGGTCAGTACGTGGTTGTGCATCACTTGTTTATATTGGATTTTATTTATCTATCTCTTTTGCCTTTATTATTATTGTATTATTTTATGCTTTTAAGTATTAAACTCTTCTTAAAAAAAAACTTATCTTAGCCCTCGAGTCTTACATTTTCCTGATTCTCTTTCCCATTGCACCCTGGGGAGGTGGGGGGTGTGAGTGAGCAGCTGCCTGGTGCTTCTGTTGATGCCCACAACAGCAGTATTTCTCATACAGTATTATCTGGAATATTTCAAAAGGTCCTGAATGTGGTTTGGAAAGATTATCGGAATAATGCTAATCCCTACTTATTCCTAGAGGTGACTGCTGAAATGTTATGAAATTACTGTCAAACCAGTAATCTTTGATGGTTTATGTAAATACTGAGGAAAACTATAAATCTCTTTGTAAACATACTTCTCTCTGTTGGTCTTGGAATCCGAGCAATCCAAGGCCAACTCAGCTGAAATTAAATGGAAAACTAAAGATAGATCCTTTAACACTGCTTAAAAATTTCATAAAAAATTCATAAAAATAAATTTGACAGTGTAAGAAAGTTACTGTAATCAATTCATTTTAGAAGCTTGGGGCAAAAACTGACTGGAAAACAATGTAGAATTTTACAAACAATTTCAAATATGGACTCCAAAGAAAGGCAAAAAAAGAAGATGATGCGATGCAGATCTGCTTGGAACAACTAATACTCTTAGAAAGAATATTGAGGCTATAAAGAAGGGGAAAAGAATGGATTGATGAGCAAAAAAGATATATTTTAGATGTTTGGAGATACAGTGAAAAAAACCATGAGAATTCAAACTGAGGTAGACCTTGCAAAAGATATTTAAACTACTATTCAGCTGTTCTATGGACACATGGAATGGATAAAACAAAAAAAAAAAAAAAAAAAAGGAAGTGGATTATTAAATAGAAAACACAGGTTGTGTCAAAAAAAAAAAAAAAAAGATAAAATTAAAAAGAAAATAAAATCTTTTTTTTGTATAAAATAGTGATCCAGACAGAAAATACAATAAAACAGTTGTCTGGACCTCCGTGAAACATTCAATATCATCCTACATAGGAAATTCAGTAAAATGCATAGTGTGTCAGAGGTTTAAAACAAGCAGAAATAATTTTAGGACAATCTTGTTTCTTTAATCACCTTGACAGAAAAAGAAGGAGTTTTTCTAAAGCGCATTGCGACAAGCAGTTGGGAATCAGTATAGAAAGCAATTATTAGACATTTTATGAAGGTGAATATAGAAAGTGTATATTAGTACATTTTGCCCAGCATTTGTGAATTCTGTGAAATGTGATATTTGAGCTTGCTGCAACCACTTGGAAAGAAATTGTCTCACTACAGCTGAGAAATGGACTAAAGTCCTAAGAGTCATTTATTAGTTTCTGCTTCTGAACAAATTCCAATTGAAAAGACGAGACTGAATGACTGAAGAGGAGGAAACCCCCACCTTGATTCCCCCCTCCATTCCCAGTTACATCTGTGTGAACTAAAATCCTTTAGCCTCTGTGTCTCTGAAAAGCTTAAGCATTGAAACACAATAAATACATCCATTTATAGTTTCAAAGGAATGGACACAGAATGTAAATAACACTACAGCTTAGGCATGATGTCCTGGGTTTGCTACAACATTCAATCAAAATTTTTCCAACCACTTGGCTTAGCAACATCGATCCACTCTACATAGATTATGCAAGATGATTTTATCTTGGTTTCTTATAATTAACATCAATTATTTTCTTCATTGCTTGCAAACATCCAGCTGTACCTTCAATTTAGATATATGCTATCATATAAAAAATACTGGGAAAACTGATAAGGAGTGTGACCTCTTATCCAAAGACCAGACACCCCAGCTGAAATATGTTACATTTATTCACAGTTTGGGTGCCAGACACTCTGTTGTGCCACCAGAACCCTGACCCGGAATGACTAAAGTCATGCAAGAAAGTCTTTTATCATCCCAGTTTCTTCAGTCCTTTCAACAAATGTTGTCAATTATGTCATTTAAATATGTTGGCTATGGTGAAAAATTGCCTCCTGACTGGTCTTTAAGGTGAGAAATAGTCATCTCTGAACTCAGAAGACAGAAAATGAGACTCTCAGTCCCAATCTCCTTTAATTTACAATGTTCTTTATTTCGCTGCTCCTGCCTCCAGAACGGCTTTCAGCTTTATCAGGGCATGCACACTTCTGGTAGTGAAAGGTCACTGATTAATTCACTCTACAACACAGTGCTTTGTGAACTTTTCAGATGTAAATTCTATTGTTCTGCTTGTTGGAGAACATGTAACTGGAAAACATAAGCCTGTTCCAACCTAAACCATGAATGCAAAAGGACAAAAAGGAAGGATTCTTTAAAGAAGCATCACTAATTAGGTGAATGAAATTAATCTGCAAAGGGCCTGGTCTGCTAAGTTGCTTTGCTTGTGACATGTTGAAGGGCTTCTACTCAGTTGTTCTCAGTGGAGCCTGTTTTTCTAAGTATAAGAATTGCAACTTGTGCTCACAATCAGGATTATTTAAGTTTTAAGAAAGGAAAACAAAGAAAAAAAGGAGAAAAAAAGTCTGCTGATGAAAACTAACTAGTGCAACTGTATTCATTTCATGGGAGTTGCCTTTAAATGCTTTGTCTTGAGGGTCTGGGGGGCAAATTGCAACAGTAATACTTTGCATTTAAAAGGTAATATACTGAAAATATAAAAGTGTTTCATGGCATTTGCTGAACTTTCAATTCTGGACAGATGCTTGACGGACTTTTTCTGAGCAGGTCATATCACATTAGACCCAACTGTTTTTTAAGCTTCCACAGATCAATGTAGTTTCTCTTTTCTGACCTTCTTGACATATTTCTGGGTACAGCCTCTCAGTTTAAAGCCAGGACAGGGGCATTTTAACTTCTGAAGGCAATTGCTAAATCAAATATTAATATATTTTAAGAATAGCACTGAAATTGCAATCTTTTTCCTTAGCATGAGCTATAAGCAGACACTAGATAACACAATAAAACACCTCTCTGTAATTCCCTTCCTCTGTTTCCTTGCCTTTCAGTGTCCTACAGGATTTTTGTCCATGTAATTTCAGAATTCTAAATCCCCTTTCTTTATCACAACTTCCCTTTGCCTTTGATTTTCGCTTTCTTTTTTGAATATCGTTTGTGAGCACAGACATCTTGTTTCTTTGATACGGTTTCAAGAGAAGCACTTTCTTCTGTAAAGTGTCCCCACATTACAGTCAGAGCTAGGTTTTTAACCATGTTTATATAAGTAAAGGGATAAGGCAATTAGAAAACTCTCTATGTTTAAAAAGAATGTTAGTTTCACTTCTTGCTTCTCAGTTGAAGTCTAATCAGATGATTAAAACTCATGAAGACTTTGCACAGGTGCTGTTGTCAAAGACTTTAGGCCAAGGGCTGTATGTGGGACTAAGAAAGATCATAATTGCACCCTCCTGGATATGAACTGTACAGTTTCACTAATCTGGAGCACATAGTGCCTCTTCTGCTTTTTCTATACCACACAAGACAAGACTTACTCATGCAGGAGGAGTTCTTGGAGATTACTTTGTATTTAAGTGCAGTCTCTGGTCTATATATTCTGCCCCAGTCATTAGATAGAAAAAACCTCATATATTAAGGACACAACTGGTTCATGTGGAAAGTGAAAAGAGAAATTTGCAAAGGAATAGAGCTGTTTCATGTTATCTACCCACACAAGATGGAAACAACTTTTAATATGTGAATGCATAATGGAATCTCAGGCAGTTTATTGTAGTTCCTAAAACCAGGTAGCAACTGATGGTTGTCTTTTCTGCAATGTAAACTCAAAGATTTCATTAGTTTGAATGAATGTTTCTTGAAACTATACATTTACTATCATGGTAAATCACTGAAGATTTCTCATTAAATCAATGTGACATTTATTTCCTCTGTTTGTAGCAAATATGCTTCATTTTATCATAGATGGAAATTATAAAGGGTAGAAGAAGGTGTCTTAACATATAAAGAAGTAGGGGCTAGAAAAAAGGGTCTTGGACCCTCTTGAATTTTTATTTTATACTGCAACAATATAAAAAATAATCAATTAATTAATCATAATTTAGGTAGAGGGCAGCTAGTTTAATGTTTTTGACTGGTTATGATTTATAACTATTGCTTATAAAGTGGTTTATTTTTCATCAAAATTTGTGGATTTAAGAGTGGGGAGAGACTTCTGACACAGGAAAAAAGATAGCATTTCAGAGTTTGTTTAGCACTGAAAGATATTATGTGCTCATGGGCAAAAATAGTGGGGTCTGATAGGTAAGGCTGGGCATAAAAACCAGCTACAATATCACACATTCATGTAATGTTCAAAAAAATCCCAGCACATCTTCACCACACAGAGACCATGGGACATTAAAGTATGGGTGAACTTTAGACACCTAGGAACAAGGAGAGACAGGATGCTATTCTTTATGCTACATTATTATACCTGAAAACTCTGAAATTAGAAGTACTTTTCAGTTCATAAGTACATAGCTAAGTAATCTGCATGTGAGCAAACAGAAATCTCCCACCTCTCTTTTCATGCTGCTGACCAGCATCCTGGGTTTTGTGTTGCAAGAGCCTTTACTTCAGACATTTCTCTGTTATGTTTCCATTGACTTCAAAATATGTCTTTAAAAACCGCAATCTAATATCCAGCACCTGCAAAATATTGTGAAGTATTAGGAACAGTTGTAATGAAAACTGACTGCAAGCGTCATAACAACAGGTGACATTATTCATAACCTAGAGTTATAACAAGGTTATGATGTAAACTCAGTGATCATAGATGAAATAAGCCAGCTACAAACGTGAAAATATCCTGAACTTTAGAAGTAATACAACCAAATATAATAAATCTTGCCTGCAAATGTAATAAGGCCCTTAACTGAAATGTAATAAAATCTATCAACAGCTGCAATGTATATGGAACATATTATATAGCTTTACTATGAATTATACCCCCTGCTGTTTATGGACTCCACAATGTCATGCTTTGTCTTCTTCCAGAAAATCAAGTGCTACGGGACTAAGTGTTTTCCAATTTATATTAAGTATGACAGTGTGCTAATACAAAAAATGTTGAGGGTGAAAATGAAATTTTCAATCCAGATGTGTTCCTTCATCATCTGCTAGCATAAGAGAAAGGATGTGGTCTACCACATGTGGCTCAAACACTTCCTCAGCTAGACAAGGTAGGAACTGAAATGGATGTTCTGGGTAACTAATATGTTCCTCTACTCCTAACAATATAAATACAAACTCCAAGAAATAAGGAATTTTGATGAGTGATGTGGCAGGGGAAAAGTTCAGTCTGCCTGATCTTTACGTGCTTCTCTTTCTTGGCTTCTGAAATTTTATTCGAGGGTAATATATATCATTTCCTGGGAAGTGCCAAGTTGCATCTTCTTTACTGGACTCCTATCCCAAGAAATGAGAAGGAAGGGCTGATGTGATGTGTCTCACTAGCTGCCATCTGTTTGTGATAATCTTGTGCACCTCTACAGTTCCTGAAACAACAAAAAAACTAGTACTGCAGCTCAGCAGAAACATAGATGTTTATAAGGTAAAATATCAAAGGGAAGATCTTGATGGTTTCTTTGTGTACTGAAGTGACCTGATCTTCTAAATCCTTTGCAATGGAGGACTTACCTCTGACTGTCATGATGATTTTATACCAACCCATTCCAAACGCAAATGTTTCCATTTCAAATGCAATGCACACAAAACAAACACTATATGGTTTCAAGAGCTGTTTATGTTGTTCCGTCTCCAGACATGCCACTGTCCCCGGTTTGCTTTCTGTCACTTTGCCTTATGGATGCAAATGTGGTGTCATATCACAGCAAATTGTTGGGCAGTCTCCTGACATTTCCAGCAGCAAACAGCTCACTACTAATGTGAATAAAAAAGCCTAACAATATTATCTCTTAAAAAAAAAGTTATTAGAGAACACTTTTGGTAGAACTTAATGATGGATTAAAGTATCTTGCCTATCCCACAAAGGAATTAATACTTGCAATATCTACCTGTTAAGGTACTGCTGCATCTCTGTGAGTACAGAGGGACAAAGGAAGATATTTGGTAAAATTCAAACTGTGAATTTTACAGGACATTTTCTTTTTTAAACCAAATAATTATGGGCCTAAATCCCATTAGGCACCTATGTACAGATATTAAGATGCTTACATAAGTCCCATTGGATCTCAGGAGGTAGATTTTGAAATTAGAAAAATGAAATATAATTAAGTTACTAAAAGAAACAGCAAAAATGACTGTCAAGAAATTCAAAAAACACTGAAAAATAGGAAAATTACAAAAAATCATTTGTTCTTTATTTTTAAAGTAAAAAATATTGCTTACTTTCAGCAAAAAGATATAAAAGATTTTCAGTTGCTTTATGTTTTTTAAGTTTACAGTGCCCTTTAAAGGCTGTCGTTACCACAGGTCTTGTTTTCATTTGAAGATCCATCTGGATTTAATAACCATTTTGTATTTTATTGTATTTTGATTTCCAATTTGGAGTTGTGGAAGACAAATGACTACTTTATTAAATTAAGCCCATGTCTATTTATTTCACAAATGGTATTCCAAAATAACTCTACATTATTTGTAAGGAAGTCACAGGCAGTACACTGGTTATGCTGATAGTAATTCAATGAAATTTGCTCAATGCTATCAATATAGTTCTTAATTTTTAACATAATTTTAATACCTAAACATTTTAGTGGTATGAGACAGAGCTGAGAAGACAGGTGTGTCATTTTGACTGAAACAGATAGAATTATCCTTACACTGAGTGGTGAAGACATGAGCTCAGTGATATCATCTGTCAAAAGTTCAGATTCAAAGGTCACAGCTATCACTACTGCTCTAAGAAGCTTCTAACCTTGTTGCTCAAAACAGATGAGTCCAGTGTGAACTGTCAAGACTGCAACCACTTTTACTTTTTTGCTTAATATTTGACTAACTGTGCTGGTTTTTGCTGGGGTAGAGTTAATTTTCTTCACAGTAGCTAGTATGGGGCTATGTTTGGATTTGTGCTGGAACACAGGCTGGTAACACAGAGATGTTGTTGTTATTGCTGAGCAGGGCTTACATAGAGCCAAGGCCCCTTCTGTTTTTATTGCTGTCATGCTAGCGAGGAGACCAGGGATGCTTGGGAAACTGGGAGGAGACACAGCCAGGACAGCTGACTCCAATGGACCAAAGGGATATTAAATACCTCATGATGTCATGCTCAGTATATAAAGTTGGAGGAGGAAGGAAGAAGGGAAGGATGTTTGTAGTGGTGGCATTTGTCTTCCCACGTAACCATTATGCATGATGGGGCCCTGCTCTCCTGGAGATGGCCGAACGCCTGCCTACCATGGGAAGCAGTGAATTAATTCCCAATAATTGTTTTGCTTTGCTTGTGTGTATGGCTTTTGCTTTCCCTATTAACTGTCTTTATCTCAACCCACGAGTTTTCTGGCTTTTACCCTTCCTTTTACCCCTGATCCTGCTGGTGGGGGAGTGAGTGAGCAGCTGTGTGGGGCTTGGTGGCTGCCTGGGGTTAAGCCATGACACTAAATAAGAGCTTGGTGCTCTGAAAGAACAGTGACCTAAACTTTCCAGGAGCCTTTTTTGGGACATAATCCAGGAATTATTAAACTTGTTTTGCAGGTATGTTGATTAATGCACAAAGAGTAAAGACCGTGAAACCAAATTCACTGAAGCCTTTAGTGAGTAATGATTTCCCAAAGACACTCATCAGCACATTGAAAAGGCTAAAAATGCAATCCAGAAATGCTGATTCACATCACATATTACAATAGTAAAATTTATCTGGATTAATTTTGTGATAACAACTGACTATATTCAGGAGCAATGGCAGACCTTAAACAGCACATAGCATGGGTGGGAAAGGGGGCTGCCTCTAGTAATGGTCTGATACAAAATATTCCCTCCTGGAACAGAACAGGAGCTCCAAAGGCACTGCAGTTCCAGGAATACATTTATTTTCTTCCCGTCCAAAGAAACAGAAAAAGCACAGCTGCACGACAGTGCAATGCAGTCCAGAAGTTCAGGGGCATCCTCATGAGATGTTGCTTTTTCCTAGAGTTCCTTGGGGAGGTGTAACTACTCACCACTCTTGACTCCCAGCAGACGTGAAACATAGTGGAGCATTAAATGAAATGCACAGCAGTGACATTTCAAACCTTCTTCATGCCAGAAAATGGAACACCTGCACTGGACAATAGGAAATAGATTATTAGAGTCAAGCAAGTTTGTCAATGTTTAAGCATAATGCTTTAGTTCAGATCCTACCAATGAAAGCCATAAATGAAAGCCTGTGGCAGTGAAAATCCCTCCAAACCCTACGTGTATGTAACAACTTAGTTATACTCTTTGGTCACCTGTTTTTTGATTTAATATGTTTGGGTTTTTTAATGAGGTGAAAATACGAAAGAATTTGAAAACCTACACCACTTGAAGTCCCTCTTAAAGACAAATGATACTTAAATTCATCCAAAAGAGAAAGATTATAAAAATTCCCTTATGGCAGAGTTTCTATCTCTACTGTCAATAGTAATTGTTGAAGTATTACAGTCCAATATTTAAATTAAAACCAGGAATCCCCAATCATTTATAACAACAAAGAGTATTCTGAAAATGAATCTTGGTTATTATCCTTGTCAAAGAGTAACACTTAAAATGTAAATTTTACCCCACAAGTTAGGTAAAGAGATGATAATGACAAGCCAGTGATGAATTACTGTAGCAAACATGGAACTTATAACTTAATTGAAATTTACTGGGGACCAATTTCAGAACAACATGACATTCTATTATGTTCTTCTCTGTTTCTTTTTCTTAAGGTTACAATGTCTGGATGTCTGTAGCACAGTGATATTATGAAATTCTTCAGTATAGGAAAAGAGTTTTTGATATGCTCCAGTTTTACACTTGTAAAGAAAAATTTAAACTGTCTATTGCTCTTAACTGGAAAGCTGTTATTACTACTAAGTTAAGCAGAAAATTGCTGTGATCTAGAGCAATTTTAAAGTATATCTAATTTGTCTTATATTTAAGTATTTATATTTGTCAAATCCAATTGGAACCTTATAGCAAATTAATTCTACATTTTGTTCCTTGGGATCATAATAGTGACTCTAATGTAGATAGAGCTTGTGATGTGGGAAAGCAAAGATCTTTCTAAATTTTTTATAATAGTGTTAGTATGTGATCATATTCCCTGTTTCATGTACATAGGGCACCTACACATAAATACTCAGATCATGATGGTAGGTGATTTTTAGTTTCCCTCCCTCCATCAGTGACTCTTAAAATGCACCAAGATAATCTTGTCTGCTGTTAATTAATCATGTATATTTATATTTATGTATATGCACAGCAATACACATCACTGCACATATATATCCAAGTACATTAACATGTTGTTGCTATGGCAGGATCCTGCTAATATCTGAGAAAAAAAATAAATAAATACCACCAGAGGGCTCACAAGCTATTTCATTTTTGATGTCAAAAACTGTCTAAACTAATGAGTGCTGAGACTTACACTTTGCCTGGAATTAAATTTCCCACATTTTTAATATTTCTGCAAAGACATCTATGTGTCTAGATACCAAGGTGAGGGTGCATTATCCCTTTTTCTGACACCAGAATCATTTCAATATTATTGTAGGTTTTATGCTCAATAAAATTGTTCACTCTCAGCCCAGAGAGTTTACTTCTCCGTGGAAAAAACACTTACTGTCTTGAGTTTAGATGTGCCTGAAGTGTAATACACTCAAAATAAGTTTATAGCCTATAGATCACCTGTGCATGCATACAAGCTGATAGGCAGGTACCTGGAATATAGTCCTGTAATCTATGCAAAGAGAGACATGAGTGTAGGTACATGAATTGCTTAAATTAAACAATCTTTTAAAAAAAAGGTATTCAGATGCCATACCATTTCCTCTTTTGTGAACTGCATATGTATTTCATTGTCCAGGTCAGCCACCTCTGCCTTAAGAAATAATTCTGATTACAATGCTCTTCCACGGCAGAGAGCGTATCGCTCCTCTAAATGCCTCTCAGGGATGCCTGGGTAGAAGTAGGCTAGCAGCAAAAATACAAACTATACAGTTTGCATGTACTGGCAATATGCTAAAAGGTAGGAACAAGGAAGGCTGTGCATAAGAAAATGACAGTTATAAAATCAAAGTCCTTAGAGGGTAGGTTTGAAAGAGAAAATGGAAGGAAAAGCAAATCCAAAATCAGATAGACTGACAGAACTAATTGCGCATAAGCACAGACCAACAGTGATCATAAAACCCCTTCTGCAGGGCATAACGTGGGAAAGCCAGAGAGATTCATCTTTGCTTGTTGAAACCTAGCCCCAAATCATCTCCAGTCCCTTTATTCCCTCCCCACAACCACCAGCATCCCTCTCTCAGTAGCTCTTATTCTCCCTTCCTTCTTGGTTTAATTCGTTGCTTGTGATCTCTACCAAAGCTGGCTTTGCTCTTAAACCTCCCTTTGATTTCTCTGCTTCTCTAATTCCTTTCCTTCTCTCTTTGTTTTCATTCCCTTTGCTTGCTGCCAGAGCCTGTATTTTCAATTCTTCCCACCCTTGTGCTCTCAGCTCCTCACTCCCCTCTCAGTGCTCTCCACCTGACTAATCCCCAGTACTGGCTCCTTACCAAAAGCACTACTTCCATTTCTGTTCTCATGCTGTCAAACACATCTGGAATAAACTCACTTCCTCAGCTTAAACATAATTCTCTTATCTGAGCTTGTCTAAAGATTTTTACTTCTCTTCCTGAATGAACTCTTAAGCTGCAAATTGCCTATCATTGCTCTCTACTTTATAGTTCACTCTAAAATCTTCTGCCCTCAGCACTCTGTCACCTTCCGCAACACCCCTCTCACAATCTTTCCCACCTCCTCCCTCTGAAGGGGGTGTAAACCTTTCGGAAGATTTGAGTGGGCACCATCCTTCAACACCCTTAGTGAATTCTGGTCTGAGTGACCGAATGCAGTACTCAGACCTTTAGAAATTCTAAGCAACAAAGAGATATTAATATTAACCCAAGAATGATGTTTGTCTTCCTTAGCACTTTTGATAGGTTTGATTAACCATTAAGAAAAAAAATAATTCTCTAAAGAAACATTTCTATTCTGTTATCTTTAAGCATTATGTTTCCGTCTGCTTTTCTTTTACAGCAGACGTAACAAGAAGGTGCTTAAAACTTACATTTATGAAGAGTATGTAGTTGAAACCACTTCAAAGCAAGAGTTAGGAAAATGTAAACTAGAACTAGTTGATGACTATTGAATATAATTTCACTTGAGCTGAAAGACTTAACTGTTATATATATTAAATGTACAGTATTCAAGCCAGCAACAGATTTAATTTTATTTATTTTTCTTTTAAAGTGTCATTGGGTTTATCTCAGATTCCTTGGTTTCATGGATGGTTTGGTTCACAAAGTAATAATTTTCACAAGAACAGAATTGATGAAGTGTTTTTTCTGAATGTCCATCCTATTTGTAGACGTAAGACTTTGGCACTGTGGGTTGTGTCTACTCAGTTGTTACCATCCCTACCAATGAAAATAAAAACACTGATTCAGTGAAAAATAATATTTGATAGGGAGGAAAAATATTAAATGTATTTACAACTGAACAGCAATATGAAGCAATAAATAGTGTTTTCATCTGCATTGGCTCCAGTGGGGGACATATACACAAATTTCCTGTTCTCCAGATGTGACTTTAGTCTAAATTTGTACAATGTTGATGACATCTAAATTTTCTGTGAGGCTTCTGTCTACCTCATATTCTTATTTTGTACCAGTTAATTTTTGTGTGTAACTCTGATTAAAGTGGTGGTCTTTGTTTACATTACTGTGATGCTATTTATTTAAAAGTATCACTTATAAATAGAAAAATGAAACAACCTGGATCTTAGGAAGAAGAACATTTTTCTCTACTGTTGTGGCCTAACTGCAGGCAGCCACCAAGCCCCACACAGCTGCTCACTCACTCCCCCACCAGCAGGATCAGGGGTA
The DNA here is from genome assembly GCA_035583185.1 of Anabacerthia variegaticeps. Classification (NCBI taxonomy): domain Eukaryota; kingdom Metazoa; phylum Chordata; class Aves; order Passeriformes; family Furnariidae; genus Anabacerthia; species Anabacerthia variegaticeps. The sequence continues at coordinate 57,234,456 of JAWWEW010000131.1, read as the reverse complement.
AAAGGAAGGGTAAAAGCCAGAAAACTCGTGGGTTGAGATAAAGACAGTTAATAGGGAAAGCAAAAGCCATACACACAAGCAAAGCAAAACAATTATTGGGAATTAATTCACTGCTTCCCATGGTAGGCAGGCGTTCGGCCATCTCCAGGAGAGCAGGGCCCCATCATGCATAATGGGAAGACAAACGCCACCACTATAAACTTCCCTTCTTCCTTCTCTCATTCATTCCTCAATTTTATATACTGAGTGTGATGTCACATGGTATGAAACTGAGGTATGACCTCAGCTTTGGTCATTCAAGGTCAGCTGTCCTGGCTGTGTCTCCTCCAGACTTCACATGAACCTCCAACTTGCTTGCCAGAGTGGCAGTATGAGAAGCAAAGAAGTCCTTAGCTCTGTGTAAGCTCTACTCAGCAATAACAAAATCATTCCTGTAGTATCAATGTTGTGTTCAGCAAAAATTCGAAACATAGCCCCATAATAGCTACTGTGAAGAAAATTGACTCTAGCCCAGTGTCCTAGTTACAGGAGCCAGGACCAGTTTATCACTATGTGGGTGTAACAAAAACTGTGTAATCTACACCCTCTATGTCATTTCTGATAGACTGTTCATAATGGATTGTTTGCAGCAGCTGCTCAGGACACACCCGACACCTCAGGCTACAAGCTGGCTGTTAAAGAACACTGTGAGGTAAGGGTATGTTTCTGTTTTCCCACCAATGGCTCAGGTGTGATAACTCCCCTCACACCCCACCTGAGGGGTCATGTCTGCTAATGGGCCATTAGGGACTGGCATAATAGGCAGTTGCAATGACCTAGACCATCAAGGATTCAGAAGAGATTCCATGACTCACAGTGTTAAATCACCCATTGTGAAGCTCCTCACTCTAGGGAAAGTAATGGACATTCCCACCTGAACCTGAGCATATGTTAGTCTTTGGGTTTTGGGACTTCTAGTACCACTCATGGGATCCAGAGGAGGACCAGAACCTCAACAAGACTGCAACGGCCACTCCTGACAAGACTGCGATCATTACTTTGACAGAACCATGGCCATCATCCTCATCAACAGGTTTCCTTTCCTTTTACTTTACACTCATAAGACCACCCGCCATTCCGCACAGGGGCTAATGAACACCATTCTGTTTGTGCCCCAGGGTGCTGGGTTATACATCTCCTCTTTGTGGGTTAAATTTCTCCTGCTGGTTTACCTCTAAATCAGCACACCCAGCCAGAACTAGCACATCTACATTTGGAAGTAGACCAATTTTAGCTGGTATCTATGTTGAAATTAAATTATATTAGATGTGGAAAATAGTACTGGTTTGTGGTGACTATGTACATGGAAACCTTATTGACAAGGACTCTTTTGCTGCAAAAATCATCTAGCAATCAGTTTGCTGTTTTTCCTTTAATCATGTTCTAACATCCATGCACATTTAGCAGCCAGGTGTTTCCCCAAAATCTGCTTGGCATATGCAAGACGGGTTCATAAGGAGTAAGGGCAAAGAATTGTGGAAAAGAAAATGGAGCAGAAATTGCAATACATGTTCTGCATCAGATGACACTGAAGCAATAGTAAAGGGTGTGAGAGTAATTTGCTGGTCCAATCCCTTCGTTTACATTCTTAATCCTTTGCCTTTGTTTCAGACAGATTTTGTGGTCTCTGGATCTCAGTGTGTTAAAAATACCCTGCTTGTGAGTTAGTCAATTGTTAAGATAACATTGAATATAAGCACATAGTCATGACAAAGTCAATTCAAAGCTTTAGCTTCTGTGCTTATACCACATCTCAGCTGAGTTGGTTAGCCCACTGAACTTCTAGTATGACCCATAATATTGCCTGTTTGCTTTTTAGGACTGCCAAAAATGCTAAGGCACATTTTCATCACATTGATATGCCCTCTTAAATCAGCTCCCATTGATCTGACAGAGCAAAATTCCAAGGGTAAACATCAGTATAGATAAGAACAGAAACTGGAGAAGGAAATAAAATTGGATAGAGAAGACTAACGTGCACAGGACATGACAATGGTCAGTGACAGGTTTACCAGAGGGCTTCTTTTTTTCCCTCTCTTGCATTAGTGCTGCTTCTTGTGGCATGCCCTCTGTGTCACTTGTCTGGGAGGCAACCATACCCCTGGGCAGCCTCTTGTCACTTTAGCCATCTGCATCCAGCTCAATAGTCATCAAGCAAGAAGCAGCACTGCTTTCGAAACTAAAATACTTCCAGAGCTCACACTTCCATAAAATACTTTTTCTCTATATATGTCACTTATATTACTATATGTAAAGCTTATTACTAAGAACTGGATTTTTTTGTAAGTGTGTTAGAAACCATTTTGTTAATGAATAAATTAGAAAAAATTATGACTTAAGCAATAGTATTAGCACAAAACTCTCAGAGCTATAAACATTTTCACTGCCATCTATATGTTTTTAAGATGACAATACCAAATATTTCCCATAATATTTTCCAGTAGTAATTTTTTTTACCTTTGTATCACCAGGACAGTTACATTTCTTTAGTGGGAGAATTCACACTTTAATTAGTAACTAGTCTTACAGAGTTCTGCAAATGGGAAATGCTGGAAGCAGCATAGGCTGATAATGTACCTTTCAAATGTTTATCTGAATTCAGACTTTAATTAGACATATTTGCCACTTCCTTTGTGAATTACTATGGAATGTTCACCTCCTGGCTGCTTCTTTGAAATATCCTATGATTTTTGCATCTTGGGAGCCATTACCTCTACCATTGCAAAAACAGATTCCAAGTCTTTAATTTGAGATGCAAAGTTCAATTAAACCTTCACTTTTAAGTTTTGACACCTGACACTAGCTGAATGTTTTTATCAACCTTGTCAGCACAAAAGTTTGGAATGATTTTAGTTAAAGGACAGCATATGAATAAAAATAACAAAAGATCTGAAATCAAGGAAATAATGAGCAGAAATACTTTTCCTTCTAGGGCTCTGAGACAAAATTTGATTTTTACTGCATTTTACTGTTAATCAGAAAGTATTAGTGATCTTCTGTTTATCCTTTTTTTTTTTTCAAAATAAGAAATGCAAAATTAATTCTTCATTTCAACAAATCTCATAAAAAAACCCAAGAAGTATCCTTGAATGTAGTTCTCCAAGGATGTTGTTGATTTATGTGATTTGAGATCTTATAGCTTGCAAGACACTTTCTCAAAGCAGTTCAATTCTTTTTCTTATACTTTCATGTCTGCCAACCTGTTTCAATTAATTTCACTTCCGGTGGTGAATTTGACTTGTGACTTCTGTTATTTGTGAAAAATGTTTTTGCTATCCCTGCGTGACTGAAAACCTAATTGACCTGCAAACATTCCAAAGTTTCAGAATTCCCTCTGAATTTTTTGGGTTATGTCAGTCTTCAGTATTTACTCTAGACATTTCCTGGTTTGCATGGCTGGTCTGAGTTTCAAAATCATGCAGTGTGTAACTCCAGTAGGGCCTTTCAATATTTTAGGCAAAATTGCAGGGAAAATGTTAATATTAATTGCTACTTGCAGGCATAACTTAAGGATATGAGAATAGATGCAGTGCTCTATTGGGCTGGAGCAGCAATCTGTGCAGCACGGCGCTCTCTCTTCAGACATGGCAGCAGGCAACTCCATTTGAGGAGAGCCTGTGAGTGCGGCTGCTCTCTGCAGTGCACTCTGCCCTTGCTGTCCCAGCACTCACAGCTGGTGGGTTAGGAATCATAGAGGACACATTCTGTTTGCTTTAGTGCCTCTGTTGGTGATGTGGTTTGAAGTCCTTCCCCAACCTGCAGTGGAGACAACTTCTACAACTTCACCACTGGCAGCACAAGGAAGGATGTTCCTTTAGCTATTAGTCAATCAATTAGTTGAACTGAATGCTGTCCTATTCTAATACTGTGGCTTTCAGTGAGTAATTTGACTTGTTATTTGCTCATTTAATATCTGATGGCACCTAGTCTAATGGAAGGGCTCCCTGTCTACAGCAGAGGAGTTGGAACTAGATGATCTTTAAGGTCCCTTTTAATGCCAACTATTCTGATTCTATGATTCTACGACATGATGCTCACTGTATAAATCCTAAGATGGGAAACTACAGTGTAGTCCTCACACAGCCCAGCACTGTCTTCTTCTCTAGGCTAGTGGCTAAATATCTAACCCTCAATCCTTTGCAAATGCTTAACTATTTGAGATGAATAGTTCAATACCAAACTTTAGCAGTTAGTTGACAGAAAAATGAGCAGATTGAGTATTCTTAAGCTTGGCTTGAATGGAGATAACCAAGAGGTTGGTACCACGGAGGCCCTGGAACCTGGCCACATGCATTATTAGTTCAGGTAACATCAATAATTAGTGATGCATTTCAGTACTTGCCTGCAGAATAAGAAGTGTGTGTCTTCTGAAAGTGTATGTCAGGTGTACTTTTATTTTTCTTGAAAAATATCGCTATCCCTGCTTGTATGTCCATCTGCTTGTAAGTTACTAAGTGAGGGGGCACACAAGGGGCCACATAAGGCTTAATAAGGGCACATGTGGCAGTAGGTGTTCCTCCTGTGATACCTACCCTGCTGAATGGAAGGGGTAGGATCATGAGGAGAGAGGAAGAGCATCTGCACAACAGGCTTACACTCAAGAGCAAGGACTTTTAGGGACTAATTCTTACCAGAGACTGTGACATGAAGACAGTGCTGCCTGAGCTTGTACTGTATGGATATGGGCTATACAGCCCAACCTGGACTGTATAGTTAGCATGCCCATGTGACCTGTAAAGGCTTGGCTTCGTACCAGTTTAAACTGAAACACAGCAAAATATGTGCAGAACTGCATTTTCTTCCTCTTGTATTTATGCCGCAGGAGAAAAAAGGGGCTTTAGCAGCTGGTAATTGACTGGAAATAGTTAAAAGAATGGGAAAAAGCTAAAAATCCTTGGGAATGCCTCACTTCACACTATTCAAAAATAATCTGGGATCAAAGTGCATAAGAATAAACTGGAATGACAAGAAATGCTTTTTGGTATTGCTTTTGCCACCCATACTCTCTATCTTATTTTGGGTTCTGGCTCTGAACCCCTCTTGCTCAGCCAAGGAGGGGTAAAGGGGAAATAAGAACTTCTTTCTCTTTGTACAGTGCACGAGGGTAGCACACAATAGCGGTTCCTGTGCTCCCTTTAGCGAGGGGAGCTTGGGAACCACTCATCCACCGATGAACAGAGCTCAGGGAAAAGCTGAGCCTGCAGCATTGACAGCCTCACTTCACCTGGGGGAGCAGGATGGTTGAAAAGCAGGAGAGCCCTTGGTTCCACGTCAGAGAAAAGTGCAGACTGCATAAAGCGTCTCCCCACACTCAGAGACAATGTGGGAAGGAAGGGCTGGCACTGCCCGAGGCAGCATCTCCCCAGTGCTCCTCCTGGAGCAGTGTCTACTCACCACCTGCCAGCCAGAACTTGCAGACAAATGGCACAATCTACCCTTCCTTTCATCTTTAGGACTCTAACAGCATTATGCAAATCCCAGCTATGTCCCTGGCAACCCAATCCAAAGGCAATTTTGTATGCCTTTTTTTATTTTTTGTGTGTCCTTGTGACAGATTTCATCCCCAAAGAGATGAGTCCAGTAGAGGACAGAAGTGAAGGCTGCTAGAGTACAGTGTGTCTGGTTTTGAATGCAATGAGTTGATGGCTACAGCCTAAGGCACTGGTGTGATTTTGTTTAAACAAACATAAGCCAATTAAAAATACAAAGAGATTCAAGGAAAAGATGCTCTTAGCTGAAAGCCTCATGGGAGAATAATTTAAAGAACAGATCAGTAGCAGTGAGAGAGATTTGTTCCCATAAGACTGAAAGCCAGCATGTAACAAATCCCGAGAAAAGCATTTATAGGATTGTATTTTGTGAGTGACTGTGGTATAAAAGAATAGTGCTTTAGCATAATTATGGTTAAATATTTACACAGTCTTAGCAGTTTCCGGGAAAGCAAATATCCTTGCAAAGACAATTTTCTCCTATTCGATATATCACCAGAAGTGCTTGCTGTGCATATGTTTGCTACAAACATAATAATTATATAAATGTGTCTTCAAGGAAAAGGGTAGTGGAGAATACTGTCCTAGAAACAACAAATCACAATAAAAAACCAATATACACTACAAGCTAAAATACTCTCCCTCTCATTTTCCAAGTCACAGTTTTTGACTTGAAGCCTCTTTCTCATTCATTTACACACACACAAATTCTTAAAAGTTGCAACAAGGAAAATTATTTTTATAAATGCCCTGAAATTATTTACCTGCATGGTAATTTTTTGGGACCAAGTACAGAAACAATGCAGGATATTCAAGGTACCTTTCTCTTTAGACATCTAGTTCAGGAATCTTAGTCAGGAGAGTATTTCCCCTATTTTTTGACTGTTATCGGTGGATAAGAGGAAACCATGGGGACCAAAAATGTTCGTGCACTTACGTGTCTTCCAGAGAACGATTCAGAACAGCAGTTTGGTTTAGAAATTATTTGCTCCCTGGAGAAATATATCTCATGCTCTAGTAACTGTATAGGGACAATAGAGGGATGGGTATCCTATACTAGATCCTTTTATTCAATAATATAAATTTTCCTATAAACTTAAAGCTTTGAGAAAACAGCAGCTGAAAAACATTTTTTCCAATGGACAAAAGTTTCCTCCCAGACATGGGAGATCTTGAGGGATTGCTTCTGAGCTGTAATATTCATCCATTTTGCTCAGCGAAAAAGAAAAACTTTGAAGAAAATACTAAAATTCTTCATTGAGATTGGAATAAAGACTGTTTCTGTGGTAAGATGACTCTAAAAATAGAGCATACATGAAGTCCTTGGTGTACATTTGTGTGGTTCCACTGCTTTACTCTGTCTTCATTAAGTCAGTGGTAAACAGCAGTTTATATCAGATGAAGAAATGACCCATTGCTTTACACTGCTCAGAGGGTAAAGTGGGAGAAACATTAGTAACGCAGAGCAGCTGTCACAGAAAACACCCAATAACTTCATAGTGTTGGTGGGTTTACCAGAACCATACGGGTTCCAGAAAGCAGGTTTCTACTTTGCAGGTGATTAAAATCCTCCCAGGTAACTTAAACACCTTAATGACACCATTTGAGTCCCAGCTCGCTTATCCCAATCCTGGAGACTCCAGATTGAGTTGGTAGTGAAATGTTAACTGATTTCCAGGGCTAGCAACTACTAAGACCATATTCTAGCAGGAATTTTTGTGTTTTCCTGAGTGTGGCTTGCTCCATTGGCAGGTTTAGACTTGAGGATGGCACTTGATGTCAGGGGATGAATATTACAATGTTACTTCCAGGAGATGGTAGAACCCCCAGGGTATTTGGTGACTAGCAAGTTTTAATATGTTGTGGATATGATACTTATATATATATAACATCATTCAAATGTGGCCATATATATTCATACAACACATAAATAAATGTGTTTCTTAAATGCAATATGTATTGCAAAACATTGAGAAAACTTCATTCCCTTGTAGCACTCACTGGAAGGTCCAAACATGAGTTTCTAATGAAATCTGAGAATGTGGCTTTACTTCAGGTGTTTTCTGCTTGCCTTTCAGATTATCCATGTTTGTGGTCAGGATTTCTCTAATGGCCCATGACACAGATGTAAATGTCATTAGGAAAAGCTTCTAGCTGAGAATGAAAGCAAAAGTTTTCAATCTCCATATTTAACCTCCTAAGGAGCAAAAGAGAGCAGGACAGTAGAGAAAGGAAGTATCCATGTGAAGTATGCTTTCTATTTGCTGAAAATGGATAGCGAAACTGGGAAGAATAAGAAAAAAATAAAAAAAATATATTTCTTAACTTTGTAAAAACAGCACAGAGCAAATGTCCTTTAGAAAAAGACATGTTTTTCATTCTCACAATTAATAAGTTGAACACATCTTTTAGTAGTATTCTTCAAAAGATGACCCCCAAAATATAAAAATTTGGATGAAAATACAGGATTTGCTATACACTATTTTCATACATTTGATGACTATAAGTATTTACACATAGAATGGAAAAATCCCATCAAACAACAGCAAAACTAATAAAATTGCTCAGTTTGAGACTATTTGCTCTTTGAAATTCATCAGATTCTGAAAGTGTAATGTGCCTATTTCTCTACATATCAATGTGTGTAGAGAAAGACTTTCTGCCAAAGAAAGCTAAACTGAACTTATTCAGAGAATTGATATTATCTGCTATGCATTATTATTTAATCAATTACTAAAGAGAAATGTTTTTATCTGAGATGTATTTTATGGAAGACTTCTACAGATGATTAACCATCTAAATATTACTGCGACAGGGAATTTATATCCTTTTTTGAATATTATTATTTGTTAGACAGTAGAAACAATTGTTCTAATAATTTAATAATAAAATAAAACAGTGTTTAACTGCCATGTGTCTGAAAGTTCTTTTTCTCAGATTTCCCATTGCCTTTAACCTGTGCATCAGTCTATAATTGTTAATAAAGGGATAAAGTAATTGTCTGAGTAATTGTGTAATGTGATCTTCACAGGATGATTGGGCTTTTGTTGTTGTTTTGAAAGCCAGATTACACATCAGAATGCTTCATTTTCTTTCATGGGGCACATTTTTTTGGGGCAATAGCATGACCTTTCTGAGTCTTATTTTCAAGCTTGGAAATAATGACAATTATTGTTAATATTCTTACACATGATAATAATTGGTATTTCTAGAGTGATTAAAATATACCCAGAGGCAGGGATTGCGTTGTGACTTCAGATAAGTGGCAAAAATTACCTACTTTTTAGTTGATCAAAAATGCCTGAGTGTGAGAAAAAAATGCAAAAAACAACCTAAGAAAAAAAAAAATAAGCTCCATCTTTGGATATCTTTCATACCTGAAACACAAGAGGTAAAGTTGCATTTACTTTACATTGGTAGTTCACTTTTCATTTAGATTCAGGACTTAATAGGAATGGCTGTGGGGAATGTGTGTGGGTGAGTACCTCTTTCAAGTATTTCCTCCTGAAGTGCCTACCCAAATCAAGACAACATGTTGTCCCCCCTGCTTCACATCTCCTATTGTGAGGGTTGAAGAGTCCGTGCCCTCCACAATCCTCTCCCCTGTGATATTTATATTTCTTGATTTGGATATTAATATACTGTGAATGTGGTTCAATATGTTTTCCCACATTTCTCTTTCACTGCAGGTTAAAGTTGTGCCCAGGTTTGGCCTTTTGAAGAAAGTTATGACTTCACTATTTATTCATGGGGACACTTAAATTAAAAATTGATTGGGCTGTTCTTTGTTTCTTCCAAGGAATGACAACCTGAGGGGTGGCAACCTGAAGAGCAGACACCCAGGAAGTAAAACAACAAAGTATGCTGTGCGTATGATAGTCGTTTCTATCTCAGCGCTATAGAGACGTAACTGCTAAAATGAAGTCTGGCATTGTTTTTCTCATGGCTGAGTGAGTGGCAGACCCTGGGGAGAATGTATTAGAGTTCTCGTCTTGTAACTTAACTTCTCCTTTTGTCATTCTGCATAATTGCTGTCACCCAGGTAAAGCAGGATTGTTTCTTCCATGGTAAATTCTCTCCCACACAACCCTTTGACCTTCAGGCAGCAAGAGCAGCAGGGTTTCTCATCTCATGATTTAGTTGAAGAAAATAACTTCTTGCAGAGGAAGTGCTTTGAAATAAACAATATCTCTGAATTAGAAAACTAAACAACTGGATTTTTACCACAAACTGGGTCTCCTGGGATTACTTGCCTGGAATTAATGAAAGATACAACATTTGAAGTCCTAAGGTGCTTAATCATGTGAAGTATTTATCAGAAATGTGAGTACAGCTGGGAAAATTGCTTAATTATGGATAGAATTCTGATAAATGTAAAATCAGCCCATGTTTTATCAACAGACATTAGCATGACTTATGAGCTCAAATTGATTCTCCAATTCCTTGGCATTAAAAAGTCCAGGATATTTTTAAAATGCTGAAAGCAGTGAGGTAATTGCCCTCAACAATAAAAGCTTGGGGGAAAAAAAAAAGTCTATTTTTTCATTAAATGTTTTATAAAAGAGTGTTTTTGCTGATTGTTTTTCTAATAGCTCTTACCTCAGCCAAGCTGTTGAGGTCAATTTCTTGGCAAGAATTCCTATAAGGCTCCCTCTCCAACTTTTTTTCAGCTTTTTTGAGGAAAAAGTAATCTGATTTTCACTGAGAAGGTTTGTTCTCCTTAAAATCTTCCAATGCATAATAATTCACTGTGGAGTCAATCTGTTAATTTGATTTGATTACTTGCTGTATTAATTTGGTGACTTAATCTATTGGTATATTGATTCAATTGTAGTAGACACCTTAATTTAATTATGGCATTATTCTAGTTCTAATTAGCAAAGTAAAATAGTAGTATATTAGCTCAGTAATGATAGCACGTTTCTTGTCTTTGTTGAAGTGTTTGTCTGATATCCAATTTTATTTTATTTTTTCCTAGAAATCCATTAGGGTGCAAAGAACTTTTTTGTTTCAAAAAGCTGTGCTGGTAAAAACATTCAGGAAAAGACTTGGAGCTAGCTGCATGATTAAATCTAAATCACTCTATGTAATGTTTTGTTGTTTGTTTTTTTTCAGGAGACATATGGAAAATATGTTTCAAGTAGATGCATGTGCAACTACTGAGCATAAAATAAAGTCTAGTTTATTCTTTGGAAAGTTAAAAAATACTGAACTATTTTTGCACCATGCATCAATCCCATGTTTTTTCAGAGCTCCATCTTTTGCAGTCATAGATTTCTCAATTTCCCAATGTCTTCCACTACAGATGCAAGTTAGGAGTGTACCTCTTAGTCATATAAGCTTAAGGACAGTAATGATGCTGATGCCTGCTAAACTGCTCGAGTAAAGACTTCTAGTATTTAGGTTTGTGTTTCTCACATGTCATGATTGCTCAGGAAGAACTCAAATATTTTGAGTAGATAGCTATAACACAAGGGATTTACCATATTTCCTTCTGTTCCACCACCCCAAATCTTCTGTGCTAACCCTTATCAGTGGTCTTAAAGATGACAAGAACAGAAACATATTTCATAGAAAAGTTGAGAAATGTAGCACCAGCACTTCTACTTCTATTGAGAAATGTGAATTAAAAGTCAAATTAAGGGCATTGTATCTGACCAGAAAATGGGATGATCCTACACTCCTGCTCACTCTTCCATTCTCTTCCTACCTCAGACTATTCTTTCTTATTTGTGGCTGCTGTTTGCTCAGTCCTAAACATATAAGATGCAGGATGTAGTAAAGACCCTGCCATGCCAAGCAGAAATCACCTTAGGGGGCCAGGACTGTCAGTCTGTTGCAGAGAATAAAGTACTCCTGACATACTGTACACATTTTTGTTGCAGTGTAGGCAAAAACTATGAGAGAAATGATTAAATGTGCCCTGAAGTCCAAGGGAACAAGCAAGTTGTAATACAATTTGCTATTCCTTTGCGAGCTTGGACAGCCTTGTGCTTCTATGCCTGAAATTAAGTACTTTAGTTTCCTGAGGTGTAAATTTTTTAGTCTGCCATTTGCATGAAGTACAAACCATCCATTTCCAAACAGTTTAAGTAAATGAAAAAGTCCTGATAGTCAGGAAAACCGAAACCCTCTGTGATGTAAACAGGAACACAAAGAGCAACGGATATTTATTTTAGAAGGTCCAGGAGAGTGAATGACTAAGGCTTTTAATATATTTTGGTTTTTTTAAATATCATAATTGTTGACACTTCTTTTATGTCATAGATCAGATGCAGCATTTGCAAAATTTGACCTTTTATTCTGAGTTATGAAACAATCAGAAGAAAGTATTTTCTTTTCCCTTTTTTTTCCTTTTGCTTTCCCTTTCCCTTCTGCTTTTCTTTTCCCTCTCCCTTTCCCATTTCCTTTTCCCTTATTCCTTTTCCTTTTTCTGTTTTCAAGTGTGCTGAACAAATGGCCCTCACAAAACTCACACATAAAACCTGACCTCTGTATTGAGTAGACTAGATCAAAGACAATCTGCCTTGACGGTAGTGCATTTGTTAAAGTTTTGGGTGTATCCTTTGAAGGCTGAGTTATTGCAAATGGTGTCATTGTGGAAAAGGGACAATTAACTTGGGCAATCAGTGGGTGGTGACTGTCGCCATTGCTGCAGAGTTTGGATTTACAAACAGCAAGGGTCAAGCACTTCACACTCTTCACTACAGAAATGAACCGTGTAGAGGACTCAGTGGTCTAAAACACAGCAAAAGCCTACATTTTTCTATCCGTCAAAAGATTTCAGAAGTAATTCATTGTTACAGCTCCCTGGAGTGAGAGTCTGCTTGTCCGTCTGATTTTTCCTGACTGAGCGCTTTAAACATTCTCTGAGGAAAAAACTGTTGTAGCCTTGTTTCCAAAGCATAATAGTAAAGACAGGAAGTGTGAAACCATTTGGAATCCTTCTTCCCTGCTGTCATATTTTATCACTACTCAGATGTTATGTTCATGAGCAGCTCTTGATTGCAAGCCTCGGAGCTAATATTATTTCTAGGTGCTGTCTGGTGTCCCTCTGAAGGACCAAAGGATTGCAGGAATCAGCTATACAATACTTTGCTTATCAGGCATTTCAAATAAACTGACTATAAAGGCTCACCAAAGTGTAAGTTTGATGTCAGGCTACCTTGTAGTGTGGGACCAGTATTATTCTGCGGAAAGTTCTGTGAAATCGATGGCATTGCTTCACCACCTTAACAGTTATATGGCTGAAACAAGAATTTAATTTTTAAGGTGTGACACTGTGGAGACCAGAGGCATCTGCTGGTTCCTGCTGTACAGATCTGGTTACTGCAAATAGATTGTTGCCTCAAATAATTAGTCTAGTCCTCTTCTTAATAAAGAATAGCATGAATAAAATTTCTCCAATTATAATATGAGAGTTCAAGAATTCCACTGCATCATTTGGAAACTGGTGGAAAAGACAGCAGGTAGGAGGTTTAGCTGAGTTCTTTGGACATTCCTATATTGTGCTTTCATTTAGAATATGGATTTCAAGTAAATCTGTGACTGAAAAATGACTGTAAGAAAGACATCTGCATATATTTTCAGTGTTTTGATTGTAGCAAGAACTTTTTTGAATGGAGCTAGTTTTGTTCATCCCTCATTATAGGAAAATTTAAATGTATAAGTAAGTTATCCTCATCAGCTGAAAAGCTTAATTTTATAAATTATATGGAAAAGTCAGTATGCTCAGCTGGCAGATTTTTGCAAGTTCTCCCTACTCTGCTTGAAATGACCTTCATATCTGTTTCCTCTTTAGTGCAGGTTATATTGGATATTGCCTTGAAACACAGCCTGTGGGAAATCAGCTAGCCTAGTGCAAAGTGCAGTCAAACAGATTATTGCAAAAAATATCACACGTAAGATACCCAGTGCTGTGATTCGTAGGAGCTTATAATCACTTTCCTCTATGCTGTTATTACAGTCTTCCTCTGATTTGCATTTTGATGATTCACCACTGCTGTGTATTAAGAGATGTACAAACACATATGATTAAAATGCCTCTTTCAGGAGCTATGGTTCACCAGAGCTATATAAAGTAGTGCAACTATTATTAGCTGAATAAAGACAGATGGCATGAACCTTTTCATATCAAGTTTTCTTGTGGAAGAAACTTTTGTTTTGGACCTCTGGGTTTTGAGCCGCTCATCATGGTAGAGAGAAAAAAATTTGAAAAATGCCTTTTTTGTTGGATTCTTTTTGTTGTTTTGTTGGTTGGGTTTTTGTTTACTTTAAACTTTGTTTCCATCAGCCCAAAAATTGCGTGTTCCTGCAAGTAGATGCAGGTCCTACTCCTACAGTTACCACAAGTAATTCCAGATTTAAGAATACCTTTTTTTTTCCCTTTGAGAATGGAGAAAATGAGAAGAAATGTAGTGGGCAAAAAAGAGCTGAAGTGCACAGGGAACTCTCCAGCTGAGACAAACATCCCTGTCTGTAGATAAAGGTGACATTCTTCTTGTCAATAAATCACCAGCTTAATCCTTAGCTTGCTTTAATCAATTCTGGGGGATTTCCATCGGGGCACAACAAACATGTTGATTCAAAGCTTGCTAATACAATTACTTGTTAATTCACCAGCAATTAAACTAATGTGAACAATATTTTCTTTTCTGTAAATATCATTTCATTTTGTGATGTAAATGGAAGGGGAACAACTTAGGATGAACAACTGAGGATAAAGACTGACACACCAATGAATCTTAAGAAAGAGAGAATGGCTTTTTGGCAGTTCTATCTGTCAGGAGGGTAACAAAGTGTAACATTATGCTTTGCAACCTTGTTAAGCAGAAAGTTGTGAAGGAAACAGCATGGTTGTTTCAAAAAGAACTGTACTTTACAGTCGAAGAGAAGGATGCTAAGCACATGTAATTGATGATCTGAAAAGAATTGTGAATAAAATACCAGTATTCCATTTTCAAGTTTTGCCAGTACTAGGCCGCTTGCATATTCCAATATTCTTAGGCTCATTCTGTGAAAAAAATAATAAACACAAACTCAGTCTTTAATGCTGATGTAGTTAACAAGGTATAAATACAGGGCAGAAAGGTGGAAAGTGTTTTTTTGATTATCAGAAAATTTCTGAGATCCACCCTCCAAAAAGAAAAAAAAAAGGTAATGTCCTTTTCCATTGCACAATGGAAATCAGTTCTTTTATCATTTCTTCAGTGAAACCAGTTTTCAGTCTACAATTCTACCTTAACCATATTATTATTTGTCCAAGTCACTTGCCTGGAACAAGGGAAAGTGAAATAGATGTAAATTTCTTCTGAAACTTGGTCTGGCTTATGTCACAAAAAGTGTTTTAACTGACTGGTTATCAGCTGACTATATGCAGGTTATTTTTCATTTTGTCCCTACATTCCATTATGGACCTAAATTTTTCCTAGATATTCTTTTCTTGACATATATAATTACAGATAGTGCACTGGAGTTGGTGAACTGGCATTTACCAGCACAGCAGTGGTTTGTCAAAGCTCTGCATATGACTAAAATTTAGAATCTCCTACAACTATCAGTAGGAAAGATTTTTCATTGATGACCTTGGAAGATTAGCTAAAAACCAAGATCAAATAAAAAGGTTTTATGTAGTAGTTGAAAATTTAGTTATGGTCACAGTAAATCATTTGGAGAGCATTTTGCTAAAACATGCAGATTCACTGAATGGGAAATGTCTGCATCTTCTTCTTAGTATTTGTATGTCTTTGTCTTTCCTTTTTCTTATGAGCTCTACAAATTATTTATTTCATTTGTAAAAATCCTACATGATGTTTAGGTGTGTTAACATTAACACTCCATTAACAGTAAGAGTGAGGAAAGACATCTTTGTCAAAATAATCTTACACATTTTAGATTTGGTGGATTTTCTTTATTATCAAATAGATTTTTTTTGTTTGTTTTACTGACCTATGAACTCCCAAATGTTCTACACTCAAAACTTGTCGTCTCTCTTCTCTGTGGACTGCAATACCAGCATATGCCTTGAAGAAATAATATTTGAACCTTTCTCTTTGTAGGTATCAAAGTATTTCACCATGGAATTGTTATCCTCTGTTTCTTGTTCTAAAACTGGCAATTTAAAAAGGGAAGGGAATTGAAAATGAGGTTCACCGTGATTTGGCAGAAATATGAGGTTTAAAATCCAGATTGCAGAATTCCCTGGTCCAAGAGCAAACCTTAGATCATGCTACCTTTTATCTAAAAATAAGAGAGGTGAACTTTATTTCAAGACAGACTGTCAGTGCTGGTTAAAGGCCATGGGAAGAAAAGAAAAAAACATTGCAGAATAGCAATACCATGACTGACTACAGAAAAGGAAGGAAAAGGACTTTTTTCTTCCAGCTGCAAACTGCTTGCTGGCTGCGACTTTCAATAACACTTACCCATGACCCCGTCAGCTTTTAACTTTTGCTTTTTATTTAAAAAAGAACAGATAAGTAACAGATATTACTCAGCTCTTGATTTGGCTTTTTCAATAACAAGTGAGAGTTAAACTCCACTGCTGCTGCTGTAAGTGCTATTGAAAACCATCAGCTCCAGTAATAAAACTAATCAGGTGGGAGCAGACGAGCATGAAAAAAGGCCTCAGACCCTCATTTTTTTATTAACCTTTTGTTGACATTAATACTCTGCAGTAGGAGATTCACACAGTGTATGAATAGAAATACATTAAAGAATGAAGCACGCTTGCTTACACAGGAAAAGGTTAGAACTTACTTAAGAACTAGAGGTCTCTCCCAGGATTTGTCTTCTGACAAAAGCTATAGTCAAGCCTATGTATGTGTCCTGGACAAAACTATGGATCAGATCCAACAAGAGTTGCAGGCAACTTAAGACTAAACTTGCTATTCTGAAAGCCTCTGCTTAGCTGGTCCCTGATGCTGATATTGCCCAAGCACCTCAGATTCTGTATGTTTTTACCTTACATTGCCTGAGATTCAATCACAAATATTTCTCAGATTGAATCACAAATATTTCCTTACACACATGTGTCAATAACTCTGTTTTGATAGTGGAGGCACAAAACTGGAGCACCTCTGACTTTAATTCCTTCATTGAAAGAAGAAAGAATCTGTATTCCAGCTCTGACTTTTGAGATACATTCATGACTTTTATTCAATGACTACTTTAAACAAAATGCAGGAAATCTTCTGGAAATAGTTGCCAAAGTTCAAGGCTAAAAATTTCAGGTGGTTCTATATATAGGAACCTATAAAATCAGGTGTTACTGTCTGCTTATAAACCAATGACTCAGGAACATTCTTCCATACAGTGGTGGCAAGTACTTAAATATGCCTTGGTATTTACGTCTCTCTTCAACAGGAAGGGAGTCTGAATAAGGAAGATGCCGGTCTTCTCAGGCAGGACAAGGAACTGTCTGTGAGCTTCCTTGCCTTGGCATAGAAAAGTATTTGTCATTTTCTTCTCCTTTCTTCCCTTTTTAATGGTGTATTTTAAAAGAAAAAGATTAATCCTCTCATTAGATGTAGTGGGTCGACTCTGGCTGGATGCCAGGCACCCACCAAAGCTACTCCATCATTCCCCTCCACAACTGAACAGGGGAGAGAAAATAGGATGAAGGTTCATGAGTTGAGGTAAGGTTCATGAGTTGAGATCACTCACCAAATACCTTCATGGGCAAAACAGACTTGGATTTGGGCTACTAATTGGATTTATTACTAACACAATCAGAGCAGAAAAATTAGAAGGAAAATAAATCTTAAAAAAAAACACCTTCCTGCCACCCTTCCCTCCTTCTTAAGTTTTACCTTCTCCCCCTGCAGCAGCTCACAAGATGGAGAGTCGGGGCTTAGAGAGAGTCCTTGCCTTGCTCCAGTGTGGAGAAAGTTCTCCACAAACTTCTCCATTGTGAGTCCATCCCATTCACAACAGTTCTCCATGAACTGCTGCCACATGGGTCATTCTTTTGCAGGGTGAAGTCCTTCAGGCACAGCCCACAGGGTCACAAGTTCTACCAGGAAAACCTGCTCCAGTCTGGAGCAGGATCTGCATGATCCATGGATCTGCAGGTCCCTGCCAGGAGCATGTTCCTCTATGCGTTTCCCATGGATTCACAGCTGCTCCGATGTGGGCTCCTCTATGGCCCAGGTGGACCTCTGCATCCCCCTGGTTCTCCACAAACTGCAGGAGCACAGGTTTCTCACCATGGGCTGCAGGGCAATCTCAGCTTCAGTGCCTGGAGCACCTCCTCTCCCTCCTTCTCCACTGGC
This sequence comes from Anabacerthia variegaticeps, assembly GCA_035583185.1. Taxonomy (NCBI): domain Eukaryota; kingdom Metazoa; phylum Chordata; class Aves; order Passeriformes; family Furnariidae; genus Anabacerthia; species Anabacerthia variegaticeps. The sequence goes on along the minus strand of JAWWEW010000131.1, from coordinate 57,216,656 downwards.
CTTGGTGTGTTATTCTCACATGTTCTCACTCCACTCATGTCTGGCCGCAATTACATCTGCACAATAACTTTTACTTTTCCTCCTTAAATATGTTATCACAGAAGCATTACCACCCATTTCTGATTGGCCCAGTCTTGGCCAGTGGCACATCCTTCTTGGAGCCACCTGGCACTGGCTCCGTTGGGCATGGGGAAGCTTCAGGCATCTTCTCACAGAAGCCACCCCTGTAGCCCCCCTGCTACTAAAACCTGATCTTGTAAAACCCAATGCAGAAAGTAAGATCCAGGCATTGATAGAGAAATGCACTGCACAGGAACAATTTACAGACAAATCAGCAGAGGCTTTTTTCATGGCTGTGACTGAGCAAAAGACCTAAACATGCTCTGCATGTGTCCTGGGACCTTGTTCAAGGGAAAGAAAACAAGTTCATAGTTCAGAAATGAGGAGAATGTATTCTAGCATGTGGCTTGCACTGGTCAATTGAAAGATAAGGACTGTAAGATCTCCTTTGGATACATAGAGGCACCCTTTTATAGCAAAAGAAAGTTTCTGAGGTAACGTCAAGCCATTATCCTAATTTTCATTATTCATCTGGTAGCTTTTGGAATCTTTATTCAAAGCACTCCCAACCTCAGGATGCTGATTTTTGTAGGTTTTTAACCTTTTTTTCTTTATTATTATTTTTTGAGAAGATTTACAGATGTCCAGATATTTAGCTATGCTATATAGAGTTTCAGGATAATTGTGCTTAATGCTTTATTGCAAGATATAAAATATTAGATATTTTTTCTTTGAAGTACCTCACATGACTGTAAATACACAACGAACATGACTTCTTTAACACATTTCTTCAGAAAAAAAAATAAGGATAGGTTTTGGGATTAAAGGCAAGACTAGAATTAGAGAATGGCAAAATCCCTCAGTGCAGCTGCTATGTTTTGTTTATCATGAGACGTAGCTGACCCATTAGATTGGATATTAACATTAGAGCAACTGTGAGCCCTGAGCAGAGAAACCTTGTGGAAGACTACAATTCTTATAACTACATGCACTAAAAGAAGCTACTACTTTTGGTCACTTTTGTATTTTAGATAGTTGACTTATCATGTCCTCTAGCACTACATTTTTCTGAAACTCAGGGATACTTAGGCTAGTTGATTGGTTTTGTTCATACTGGTTAGAACATATGTATTTAATTTTTATACAATGTATGTATAACACTAGCTTCTGAATTTATTGATGAAATGTTCTAATTCCATGACTGTAAGCAAAGTTAAATTAATTTAGAATTACTATTTGGTTATGCCATATTTTGTTCCAAATTATAGATTGTATTGCATGTTTCACATTTTTTTTTTTTTTCCCAAAGAGATTTCAGTAACTGGATGAAGCCAGGTGGGCTTATGCTACAGCAAGGCAAAAAGGACTTAGAGGGGAAAAATACGGAATCATAGAAAAGCCAAAGACAAATGTTTTTGTGTTACTAAAGTCAGTAGTTCTTTAAGTAAATATTCTCCTCATGGTTTAGCTGCTTCTCTTCTTGTTGCAACAATGCCAGGTGTGTTAATCCTAAACAGATGAGCCCACGTCCCCTGTTTGTAACTATGGTGTTAACTGCAGACCAGAGAGAGTTGTAGTATGGCATGATGTAATTCAGATGACTATTAGCTAGTGGAATTTGTTCAAGTGTCTCTTTACACCTAATTTAATAGACTTAATTTTGCATATTAAAGTTATCTAACACATGAGAAAAAAGGGTTTGGTCTACATAGAGGTTACAATACTGATATTGGTTTGTTGTTTTTTTTAATTGCCTGGTGGAAGAGAAAATCGGTGTGGCAGCTGAATAATGTCCCAGCCAAGCTGCCTGTTGATGACACCAGCCTGCACTCCGAGTGGGCTGGGTCTTCTTACAAACCACAGGAAAATGATCCAATTTTTCATTCTGACAACTGTTTAATTTTAAGATATGCACAGCTCTGTTTTCTATCCCTATTCCACTCACATTTACTCTTCCAAAGAAAAGTATCTTTTAAGTTGACCTATTATATATCAATAAACACTCATGGAAGACTTTATAGCACACCTAGACTGGAGATCAGTTGAACAACATTCAAACTTGATTCGCCATAACTGTCTTGGAAAACGAGGACACTCCAATTAGGTCACATAATTTTTAGACAGGCCTTTGCTTGATGGTGAGTACTTTTCTTTGTTGTTGCTTCGTTAAAACAAAACAAAACCTTTCACCCATTTGATGCAAGTCAAGCAAGTCACATAGGATAATCTCAAGGGTTATAGAGGGGCAAGGCTCTACTCATGACCTGGCAGGCTGGAGATCAGTATTTATAGCAAAAAAGATTGGGAAAATCCTGTGACAGCTACCTATCAGCCTGAGGAATGACAGACATTTCTTAAGAATTATTTTCTTCGTATTTTTCTCTACTTTTATGGACCTCAGTGAGTTTCTAATTAAGATTCTTAGACATATATCTCTATCCATAGAGATAATAAATTACAAGCTCCTTTTTGACAATAACAGTGTGTTATCTACAGTACATCACTGCACATATTGCAGATGACATGAATTTTTAAGATAACTTTTTCTAAGAATAATTAAAAAGAGATTTGTTAATGTTCACTTGTCTAAATGTACATATAAAACAAATACACTGTTTTCAGACCTACTACATAATTTGTTACACGTTCATTCTCTTTCAATATTGCAGTACGTACTATTACTTATTTAACAGCACGTTTCCATTTTATATTTATAAACTTGTTCTGAAGTGCCAAGGTTGCTAGTAGTCACGATTTTAAAATTTGATGACTTTTTTACCATTCCCCTTTATTTTACTTTATTATTTTCTTGGTGCCATGAAACAGCGATGGCCTGTGCATATACGGAAGAAAACTGGCCAGGGAAGCAGTGCTCTTGTTCAGGCCAGGATGCAGATTTAGACTCACACGTGTTAGCTGGAAGCTTGTAAATATTTCTCACTGTTTCTTGGCTTAACTGGTGGGAAATCTCTGGAGATTAGTGTTTATTGTGAGGTGACTGCCAGTTTGGTCTGAAATCCTGTTAGTATGATTCTTCTCACATGATTACTGTCACAATCAAAGTAGAGAAGGGAAACACACATCCTTTCCAGTCATAGCCATGGAGATATATCAGTTCAACAACTACCTGCTGACATTTGGAACAGTTGTGTGGGAGGTCCCATTTTTCCTATCTCTAATTTAAGGTAAATGAAATCAATTGGAAATGTACTTGATCAGCGGGAATTTTATATACTATACTTTTTTTTTTTTTTTTTTTTTTTAAGCTTGTTTAGTGTGAGGAAAGGAAAAGAAACACAACTCTAACTATAGTAGTTCTACATGCTGGATGATAAAGGCAGTATTATATTTGCTACCATTTGGGCAAGTGTTCTTAAAATTGGGCATCACTCTTCTTTCGGAGTAAATGATGACTGTCTAAATGCAACACATGATTGCCACATTGGACACTGCACATCTGGGAACAGAATGGGCAGCAAGATTAATGAGATTTACAGCTTGTTTGTACTACCTAACTACTCTAACTCACATTCCATAATAAAAGAAAGAGGTGTTGAAAGACTAAAGCTAGCTCTTTCTGCCTGAAGTGTCCTGAGGTTGGCATGGCACGTCAACTGAGAACAAAACCAAATGTTACTAAACAAAATCAGAGGCTTTGACAAAGCCTATATTTTTCCATTCAATACACGTTTTACCACGGTTACATTCCCCCCCCCCCCCCCCCCTTATCTTATAAATTTTCACTTCCATTTTACTGCAAGTAAATTAGAGAGATTATTTCTTTTTCATAGCTCATGACAGTATAAAAACTGTTCCAGTTTTATAGGTTCATGTCCCTGAGGAGCCTTGGAGCTGAGCATTTATATTGCTTAACAGTGGTGTTTGGTTAGCATGAGACAACATACTATCACCAGGATCAGACTGACTTTTCCTTAAGGAAATATAATGAAAGTCTTGGCTGATGTACTCAGAGTTGCCTTACTATTGTGGACCCATTTTGTAATAAAATTATTCGCCTTAAAGTTTTCACATGAACTGAATGGCTTAAAATTATTTAAACCTTTGTTTTCTGTTTGTATATAATATTTGTATATATTATATGTAAGTACCTGCATGTATGCAAATCCTTTTAAAACAAAAAATGGTCCATTCTTTAAAAACACTTATGAGGTATTTTAAAACATACATTTTGAAAAATCTCCATTTTTCTTACTTTAAGAAACTGTTGTGTTAAGAGCAAGTGCAAAGAAGTCTTGACTTCTGATTATTTATGTGTGTCTGGCCAGTAGGTCATGTTCTATAATAGCTTTTATGAGTTGATTATTAAATTGTAATTCAGCAATCAAAGATTTTTGCACTAGACCTGTTGGTATTCCTGGCAGCAAACCCTAAATTTTTGATAAATGAGACCTATTGTATAGGCTTATGACACTCTCAAGTAGACTGGAGGGGGGAGGGGGGCTCAGAGAAGAGAACCTTCACCTTTGACATATTTATGTTTCAAGTGCAAACTGAAATACAACATGAAGCAAACATTTCAGTCTCTGTGCAGCTCCTTCATAGTGCGTAATTGCACCATCGAAGCATACGAATCTTTGCGTGAGAGTTATAGATATGAAAGATTTCCTACTGAAGCTAGCACAACTTTTTATCTCCTTTTAAAAATATATTTTTAGTTTAGAATTTAAAAAACACATCAACACTTTTCCCCCAGTGAATTCGTGTTGTGATATGTTTGAAATAATGACAATGTCTATTCTTTTCCTTAGAGATAATCATATGGCATCAATTCCAAGCTAAAAGCATTTATCTTTAAATCTATAAAAGGTTCAGAAACAATACATTTAATGCCCGCATTAGCTCTCAAAGCTTCAACATCAGTGAGTGGGAGCTTGCCTTCTAAGGACTTAATGTTCTTAATTCCCATCTGAGTGAATGTAAGTTGCAGAAACGAAGCACTCCAGAGTCATTTCCTCCGCACCTTGCAATGACCAGGCCCCTGAAGAGCCATTTCCATAGCACTGAGCTAAGGATGGCACTGGTAAAAATTCTTGCACATTCCTGGCATTCACTCTTTGAGCACCATGGCAGACTGATTAGGAGAAGACTGCTTTAAAGTGAACCATCAATCAGTGTGCCTGTTTCTCAGTCTGACTCTGTTTATTAGTGAGCCAAGGAAATATGTGGTGTAATGACAGATGTGTTATTCTGTATATTTTTTTTCCATGACAATCAGTTAATACATTTGACAAGCAAGGCATTTTGGAAACTATTGAACCAAGAGTTCTCAGAAGAGCTATGGCTGAACTTTAGTGTCATGAATATATATGCATATACATACGTGCAGAACTAGCATCTTTTCCCTTCTAAAAACACTTGATCTATGGAGCTGTTACATAGGTATATTCGGAGTCACATTTTTCAAAAGCAAAAATAAGTTTTCAGTGTTCCTTGCCTGGGACCAAGAGATTCTGTCCTTGCTTGTGTATAAACAGGCATATCATTCCAATTTTACCTACAGAGCCAGAGAGCAGTCTCACGTGTGTGACTGAAAGCTGAATATGAGAGAAAAAATAGCTTGACGTTTATAATCACATAGAGTTGGTTTGATCATGTAATTGAAGAAGATATGGAAATATTCATGTAACATGGCACTAAATGAAGCATATATTTTTTTAGGTTGATAAATAATTTTAAGATTTTAAACTGTATAATTGTGTATGTTATAAATTTGTATTTGTATTTAGACATTGTTGACAAAATGGAGAACATTTCTGTAAAATAAGTCTCTAAATTATTAAAGTTTTTGTGAATCTTCTCTAACACCTTTATCATTGAAATAAAAATTTAAACATTTATTTCAGTAAAATGTAACTGGAAAGAAATAAAGCAATTCCTTCTGAGAATGAAAGTTCCATTCCTTAAATTCCTGTAGTGATTACTATTGTTTAAATAGCTGATCAAGCAGAGAGACAGACTGGATTAAAATTCACAACACATAACCAGGAATGTATGCTGCATATTTTAGCATACTAAGTTCAGGCAGAACGGCGTCTTACATTGAGTTTCTAATAGCCCAACATTGCAATTCTTGATACAGGTTTTAACAATAGGTAGGGCTAAGAGAATTGAATGCTCCAACGAGCCATCTATAGGTATGTTACCTGCATCTTTATTCTTTTGATAAATGACTTTCTGAGGGAGTTCTACCAAAAAATCTTACATGCTTTGTTAATTGTGAGAAAACGTCTAAAAACTTTTCCTCTCCCCCAATACCTGAACATGTATTTAAACTTGTGAGACAATGTTACCTTAGGGAATGAAAACTTACTTTCATGGCTTTGTTTCTTAAATGTATACATACGGTAAAAAAAAAAATAATATCCCCAGAAACTTTGAGTAAGAAAATGTTTTATTTTTCTGATTTCCTCTGTTTCCTTTTCCCCTACTTGATTACTTCCTCATTGTTTCATGTAGAATGATATGATAATTCCTGGAGGGGAATTGATGTTAGAAGGTCACTTTAGTTCAACCTCTTGCTCAAAGATGGGGTCAGTTAGGACATCAAGCCAGGTTGCTCAGGATTTTATCCATTTGGATCTTGAGAACTCCCAAGGGTGAAGAAGATGCGAACTCTCTGGGTAACCTTCTCCCCTTCTGGACTGTCCTCATGTGCAAAAAGTTTTCACTTATATCCAGTCAGAACTTCTTGTTTCAGCATGTTTTCGTCCTCCTGTCAAACACCACTGTGAAGGATCTGGCGAGGTTTTCTCAATAAACCCCTCAAAGGCATTGAAAGCCTGCTATTAGTCCCGATCAAGGTTTCCAAGATAAAAGAGTGCGGGAAAATGTGATCTTCACAGTCTATTGATTTGTTGCCCAGTCCATGATTAAAATAACACAGCTAGATAAAATTCATGGAAAGAAAACAGTCCCTAGCCATGTTATTAATGATTTCATTTATTGCTCCCGTGATGGGAGGCAACATTCTGAACACACCTCTCTTTGGCTAAGATCATTTAAGAGGGACTGTAACTATCATTTGGAATACTGGAGACCATAAGAATAAAGATGAAAAAAGAACTTTTTGTTTGTTTGTTTGTTTAGGGTAGTCCAATGGGACAAAACTGAGAGTGATTTCATACACTCAACAAAGAAAAATATTCTAAATATCTTTTGTACTGTGGAGTCTTTTCAAGTACTGAAAAATTGATCTGCAGGCTTCCAAAGTCTTGTGTAAACAAGTTACTTATACAGACAGTCTTGATGACAATTTCTTTTTTTATGTGCCTCTGGTAGCAAAGTCTTATCTCTTGGGTAAGTTCATTCTTTCAGTAGAGTGTATAAAATATATTTTAAAAGCTGACAGACAAAAGAAATATTATTATTTGAGAAAAAGCTATTTTTTGTTTAAAAATCCCTCAAATGAAAAAAGAAAACCTGTTGTTGAAGTGCAACTATATGCTATTACCTACAAGTTTGCTGTTTGCAGGATGTATTTTTTCCTTTTAATTCCCGGGTGCATTGCCAAATGCAGGTGAACATGTGTATTTTGTTTACTGTTGTATATTTTTGTTCACTGGGGCCTGACTGAATCTTATTGAGTCGACATGAATTCTGTTGACCTGAATACCTTCTAGACCAAGCTCTAGAAAATCTAGGATGTAGATATTGATATTTTAGGATTTTTTTACTAAATAGGCACTAAAATATAAAGTCACTAAAGTAATTTTTTCTGAGGACTGCCTGAAAAGGGAAATGATTCATTCATTGGTGTTTTACTGGTAATGAAAAGTGGCCTTGCTGATTATGTATTGCTGGAATTTCATGTTGATTTTAAAAATACTAGAGAAAAAGGTGCCAACTTTTAATCTCACAGTGTTGAAAGGGAACATATCTATTTTAGTCACAGGATAATCTATACTTTTATTAACTGAATAAAAATCCTATCTGTTCTCATAGAAAAGCTGTGAGAAATTTATAAAGTAACATTATTTATTAATAAAATAACATTATTTAATTTTATGAAACAATAGTAGTACTGTCTTTTAAGATCTTCAGTCCTTGCAAGACATGTAATTAACTCCTTATTGGAACAGCTCTGTTTTCTAGACTGATCAATGCACTCTATAAGTGTATGTCCGTCTGGGTCCTTCTGCCTGAGAAACCTTCTGTACCAGGCATTAAGTACAAAGCAACTCAGAAAACTGGTCTCTCATGTCATTTTGTAGCTTGACAGTGATGCTGCCTTGCACATTCTGTCTGACTCAGGGAGCCAAGGGACAACAAGAGTCTTTGTGAGAAGGGACAAAATATGGTAAAGAATACAAGAGCTTGGAAAAGACATGGCGGACAGTTAGAAATGGAAATGCTTTCCCATCATCTTTTTACCTCCTTGTTAAAATACTCTGAGGCTCTTTTCTGTAATTAAGACTTGTCTTGGGAGAATAACTCATTCTTCATGTTTGTAAACTGATGTTCATATGTCCCAGCAGACTGGCAACCTCCATCATCTTTTTCTAAGGTCATCATTGAAGAAGGCAGAAAGAGAAGTTTGAGAAACAAACATGTTTATGAAAAGCTTCTTGTTCAGAAGGAGTCTAGTTTGCAAGTCTGTTTGCAAAACAGACATAATTTTAGGACTCCTTAGGGATACCAGGGAGAGATGACATTTTATTTTTCCAACAAAGTTTATTTCTCTCACAAGATTTCACCAGCTTTCTAATTTTTTCTATATCTTCTGAAATGTCTACTCTTAAAATAATAAAAAGTTATTATTTCATATGCTTGAAGGTTTCTTGTATTCTTAAAATTCTGTCATTGTTTCTGGGAAATGGCTTAAAATAATGAATCTACTGTGTTCCAAACAGCAATTTGAAACATTACAGAGATTCTTTTAATTAAGCTCTTTATGCAGCAGATGTAATGCTGTGTTTGTTGCTTTGTTTCTTGGACTTGTATTAGGGATGATTTATGAAGAGAATAAATTAAAGTGCACAGAATGTCAGAGCACATGTGTGTTCATGCAAACCACAGAACTTGGAATTTAAAGTTGTATTGGAAATTATTTCATTTCTCATATATAGAAGGTTAATAGGATAGATTTAGTAAGGCCATACTTCTGCAATGTCGTATTCAGTTCTGGCTTTCGGACTTCGAAAGTCTCTTGCAGAATTGGAAATACTTCAAAAATACTTGCAGAAAATCTTCTCTAACAATCCCTAACACTAAAAATTAGAGAAACTCATAAAACTTGCCTTTTCCCCAAAATGGTTGATGGGAAGTATTGATATGAGGAATGTTCTGGGCTAATTTAGCTCAATTCCTATCTACAGAGGCATTATGTTATGGTTTAAATTGGACAGTTAGATATTATTTTTTTCCCTTCAGAATTGTCTGACTCACTGCACAGGCTAATTAGTGCTTACTTCATGCACACAGGAAAATTTTTCTTTATCCACATTGTGGCTTTGCAGTGTCGTTATTACATAGACTATTCAAATTCTATATTCAGATTTTAATTTGCAGACACTAATGGCAGGTATTTCTTTTTAACTCATCACAGTAACCTATGAATGCTTGACAGAGTTTATTTAATTTCACAACTCTGTAAAACCAGAAGTGTGTGGTACTATACTCTTTTCAATACATGAATGAAGCTCCAAAGATATTAGGGTTCAAGTGTCCTGACATTTTTAGGCTATTCGTGTTTACATGTAACAGTGTGTCTTCAAACTACTAGTCTTAGTGTCCTTGGCTGGAAAATATTGAGCATTTCTTCATTTGGGCCCCACAGCTTCAGGAAATGAAGATTTTACAATTAACAAACATTAGTTAAACAATTCCTTCCTTGGAGATATTCAAAACCCAACTGGACATGGGCCCGAGGAACTTGCTCTAGATGACCTTGCTTGAGAAGGAAGGTTGGAATAGATGATTTCCAGAGATCCCTGCCAACCCCAACTATTTTGTGATCCTACGATTCATCCTGACTGTGCGTCTCTCCTTTCAGTCCCTCTGACCCTCACCTCATCTGGTGATACAGCATAAACCAGCAAATCCCTACAGCGTGAAGGAAGAAGGCAGACTTTTTACTGAGTGAAACATTATTGATTTTCTTACTGCCTTTTCCAGGAAAGCCTGATTTTTCCTTAAAATTTTGATACTGAGTCAACATATGCTGTGCAAAATGGGTAACTTTTTACAAAGACAGAAGTAAGCATAACCAGGCTCTTATGAGTGAAATAAATAATATTGCCTTATAGGTTTCAGGCAGTTCCAGCACTCTGTGTAACAAGAATGCTTGACAGCATCTGCATGAGGACAAAATTTCTGTCTCTAGAGACCCCTTAAATCAAGAAAAAGCATAATGAGAGTCAGGAGACAGAAAATGGAAGATAAGAAGTGTCCAAGCTGGAGATAAGGTGCACATTTTAGTAAATGTAATTTTTGAAGATCTGCTTGCATTTCCTTGCATTTTCAAGTCAAGTTTAGATGTTTTAAACACATGTGCTCTAGGTTGACCACAAACTTCATGAAGTGAAAGTTATGGCACATGGTCAAATTAAATTATTGAAATGGTCTTGCCTGACCTTAAATTATGTGATTATGAAGATATCTCCAGAGAATTTTCAAGTCATGATTTAAACCTGCAATGATTTAAACCACTTTAAGGAAGAATTTAGATTGAGTTTGATTTCCTTAAGGCTCACAAGAGATAAGAGGTTAAACAATGACAGCAGTACCACTCCTAAGAAAAAGTCCCAGGCAGGGCCTTAGGTACTTGGACAATTTCCAAATACCACTCATATTAGAGAAGATGACCCTGACTATTGCTTAGTTTGTTTCAACTTTCTGAAGTTCCACTCATTTTATATTAGCTAGAAGTTTCATCCTGTTACAGGTAATTCAGGGTGATGACTTAAATATCAGTATGATAGCCTAACATTTGTCAGTAGTGTAATTTTTTTTCCTTTCCTGACTGTATGTAATTACTTTTAAAATAAAAATTAAAGAAATAAAAAGGTCAATTTTAGGTGAACAAGGCTGGCATTTTCTGCTGTATCAGCAATAGATGCTGTTTGTCAGGCTAACATTTTCTACTTAGAAATAGTGTTTTATTTTTCTTCTTTGATTTTCTTTTTGGTGTGATATTATTGTCCACTAACCAGTTATTCAGTAAAATAATTCTGAGTTTGCTCTTGCTCCACCTTCACTGTACATCTGTGATGGTTTGAAAAGTTGGCCAAATGCCAAGAGCCAGAGGGCCCAGGACAGAGGCCCCAGAGACCCCTCCTGGCCACAGGGGAAGGGGGGGAAAAGGGGGAAGGTGAAGATTACCCACAGAACCGAACTTCAGTAACACTAAACCAGTTTATATGTATTTACACATATA
>JAWWEW010000131.1:57120732-57205101 GCA_035583185.1 Anabacerthia variegaticeps | reverse complement strand
CTCTTTATATCTTTGCTTACGTAAAGAAATGAGATGGAATACTTCCCTAGTTATGACCCAGTTACCAGGAAGGGCCTAAACCAAAACCACTACAACATCTGAAGAATATTTATTTTGAATAAAATTGTCTGCATCCTTGGTTTCGCATTAGGAGTAAACAAAGTTTAGGAAGGTTAATCATAAAAAGAAACACTTTTCATCCTAATGAGGAGCATAGTTCAAACTTCATGGGAGAGGCAGAGACTGGACTAGGATGTACAAGTAATCTGCTGCAGCCCAGTTGCATCCCAGTCCAATAAACATGCTGTGCACACTTGAGCAAGTCTTTCCATAATAGCTAAATTTATTGTTACCTGGAAAGATTCATAGATTATTTCAGTGGCAAGGACATCCTGATCAATCACCATGACAGATGGACATGTCATGCTTATGCCATTGCCTTAGAATGAAATCCTTTATATCCGTTAGTTCTCTCAGGTGAGCTACAACTATCTGTTAATTTTTAAACACTGATACTATTATTAAAAGACCTAGTAAGTATGGTAGAAAGAAGAAATTGAAAGAGAGAATGAAATTGTCACCGCGAAATTCCATAGATAAGCTGCACTTGGTTTTGAATAAAGAGAAATTGAGTTTCATTGTGATATTCAGGGTGTTAGTTTTATTAAGATCCAAACTCATTTTCACTCCTAGCAGATTAAGGTCTATTCAGATTGGTTTGAATTTTTTTCTTTTGGTTCATAGATTTGCTGATTAGTCTTTATTCAAGTCCTGTCTGCTGTCTGAAGGTTTGAATCCTGGTTCTAGTGATATATGACAAACTGGGATCTTTGCAGACACTCATTTAATAATAAAAGTACTAAATACGAGGGGAAGAAAACATACTCCTGAAAGAGTGGTATTTCTGAAGGTGTTAGGACTATCTAACTGTAAGCGTTAACTATTCCTAATTTCAAAGAAGGAGGCATTTAAATTACTAGTTCTTAAGTTCAAACCACTTATATGAAGCACATCTTGAGGACAGTATTTGCAGATTAATTCATGTGCCTCACAAATATTTAACTGACATTTTCTGACTTTCTCAGGTTTTGTCATGTTTGTCATCCTCTCCATCTATCAGGTCTCTCTTCTGTAGGATTCCTGATTGGTTACATCATCATTTGCTATATTACAATTTCACTTTCAGTAAGTTTTCTTGAAGAAAATGCAAATATATTCTTTTGTTTTAGAAACAAGACATGCTGGAACTGCAGGCTCCAGTGTCTGGAATGATACGTACAAAATATACTGAAGAGAAGAAATGCAAATATTTTGAGTCACATATTTCTGTGAGCAGCTAAAAGACTAAACACTCTTAAACTCAGAGAAACTGTATGCATTCACATCACTTTTTCATTTTTGAGGTCGTACCTCTTGGCCCAGACCACAGTCTCATCTGCTGTCTTGCAGGACAGTTCTGTGGTACACCTACATTCCATTTAGGAGCAAGTCTTAGACACGCTGCCATCTATAAATAGCTGCATTTTCTTCCCGCTATATGGATCTTTTATATGGCCTTTATGGTTCTTTGTGTTTGTTGTCTTTCTGAGGTAGTTTCCATGAAGGAATAAAATTTGTCTTTCCTTTCATTGTGGTAACTTCAAAACATGACTTTTATATGCATCCAGAGTTTTTCTGATCCTTAGTGTACCAGATGGATCACAGTCTTTGTTGCCTACTAGATAAGCAAATAAGAAGTATAAGCATGACTAGCTGCACAGGAACTATGATTCTACTGGGCAGCATAGGAGAGTTGAATCCCATAAAACTCATCATGCTCAGCCTGGCCGAAATGGTCTACGTGGTTTCCTGATAATTTCAATGAAATTTCTCCATTCCTAAAGAAAATTGATTCCAAGAAGGAAAAAACATTTTTAAAAAGATCTTAACTCAACTTTGAGCATCATTATATGGATTAAAGGCCGTTTCTGACATATTTTTCTCTAAATAATTTTGATCAGTGAATAATTTTAATTTCAAGGTAGAGTTAAACAAACATTAGAGCATGTGAAATTACAAGTGTGAAAATCTAGAATAGCATTTCCTGAATCTAAATATTAGTTAAAACCCTAGTAAATTAGGACAATTTTTATTTAAAAATTTAGCATAAAAGCTGATCACTAAGTGCATCAGGGATGTTTCAGGAAGCTTTTCATTTTCTACTTCTACTCATCACTAGAATCTCCCCATTATGTGTTATGTGTTGTTACACTGAAATGTCTGATTTTGTCCTCCACTGCTAGTTTCTGAGCTATTTTCTTTCAACCCCTGTTTTCCCTCATTATTTTTTCCATGGTCTTTAATTAATTTTCATATATGAGATTATACCTCAGGCTACTCCTGTCTTCTATGCCTTTGGTTGCATTTAATGCAAAATTAATCTGAATCAGCCATATCTTATTCTACCTTAGTTGCTTGGTAGCCTGTTTACCCCTGAGAATATATTAACTAATCTGACAACTATTTCCTTCTGACATTAAGCATCCTGATGTATTTTTCCCTTTTCAATCTCAATTTATTTCTAATTACAAACCTTAATTAGATCATGGTTTCTACCGCTTAGGCACTTTGTCATTTCCTACATCTCTAATTACTTTCTGTTTTACTTAAATGGAGTGATTTTTTTTCTCTTTTGGTTTCTTTAAAAACATGACCTCGCAAAGTTCAGAATGATCTCAAAAAGAGAGACTATTAAGTCATGGTTTTGTTGATGTGATATTTTGTTTAAGCCTCAAAATGTGTTATATTAGAATACATGGGTCTCAAGAACAACTTCACAGCTCTGCATCCAAATGCTTTGCCAGCTCCAATGGGGAACAGGGCATTTGGACATTGTTCTTGCCATGGGAATCAGAGATGTGGATTGTGCTTGTTAAATTAGAAATAGGGGAGGTGAGAAATGTAACTAAGTGTATCTTCACGTTATTGGATCCATCTTGGATAGATAAATCTCATTATTGTGAGGTACTGAAGTGTGTCCGAAGGAGGGCAATTAAGCTGGTCCAGGTTTGGAACACAAGTCTTATAAAAACCAATTGAGGGAGCTGGGCCAGCTTTAACTTGAAGAAAAGGAAAAATTTCTTCATGAAAAGGGTTATGAAACTTTGGAACTGGCTGCCCAGGCAAGAGGTTGAACCACCGTCCCTGGAGGTATTTAAAGATGTCTACATGTGGCACTGAAAGACACAGTTTAGTGGTGGATTTGGCAGTTCTGGGTAATGTTTGAACTTGATGATCTTACAAGTCTCTTCGAATCTAAACTATTCTATGATTCTGTGATTCCATTCCATCAGCATGGTTAGTGCCCAAAACTGTGCAAGGTGTGTGATGACAGAGGTAAGGGACTGTGCTTTTTGGGACGTGGAGGGGGTACATATTGGCTGTAGGTTGTGTCAAGGTGGTGGCACCAGAGAATGGAGCATCTGTTAAGTACTTATTTTGTGTCATGTATTTTTCAGTTAAAATTTACCTAAATTCTACTAACTAAGCTGACTTCTGGAGGAAATTATCAATATGGAAAACACACTATTTAAACAGTAAAGAGATATGGAGAAGACCTGGTTCTCAACGGATATAAATTAGTTACACATTGTGGGAGTTAGCATAACTTGTTTCATATAGGGTAAATGTCCAACACAAACCAGTCCTGATAGTCCTATTTATTACCAGAGGTTTATTCAAAACTACAACAAAATATTTGGCTTTACATGAATCATAGCTTCAAAAGCCTTGGCCTTTTCAACCCACTTATCAATTCCCAATTTTTAGTTCTAGGAATGGTGGTGTGGTAACATGACCAGAGTTTCACCCACTGTGATCTGCCTCTGCAGGTTACATTTCTTTGGTCTTGTCACTTGTACTGTTTTAGGTCCTAGGTGATTTGGCCCGTAGTAACTTGTTTTTTCATAATGTTTTGCAGAGGAAGTTTAAGTGACAGATCAAAGAGAAAGATTATATAAAGTAACATATTAAGTGCTACCAAATTATTCTTAATGGCTTGCATTACAGATGCTGTCATAGGAATAAATGTCAATTTGGAGCTATAAATAGGAATAAAATACAAGTGTCCAAGATTATTAAAACAGAATGTCAAAATGAAATGTGTTGACATTTCAAAAATTCTGGGTTTTTTTCGGAGCTATCTGTATTTAATTTTTAATCTTTTGTCAGTATTTTTATTTTGCTGCCACGTTTCTTGCAGAGACTTAAAACTAATTTTTGCACGATGAATATTTTACAATTTCAGCATAGAGTTTTATATTTGAAGATTTTTCTTTTTGGTTACTGTACATTACAGTGATATAGTTGATAGCTTGCAGCATTTGTGATGAAAACCAAAATTTATACAATAAAGACCATAGAAACAATAAGAAGAGATTAGTCCTTTGAATAACTGCACCGAGATTATTTTAAAAAGCTTAGGAGTACTACCCAGCTAAAAGCCATCTTAGTACTGCCTTCACACGTGTTTTACTGTTACCTGGGGCTACACAGTAGGTAAAATCTTCTTAGTACAATGATGCACCTATTAAAAAGCTATACTGTGTTGAATTGTCTGTTATAAAATGTATGGACATAAACCTATTTGACAAGTTAAAAAAGCTGTTGTGAAAAAATAATGGTAAGAAAACAGGCCTGATATTTTATTACTGAAACAAAATTGTACCAAATGATTCCAACAATTAAAACACTCATGTGTGAAGTACTTCTGTAAAGCAGATCAAAAGAATGGATTCTTGATACCTTTTAACTAGTGGTTTCTTATTGCAAGTTATAGAGGCCTTTGTTCCACTGGTTTTAAATTCCTATTTTGCTCTTTGTTCTTGCAGATTTGGTTAGAAAAATGCTGTATAACAGGGAGCTTGAATTTCTGCACTATTCAGATGCTTATGACAAGTTTGTCTAAGGAAAGGGAAGGTCATATAATGAGTACAAAATCTGCCCCCACCAGGCTATTTTCAAAGAAAAGGAAATCCTGAGTGGCTCCCCAAAACAGATTTGGAGGAGTGGGCCACTGTCTGGGAAATGTATGTTCTGAGCCTGAACATCTGGCAGGATTGTTGTTGGATTATGCACTTGCTTTAGGAAAAGGAACTAATGGTCAATTACAAGAATATACATTAAGACAAAACCATCTTAGTAACTGGCTTCACTGAAAATAATTGGCTTACTTAATTGGCAAACCATTCTTTACTGGCTCAATTATGAACTCAGTTTTCCCTGGTAGCTGAATTGAGATCAGTAGAGCTAAGTCTGGTCACAAGTAGTCTAAAGGGTAAGAAGGAAGCTGCAAAAGTCCCCTGGGTTCTGTGTTAGAGTCCAGCCTGTGAGTGACGACAATGAAAACACTTTTTAAGGTTCTTATGTAGTCTATGGTCTTCCATTTTTAAAATACTCTTATTCTGCAAAGTACATTTTACCTGAGAATGCAAAAAAGTAAAAAACTTACACATAGCATACATTCAGATCACTTCAGCAGTTCTACAAAATCAGTTGGACTGGCCACACACAAGTCCAGGTTTACTTGGCAATGCAATGGCAAAACTTAAATTTACATCTAGATTCTAGCATCTCATTCTTTCCTACAGTTATGCTTCCTTATCTTTCCCTAAATGTGTGCTTATCAAACAAAACTGTTCTGCTCCATATAATGGAACTTCCCTTTTAATTTACTCTGACACAGGCAATGCACCAGCAAAACTTTTAAAGAAAGAAGTCTGTGCTAATGGAAATCTTATTTCAGCATGTGACATCACTGAAGGATGATTCTTGTGGAGCAAAATAAAGCATATGTTCTAAAACCTGCAGCAGTTTTGTCTGCCTTTAAAATTCTCTCCCTTGAGCCCATGTGTATGTGAAAGCTCACTGATGTATATAAGAATTATCCAGTGCTTTCATGTCTCAATATTTTAGTGGTTTAACATTATCAATTGACATGATATGATAGATTGTTAGATGCTATTAAGAACTTGATATGTACTTCCAAATTGCCTCAGTACTGCTGTAATAACTCCTCCCACTTAAACATCTCAAAGGGAATTAAATTACTGTAATAATACTGAACTAATAGCTAGGATATGAGTTTCTGTGGAGTAAAACCAAACCAAACCAACCAAACAAGCAATCAAACAAAAAAAACCCCACCCCAAACCCCAAAAGTTTTGGAACTAAAACTGAAGTGCTATACTACTTGTGATAGGTGGACTACTTTTTGGCTACTATAGTAGAAACTGCAGAACTGACAATACATATGTAGCAAATCCTCATCCTTCAGTCATCCTAGCATCAATTTTGTAGGTTAAGTGGGTAGGTTCATTTGTTTTAAATTTGTTCTCTGTTCTTGCAAGGAAAGCTGTCTTTTATAAGCAAACATGGCTTCACTAAAGTCCACCTCGTATCATCCTAGTAACATTTAAGTAAACCCACAGTGATGGCAAATTTGCCCGCGTTAGCAGAGACAACATAAAGAAGAATCTGTTCTGGTTTTATAGTAGCCATATAATTTAACTCTGTATGTGCACAGGAAAGTCTTGCTATAGTAATTAGTGCAGTCATATCACAAATACTGTGTTTATATGATGATGATTTAAAATCATCTTATTAAGTCATGTTTCTAGAAAACACATTAGTTTTGTACCATTTTGGAGAAAAAGCAGTAATCACATATTTAAAATTCCACAAATCATGGGATGACTGAATATTTCCAGTTCCAAATTAGATTATAGTGAAGGTTTTTATTTTGCATAAGTCTATAATCTGCATAGCAGAACTTGCCCTCTATCATAACTCCATATGGTTCCACCATTGTCGTCTCAAGTATGGATATTTGCATCAGCTGAAAATCTGAAACGTTTACTATTAGAAAAGCAAGGGTCTTTAGGAAAGATGTGATTATTTCTGTACTAAGAACTTGGGGTTTGTCTCTTCCCAGTTCCTTTTAATCTTGTTTTCAAGTCACCGAGTCTCAATACTGCAATGGCTGATAGTTACATTTTGTGTTTCATACTTATATTTTCACATGTCCAAATACATCCATGAACAACACTAGGAACTGATTTTGTCCGAGGGTAATTTGTCACCTGTGCTGTAAAGTTGGTACTGAAATAGGATGATTTGTAGCCAAGGCTTCTACAGATTTATATATGCATACCAATAAGCAAATTTGATTAGAAAAAACTGTTTCTTACACAGGCATGTGTGTGCTTAAACATATAAGTCTTGCCTGATGAAATTCATCCCAGGGTACTGAGAGAGCTGGCTGATGCTATTGCAAGACATCTGTTATTTTCTTCAATGGTCTTGGAGTCTGGAGAGGTCCCAGTTGACTTGAAGGTGGCAAGCTTTGTACCAGTTCTCAAGCTGGGTGAAAAGGAGGGTCCTAGCAATTACAGGACTATCAGTCTCACTTTGGTGCCTGGTAAAATTATAGAGAATCTCAGTCTGGGATTTATTGAAAAACATTTGAGAGACAACACAGTTGTCATTCACTGCCAGCATGGGTTCATCAGGGGAAAGTCCTGCTTGAGAAACAAAATTTCCTCTTATGACAAGGCCACTTTACCACGGGAAACCAGCAGATGTGATGGTTTTGGATTTTAGCAAAGTTTTGATGCTGTCAATTACGGTATCCTTCTGGGTAAACTGTTCAGGACATTGTTAGACAAGTCCATAATATGCTGAGTGAGGAACTGGCTGACAGGTGGGACTCAAAGAGTCATAGTTACAGAGATTACATCAGGCTGGTGGCAAGTCCCCAGGGATCCACTTTAGGGTCAGAACTCTCTAATGTTTTTATAAATTGTCCAGATGCAGGAATTGAATTTACATTAAATTTGCAAATGACACTAAATTAAGAGGAACTGTGGACCCCCTTGAGGGTAAAGAGGTCCTGCATGGAGATCTGGATAGACTGGGCAATCACAATCATATGAAGTTTAACAAGAGCAAGTGATGGATTCATCACATGGAATGGGGTGACCTTGATGAACTGGACAAATCAGGGGATAAGAGGCTAGAGAGCAGCTCCCTGAAAAGAGATCTGAGGGGGTCCTTGTCGAAGGCAAGTTGAATGTGAGTCAGCAGTGCCCTGGCAGCCAGGAGGGCCAACCCTGTCCTAGGGGGCATCAGGCAAAGCATCGCCAGCCGGGCGAGGGAGGGGATTGTCCCGCTCTGCTCTGCACTGGGGCAGCCTCACCTGGAATATTGTGGGCAGTTTGGGGAGCCATAATATAAGAAAGATACTAGGCCATTAGAGAGTGTCCAAAGGAGGGTAACAGAGATGGTGAGGGGCCTTGAGGGGAAGGTGTATGAGGAGCAGCTGAGGGCACTTGGTCTGTTTAGCCTGGAGAAGGATGGACAGTGCCCTCATCATGGATGACAGCTTTCTCAAAATGTCAGTGAAGGGGCAGGTCCTGATCTCCTCTTTCTGGTTACCATTGACAAGACATGAGAAAATGGAATGAAGGTTCATCAGGAGAAGTTCAGATTGGCCATTAGGAAAAGGTTTTTCACTGATACAATGGTTGACCCCTGGAACAAGATCCCCAGGGAAGTGGGCATGGCACTAGTCAGAGTTCAAGGAGTGTCTGGGTGATATTCTTATTCACAGGATTTAGTTTTAAAGATTCCTGTGAGGAACAGAGAACTGGACTGGATGATCCTTTTAACTTCAGATATCCTATGAATTTATATGATAATTACTTTAAAAAAATTCAGTACTAAGGCTTGCCTCTTCCTTCCCCTTGGTTTAAGGCACTGTTGTATTAGATCTCTCTGTCATTATTCAACTTCCAGGTAGATGAATTGTGTACTAGAAGGTCTTGGTAGTTGTGCATACTATAACCCTACATATAATTGGAACACAAGGCAGTAGTTGCATTATATCTCTAGGCTAACTCAGTCAGTATGAGTTTAATCAGAAATTCATCAGGTACTCAAGGACTGGACAGCATTTTTTTTGAAAAATAAAAAGATTAGTTTAAACTAATCTTGCCCCCTCACCCCCCCGAGTTAAATCAGATTCCTTAAGAGAAAAGGTCAGGGGAGTGCATAGTTTTATCTCCAAAAGTAAAATACAAATACGGTTTATGTGGGTGTTGTTTGGTCATGTTGGTAAAAACTTTCATTCTGTGAAAGTGTGATATTCTGCAGAAAAATAAATCATAATAGAAAAGTAACAGGATTTTCATTATTCTTTGTGTTTTGTTGTCTTCTGCTTACAAGAATGCTGAAAGAAAAGGTTTAAGCTGTTTTCACCATCAGCTGAACTGCAACATTTTTTTGTTCAGTTGAGCTGGACTGTTTCTTCCCTTATGTATTAGGGTCAAAGTATGACAAAAAAAGAAAAGGTTTCTTTGAATCCTTTAGACTGTAATAGACAGGAAAAGGACACTGTGATTCTTTGCTGACTTACACCAGTGTTATACCTTTGCAAATCCACTGATTCCAATAGTTATGAATTCTGTAGAATTAGAGAAGAGTGATACACTTCCGATCTGGCATGTTGTATAAAAAGATTCAGCCAGCATCATGACCATATTACAATTTTCCTCATATATGTCTTTTTCTAGTGGATAATTTGTCCCATTTTTCTGACCTTGTACCTTTGTATCTTAGCCACTTCTTTGAAATCCATTGCTCATAAAATAGCTTTCGCTATGAACCTCTGCCACAAATAACTAAATCCAGGCATATGATGGTACCTTTAAAAGGCATATCTGGGAGACAACAAAGCACCTTTCTAATTCTATAGTGGTCTCGTTCAGGAATCTCTAGCAGGGATCAGGATACTGTACAAACAGTATAACACAATGATAAGACTTTTACTAAAAGCTCAGATCTGAATTGAATATTGTTACTATGAAGAATGTTGAATCTTTCTTAAATCCAGCATGCCTGCAATTGCTAATCAGTGTGATTCTTGTATTTTCAGAAACACATGAATGTGTCAGTCACTGATTGAGATGACAGCTCTGTAGACAGATGGGGAAGGAACTGTTTGAGGCTTGTTTTCCTTTCTTTTTTTACATTTTATTGAAGAACAAAAGACCATGCGTAAACACAAACTCAGTGAGAGTACAAACACAGAGGAAAATGTATTAGATTTGGTTAATAGTTGTTCTATCAGAAAACATTTAAAAAAAAAAAATCTTCTTTTTTCTAGTTCCGTATGAAAACTCCTAAGCATAACAGACAGACGAGATTTTCTAGTTCCTGCAAAACCAGGAACTTTCCTGTGGAACTCCCAAATGACATGAGCCACATTTTTTTCCCATGAACTCATGTCATGAATAAATACCACTTCACTCAGCAGATTAATTAGGAGAAATTGGCAGCTGAGACAGAACAGAATATAGAGGATTGTGATTACTTTCTATTTCATACTAATTTATTTTTTTTTTTTAACTTTCTTCCTGTCTAATTGAACTTGAGGCAATAGCAATTTTCCTGTTTCTTCTGGTAACAGCATCTCAAGTGACACTTTCATATTAGATGGCACAAAGTTATTGTATTCCCTGAGTACAGTAAGCATAACAAGAAAGAAATTGTACTTGTCTTTCACTCTTCATTTGCCTACCTGAAACTCAACATTTTATCCATATAACTCTTACAAAAGTGAAAAAAATATTAAAAAATAGACTGGATTAATGACATTCAGCAAATATTAAAATAGAAAGAAATAAAATAGTGTCTGAATTTTAAGTAAACATATGTATAAATATATAATACACATATATTTAAATGAGTATAAAAATATTTACAGAGAAAATTGTGTCTTTGAGAGGCACTGCTGGGAAACCATAAGAATGATTACAAACAAATGATATCTGAATTAACTTTCAAAACCCATATATGAAACTTTATGAGAAAGATGTAAAAAAGAAACAGTTTCTACATTGTTTGTCAGAAGCAAATCACTGGTATTATTTCAGTCATCAGAGGGCTTTGTAGAAGCTGCTTCTGCTGATAGGACTTCAGCTACAATTTGCTACTGTAGAAGACCTTGATCTATTCTTTGCAGTCTGATAAGCTTATTCCACAGACTGAAACTTAATAGTATTTTTTCCATGTAAATATGTCTACTGGCAAAATGACCTCCATATCCTCAAGCTTGACTGGACAACATAATTTCTTTCTACCTTTTCTCCTTGTAAACCAGAGCATGGACATAAAATGTGAACAATATTTCTGTATTACCAGTTTCATCTGTGCTTTGGCTCTCAAATCCAATTGGCGTGACAGTTAAAATTAGCAGGACAAGGGCAACTGTCAAGGATGAGGCTGGCTGTAAGCAGAGGGGCTTCTGTGGCTTTGTTTGCTTGTCATTTCGGCTGCTATGTCAGCTTAAATACCATCACTTAAAAAACACAGAGCATAGCTTAAGGATTAATGGGGTGGGGGGCATATCTGAGCAATGATCAAACAAGAATAAAATCCAGAGAGACCACACTCTCAGGACACTGTGGCACAAGTCTTTCACAAAGTGTCAGTGCAGGCTGATTAAACAAATGCTGCTTCCAAGGCAAAGCTGATCAACCTGCAGTTTATAGGAAAAGTTCACATGCACTTGTGTTATCATTCTGAAATACTACGGGTAAGTGAAAAATGTTACAGTGTTGTGATAAAATGGAATGTTGTCCAAAGCTTAAACACTTACTGTACCTAGCATACCAGTGTTTCACATCTTGCTTGATCTGCATTCTGCTGACATGATTTAAAAGCCTTTCAAAATGGCTCTTTGCCCAGGAACAGCTTGAAAGTCCAAACTCTCCTGAAAAAGCAGGTGAAATTAGTTTTGCCACACATACAGTTCCATTCATAAATCTTTCTTCAGTGTAGTTCAATTTTTTCATTAATAATTGCCTTTGGCTAAAAAGTTACATGACAGTCATTTAGCAAAGGTTTTTTCTGAAATTCTAACTCGCTCCCCCCCCCCCCAATCTATTTTAATATGTATATATTCATAAAACTAGCCTTTTTTCGAAGAGATGAGTTATCATCATCTTGTAAATGGAAGAAATACAGTACAGAAAAAATAATTGTAAAGGAAAATGGAGAAGGTTTTTAAATTAACCTAATTTTTAAAATATTGAAATATTTAGAAAAATTATCTCATGACATTAGATTTTAAAACCACCAGGATGGAGAAAAGGGTAAAAAGAGATGCATAGTTAAAATACTCAGCATCAACAATAGTGTAACCTTTTTTTTTTCTTCTGGTTACAGGCATTTTCTGGATAAAGCTTCATGGGTTTTGTCAGACATTATAGATCCTAAGTTCACATTCCTTAATCAAGTGTGTGTCCTTTAAGTCATTGATTAAGGACTGCAGAAATTAGCTGAAGTCCCTTGATCTCAACTATGACAAGACAACAAAGACCCACTTGTGTCTGAGGGAAAAGGAGAGACAAGGATTGTAACAAGGCACAAAGGGAAAAGGGAATAGCTGTTCAAATAGGTGCAGCAGTCAAGACAGAAATAAAGCAAGCTATGTGCTGAAGAGGAGAGAGAACAGTTAATGATTAAGGGGTACAGATAAAACCCAAACTGAAGGGTATAAATTGTATTATTATTAATTAATTATTCAGCCGAGCAGCCATACAGGAAAGCGTAGAACAACAAAGGCTACAAGCAGCCAGTAAGAAAAGCAGATCACCCCACTAACAATGACCACAAACATAAACAGGTGAAAAGAGAAAGAGAAACATGACAACATACTGAAAAAAACACTTAGAAAGATCTCCTGCTTCTGTGCAAATGACAGTGTCAGTGCAAGGGAATAATGTTCCCTTTCTGGGCCAATGAGTCTTAGTAGAGCCTACACAGGATGTGTAAAGAGAGGTCCTGCAGGAGTTCCTTTGGGAGAGATGGTGGCAGGGGCTGGAGTTGGCTTTCTTATAATCTTTTCTCCTCCTGAGTAGCCAAAAGAAAATTTATCAGAATAAAACTCTTCAGCTGAATGCAAGCCCAAGGAGGGATTAAAAATCTCAGTTAGATATAGGATGCAGATCACATAACCAGAGATCTGAACCCACCACAGCTGCAGGAGGAGAGCTGAGATAGCAATTGCTTTGGTGAACTGCCCTTTTATGTCATGTGCACGCCCAGTGCAGCCCATCCCTGCCACAGGATCACAGCTGGCAGTGCTGTCCTCTGCTGTGTGGTACCACTTCCCAGGATGTCCTACATACCTGGTTCTAGGTTACTGGTTATGCCTGTTCTGTGGGGCTTGGACTAGACTTTCTATTTCTGGAATCAGATTGTGGCTATAAACCCTGTCAGGCTAAAGACATTTCAGTGTAAATTACTGCATTCGAGAGGAATGCATTAGCCATGGAACGATTATTTGAAACAAAATTGCAACAAAGCCACAGCTGTGGTTTTGAACTAAAGCTCAAGTAATTGTGGTTGTTTTGTCGAGAACTTAATGAAATTAGCAGGTTATAAAAGTCCTGCTCACGTGCCTAGGCATTATAAAAAGCATTATATTTGTCTTTTAAGGTAAGAAAGGAAAACAAATTACATATTTTCAGATCCACTGTGAAAACAGTAAGTAAGGAGGCCTTCTCAGTTGTTGAGCCTTCTAGGAAATATTCTACCTTTTTTAAAGATAAAAGAAAATTACAAGGGCAGGGAGAGCCTACTTCATTTAGGCACAATGATGTTTATTTCTGAAGTACGATTTATTAATTGGTGTTCTCTGTATTAGATGCATTTTTAATCATTTTGCCTCATCCTCACATTTAAAAAAGAAAAAAATAAAACTGTCTAGTGTTCCCTTCTGAATTTGTAGCTTTCCCTTTCCCATGTGGTAGGTCAACAGGACTACATTGCCTTGTTTTTCATGTCAGGGTCCCATTAACCTAATGTAATAGTTGGCACAGATTTCTGAGCAAGTTTTGTCTATGAAGTCAGGAGGAGAATCTGAGTGGAATATAATACTCTGCTAAAACAATAATACTCTCCTAATCTAACCCTCATTAACTTGTCAAGCCTAGTGACAGTCTTTAATAGCATTCATTCTTTTTATGTTTTATTTTAAGTGATTTCTTTGTAGCTATTTGAAAAACCTAAAATAGGATTGTTACGGTATCTGCATTTAATGGGGAGATATTCTGTCCTTTTTCTACTTTTCTTTTTGGAACTGGGTTGTGCTTACGTTTATTTGCAGGGCAGACTTCTTTAAAAAGTAGATGGAAGAAAGTATATTTATTTTATTTTTATTTTCTGTCTCGAGCAAATGGTAAAATGATGCAAATGGTGCTACAAAAATACTGGTAGAAATTTTGTTCATTGTCTCATGTTTTTTGTCACCAAAAGGGAGACTGGGATTTCAGGGAGAGGATTGGATTTCCAAGTCATGGCTTGTGCCATCTGACATTGTCACTAACAAAACACATTAGAGAGGAGACAAACATGGATGTGTCTGGGAATGCATTGTGGCTTTCTTTGTTTCTTGTCCCCTTCCATCAGCCACAATGTGCACCCTGTGCTTTCTGACCTGGTGTGGTTCATGCAGAGGCAGCCCCTGTCTCTCAAAGCAGGGTTGGATACAATACAATGCACTTCCCCTAGTTCAGTGAGTACTTGTAGCTCACCATGGTTTCCATGTAGGTTGGGAAGATCAGCATCTGACAAGGGTAAGCTTTGAATCCCTCATCGCACTCTCCCTTCTCCAGTTCACTGAGGGTTGATGTTCAGAGTATCACAGGAGTTTAATTCATTCACTGACTGATTCACCACACATCAGGCTTCTCTATGTCTATCCCTTTAGAATAAAGATCTTTGTAACTGATTCTAAATAAAACCCAAAAACCCCCAAAAAAATAAAAAATTGCAATTTCATGTTGAAAGAAATTAAAAGCATCAAATATTCTGTATCTAGCTTGGCTGCTGTTTCAATTTAGAAAAGGGTATTTTTGTTCCTTAAATTTGATTCTTTTGTACATTTAGTTACATACCTAAAAAAAGAAAGAAAAATAACCCTTTAAACTGGTATTGCATTACTTTCTTATTCGTTAGTTCTCAGTAACCACTTTCTGCCCATTTGTTTCCCCTCCAACATAGGAATGAAAAAGTAATATACAATTCCTAATGATTTTCTGAAACACTGCACAGGTGCAAGCTGCAGCTGTTATGAGTAAAGTAGATTTTGCTAAACTAATTCAAATCCCATTGGGGAAATAGAAGAATCACTGCATTCCCATAAAAAGAAAAATATTTTCATTGTAGGATAATGACGTTTCCATGTACATTCTACCTAGTCAAAAGGTGCTTTACAAAGAAAGTTATCTTATAAAAAGTTATGAAATATATAATCTCTTAGATTCTCACTTTGTTAAAAGTAAAACAGTGTTAGTAATCCTCTTTAAAAAGCCTTACTAGCCCTTTCAAATTAGGATGAAATGGCAAAGATTATGTTACAGATACGAGAATAGATCTGAAATTAAAACAATAAAGCATTGTCCTCCAGACTTTTATTTTAAACTATACAACTTATCATGTGAACTGTATATTACAGTGACAGTTGCATTTCACTGCACATTTCTAAATGCGTATTTACATCTGTTCATGATATGCACTCATTTGTATTGCCAAGCCTTTTGATAAGGAACTTGTCTGAGGGATTTGGGTTTCTTTTTATTTTAAAACCCGTATTGTGTACAATGATAAAAATTTCATGAGGGAAACACACTCACCTTCATCACCAGATCAACTGAAAAGTGGTTGGTGAAGTTCAAAGTGTAGGTTTCTCCTCTTTCCCTCCCAGGCTCAGGGTAAAACTAACCCATGTAAGGTATGGATACCTTAGCTGAGGTATGGACATGTGTAACTGAGAGAGGATGTTGTTCTCTGCGTTAATTGGCATGATGAGATTAACTTACTCTCAAAGTTCGTTTGCAGAGGAGGGCTTAATAAGCTTCTTTATTAACACATAAAATTCAAATCTTGGAAAACCAATTTTTCACTAGAACAGAAGATAGTTTGAAGCTAAACTAAACTTTCTTTTCCTTTTCAAATTAAGTTGTTAAGCAGCTCTGAAAATCTTTAATTCCTATAGCATACTTTTGCCCTGAGACCACTGTTAAAAATCCTCACTAGTGCTTGGGCACTGGTAACAGGATACTCCCTCCTGCAGGAATGTCTCAATTGACATCAGCTAAGTGGCTGCACTATAAATTTACTAGTGCAAAACTATGAACACGACGCCAGGTTCGTGGTGTGTAGACTGGTACGCTGGTATTCCTGAGCCTTTCCATGTGCAACTGTGTTACGGCAGAGAACATCTCGGAAACAATATTGTTGCGAGCCTTAGGGAGAGCCCATTCAAAGCAGAGCCAATTACTGCAACTGGAATACTTTTATTAACTTACAGGTTATTAAAGGCTTATTTATACATTCCACAGGGAACTCTTCAGCTTCCTAGTTTGTATGCATTATCCATTTAAAAAGTAAGAATTATCTCAGACTTTGGATTTGCACTGTGAAGAAAACCTAGATTAACATTTTAGCTTTCTTATGATGCTGGCAGGAATGAATAATTCCTATTTAGTTTTCAGCTAATATCCAGGATCTGAAGTGGAATACTTACCTAAATTAGCCTTGATACTCTTTTACAGTCTTTATGGTTGGTTTTAAACTAACTGAATTCATTTAGAGGCAGTTTCCTCTGTTAGGACAGCTCAATTTTTGTAACATGAATAAGTTATTATAAATATTTTAAAAGTGTGATGAAGACTACCAAGTTATGTTTAATGCTTGCTGATTTTGCTATTGTGGTATTTCTATCTCAAAATCTGATTAAAACCTGATTAAATACCATAAAATAATATATTTTAAATCATCTTAAAATAGATTCTAGAAAAAAAAAAGATTTTTTTTTTCCTACTTCTTTAATGCCTGCAATATTCTATACCTCTTTTTGGGCATACTGTATATTGAGTAGAAAATGAGTTTGAAATGGGGTGTAGACTGTGGGAATTCTTACTTTCTCGAATCAGTCTGGAGAAGATTATTTCCATCCTGATGGAATAAAACACTCCACTTTGGTTATTATGCAGATCTGTCAATTACTCTCTCATCTTGGACAATCCTATCACCTTCAGTTGTCTTAGAAGAGAAATCTATGGCAACACTGAAAAGCTACAGAAAGAGGTGGTGTGCTGGTTGCAGTTTGGGTATTCAGTTTTCATGTTAAATACCTGCACCTTCTTGAAATTTCAGGTACACTCTGTTGCACATTTCCAAATTCACTCCTATCTACTTTTTGTTACGTTTTTAGCCAAGAAAAGACAAATTTGTGTATTTCTGAAGCTGCATCTGTCTGAAAGGCATGTCCTATCCAGTCAAAGAGGTGGCAAAGAATTATTAACAAATGCTTGTGTGTGAAAGGCTAACAGAAAAGAATACTGTTAGCAGTAATACTTCCTTTATGAAAAATTATTACAGGTGTCACAGCATAAAAACAGTGAATAAAATTAACAATGCATCCTATTATCCATAGTGTATTTACTTACTGTAAACTAAATATCCTCATAAATATCTGCAAGAATGAAACTGTAATTTACAAATTTGAAATCTTGCAGAAATACTTCCGCAGATTTTAAGACTATGCACACATGTGCCTTTATGAACAGCATAGTTTCTATGTACTTTTAAGGATCAGGAAAATAGATTAAGGATATCAAAGCAAAATACAGACCCCCCTGCAATAGACCAGTTTAGTTTGAAGAACATGTAACCAATACAGCCATTGCATATTTATTTTGATGTAATCGTGCCTCATAGAATGTGCTGCTTTTCATACCATGCTGAAAAACTTGAAAATTTCCAGTCCACTGTGGAGTAGCAGCTTCAGAATGCCAGAGATGGACCAGTTCCAGCACTCACTGAGATACTAGCCTTGGGCAGGGAAAATGTAAGATAACCATACAGAAAAAGGTTTATTCAAATAATATATGAGGTTCGACTTAGACTAGGGAATTATAATTGTCGAGACTGACAGGTGATACTGCCTTCCTTCACATCTCTGTGACTTTCCTTTCCACATCATGTCAATCATTTCTCTTCTAAATTTATTTACACAATGTGTTATTCCTTTTTAAAGTTGTTAACCCATTAGTATCTACTGCCCTACTAATGTCTAACCAGGTCAGAAAACTAAGTGCCAGTAAGAATTCTGTCAGCAGTCAGAATAAAAAAGACCATGTGAATAAAATTTGGAAAGTTTGAGTAGAGTTTATTTAATGAAAAATATGATTCTGAAAATGAGAAAAGGGTCGATTTGGCTGCATGCCTAGTATTTGTATGGTGGTGAAATTAAAGCAGAAGTCAAAAGGTAAAAGCAATACATAAAAAAAATTAAGATGTTTTAAGAAACAAAAAAAGCCAAAATGTTGATTTGTAATAAATCTGAGGGACAGCAGAAAACAATCCAGAAGGCTGGACAGTTTAAATTGTGAGAATATTCAGAAATTACAAGTATGAAGAGTATGATGTTTATAAGCCTAAAACACTTATCTTTAATTATGAAAAAGAGGATAAACTTTCACTGTTAAGAAGGAGAAAGGAGAACAATTCATGCCAACTAACAACAAATTGTGGGCAATATTTGTTCAACAAACATAATTCTATTTTTAGATTAGTTGAAGATTATAACAGTGATCATGAAAATTATGGTAGTGTGTAGAAATTATAGACATGCAAATTGAATCCCATTTTGTTGAGGATAAATAGAGAATAAATACCAAACAGATAATAAATTCTCCACCCAAAACTTTTGGTGACCCAGGTATTTGGGTGCCCATAGAATAAACCTCTTCTCACAATCACAGCATCTGACCAGTGAAAACCAGTGGACAGAAATAAACAGAGGAATAAAAAAAAAAATGCTCCCTGATAAATTGAGTGGTGGTACCACCTCCTCACTGACTGTTTCCCTCCTTTGGTGGGAATCCTAATGGGAGAACGCTGAAAAATGGTTTTCCCAAAGTACCATTGGTAAGAATAAGTTTCTGGTAATCCTTGCCCCCAGGGCCTTACCAGGCTAGAGAGAAAGCAGAAAGGAAGGCAGAACCCATTCTGTGCCTTCTGCAGAAAGTCTCCATGTCATGCAATAAAAGAGAAAGCTCACTCATTCTGTTTCATTTCCCATTTCTTTAGAGTGATCCCAGAAATATTATGAAACTTGTAATTTGCAAGCACATAATATATGTGAGGGACATGAAAAGCTTGAAAAAACCTGTTTCAGCTCATGGTTTGCCTCTGCCTTTCATTGATTTCAGCTACCTGTCAGGCTCAGCTCTTACCTTTGACATTACTAAACTGCTGTGTTCAAAGTTGTAAATGATAATAAAACTCTTCTATTCATCATTTCAGTGCCATGTGCATAACAATTATTCTAACTGCATAATAAATGTCAGACCAAATTGTTCACAGCCTTATTATTATTATTATTATTATTATTATTATTATTATATTTACGTGTGATTGAGGAAACATTGAAAGAAGTTAAGGATATTGCTTAGAAGTTAAATGATTTTTTCTAACCTCGTTCCATACCACAAAGGATATTCAGGGATACAGACCCTTCCCCCTGTTCCCCTTCACAATAGAGATGGAAAACTGTCTGGGGCTAAGAATCTGGGTGTTTTTTTACAATTTTTTGGAAACCAAGTCAGTTTAAGAAAGTGACTTTTTTGCAATTTTGCTTTTTTGAAGCAAGCAGTGTCTTCCAGGGTATCAGATCTAACAAGTTTGATAAGTGTTATAATATTGGAGCCCATTGTACATTTTTGTGAAGTAATAATTATGTATAGGAACAAATTTTTACTAAGAAGTCTTCCACAAACGGTAAGAGGAAACACCTTATATAGTAAATGGCAAGGTTGTGTCACATCAGATTGACAGTACAATGTTTCACATCTCCATGAAAAGTCCAGTGTTAACATATTTGTAAAAGTTCAGTGAATATTAATGATGCAGCTTTTATTGAAGTTCAGAAATGATTTAATGAGTAGTCAAATCCAGAGAAAGCCAAAAGAAACTATTAGAGGGTTAAGTGAATAGTAACTTAGTAGTGTAATGTCAAAGAGAACTATAAAATACTAATTAATTCACAGGAGAGTGGACTATTTGAATTTCCTATGCACATTGCATTGCATCAACCCAAGAAACACTCCTGGGAGTCTCTAGTCATTCTGACTCGGAGGCACATCCTCAGAAGCTCACAGAATTGGGATGTCTGAATGGAAAGAAGGAGACGATTCAACCTGTGTAGGAAAATGGCAATAAGAAAGATAAAGTGACTTCTGCAAACTGGTGTGGGACACTATTTCAGTCAGCATGCGTGATTAGAGACGTGATAGGTACAAACGAGCCTGGCAGTTCCCAGCTTTCTGTGGGGCACTTTTTGTACAGGCAAAAACATCTTAAGGGATATACCTGTTTAATTTGGAATACCATACTTTTACTAGTTTTTAAAAGCTAAAATTTTACACTTTTCTAAAAAAAGAAAAATTGTTCTTGGAATTAAAACCATAAAGACAACAAAAAAAAACCTTTTCCTAGGTGAATTTTTTCAAGTAAGTTATTAAGTAGGTTATTAATCCTACAACTACCAAATAACAGAGGACTAGTTGCTCTTTAAACAACAAATGAAAAAGCATTTAAACCTTTGGGAACCAAGTGAAGATTGGAAGAACTATGAAGATGTGCTTGAGGTTAATGACCTTTGCATCAAAAAACAAACAAACAAAAATTTGCTGTAAGTAGTTTTTGTTTACGATTGTCTTACAAACTGAACATGAGTAAAATCTTTTCCCTGTCTTGGAAAGTTCATGATGACACTTACTGCTACTATTTTCCATAGGTGAAGGGCTCCAGAAAATGCAGAGTTTTACTTTTCTTCCTGCTTGTGATGCAGAGCATGTACAATGCCAGGTGCTGAAGCACTTTCTTAGTTGCCAAACCCCTTGGATCTTGTTATGACTTTTTTCATATGAGCACACTCAGGAATTAACAACATAACTGAGACTGGTCAGTTTTTTAAAAGTTTCTGTCCTTGAAATATGTTCCATAATTCCCTTACAACTCCCCAAACTGGAGAAATGTCTTTAGTTTTCTATACAAATTGGATTTGTGCATTCAAATTCAGAAAACATTGTAATTAAAATACAGTCTGCTCCATTAAATTGAAAGTACACTTAAAAATATATTTGTTTTAAACCAAATGAGGAGGTTGTTAATTTTGGTGCAGGAGAAAAAGAACTGACGTAGCCCATTCTATCACCATACTTGCAAACTTTAGGCTAATTACTGACATTGAAACTTTTATAATAAAAGCTATTAAAATAATCTCTTTAATCTACTGCAACGTAGGAGTATCTTCTGTATTTCTTCTCCAAAGCTCTAAAAAACTCTGGGTAAAAGACACTGACTCAGTCACCTCCTTGGTCTGCTTTGGAGTTGCTGCCAGAATGGTTTGTTGCCACAGCGTATTGTCACAAAGAAGTCTCAATTAATCTCTTCATTTATTGTGAAGAAGACAGTGGAATGACATTACAGGATATGTCTACATTTCTGTTCCAGTTTGGATTAGAAGTGCTTTTATTTTTTTTTTTTTTTTTAAGAAAAAGGAATCCACTGATGTCACCACTGATTTGGTTCATGGCAGGAACAATCTTCTTTTAAGAGCTTGATGTAGATTTGCTTCCTTGTGATACTGAATATGTGCAATGTGTTCTGGTTACTCTTTACCAGAAATTTAGCCTAAATCTAAAATTCAGAGGTCCATGTGCTGTGGTGGCTTTAATTTTTTTAAATGTAAAATGTTAACATGAAATAGTTTTGGATGTGAAATTTCTTGGAGGCTACTTTTAAATTTCTTTCTTTTAAAAATGAAAGATCCTATTTTCAATGAAGAAAGAAGAATGCCAATGATTCATACTTAAATTCAGAGAGTTTACAGTTTAATCATGTGCCACTGTGCTTATATGTTTCATCTTACTAGAAATTAAGTTTAATATCTGAATTAGACTTAAAGATTGGGCTACAAGAAGACGTGTCATGAATCCTATGGAAGGCTAAAATCCTGATTCCATAACACTAATAAATGTATAAGACAGAATGTAACAAAAGGGGAAATGTAGGACTAGAAGCATACAAAAGCCTCCAGCAATAAGTTTCCATAATATTTATAATGTTCAGTTAGAAAATAAAAACAAAACCAAAAATCAAACACCCCCCACCAAAAACCCAACCTACCAAACGAAAAAACAAGCCTATAGAATTTCCTCTAAAACTTCAACTGAAGAATTGGAAGCAGCAATGGTTGTTGAGAACTGAAATGCCTGAAAAGCTGAGACTCAGATAGCAGTTCCTTCAGGTAATCTGAGACAGCTGAAAAAAGTATTTAAGGGGATGTTATATGATGAACTTCAGCATATTTCCTCTATTCAAAATTAGACATGTCTTATTACATGTATACTGCCCAAAATCACTGAGGTCAGTCAGAAAAATGTAGTTTTATCAGGAATTCTATGGGGCTTTGGGACAGGTTTCCTGATTTACTTTGATAGTGAAAATAGAAAAGGAACCATCTAGAAAGTTCAAAAGTGACAAGACTTGCTTTAATCTTCTCCCATTGAAATCACTAAGTTGTTTGGTTGGGGTTTTTCATGCATCTCCAGGGAGAAAAGATATGACTGTCCCAATTTTCAATTGTAAAGAGTCTTTTAGAAAAGCACCAGTGTGTGGAGGGACTAAGATAAGACCTCTCCACAAGTTAAATCCTGTTCATTCAGTCTGTTAACGTTTAATTAGAATTTAATTGATTCATGGGCTTTGTGTTGATCATTTGCAGGCATTTACTGCCATAATTTCAGTGTGCTTTTAGATGTCAAGATTGCTTAGTGAACAATGCAAGTGCAGCAAAATGGCAGTCATTGAATTAATTTTCCCAGATGAATAATTTAATCAGACTCAATATATTTCAACAGAGAAGTTCAATATACAATTTCCCCTCTACTTCAGAAATACTCTTCTATTTTAATTACTGCTTGGGTTTTTTTCTTATAAAACAGTGACATTGTCCTCCATTGTTTACACATTTCTTTCTTTCTGAGCACATCCTAAAAGCTCAATAATTTATGATTATTACTGAGATTAATGAAAGCATTCTTATTTAAAGTAGAAATGCATATTTCTTTCTTCTTTCCCCTCTCCTCTCCTTTTATCAGGCAGAAGCTAGCAATTCTGGTGCAGTTCTTACAAGAGTGGCTTAAAGGATAGAAGAGAGGAGTGTGTTATTGTGTGTTTACAGGATAACTAATTATTCACTTTCCTGACACTCGGCTAAAGGAATATAACATGTGACATAGCAGATTCTGCTCTTGCCACTGGGAATATAAATTAACTCCCCTGACTCTAGAAGATTTGTGTGTAGAATTGAACTGGCGTAACTGAGATTAGAGCCTGTTCCAAATATCCTGAATAATTCCTGTAAGGCAAATGCCTTCAGCTGTCAATCTTCCAGGCTGACCTGTCAGTGTCACATAATAATTAAACAGCAGCTGGCATTAGCGCAAATTTATAATTGCTATAATCCTTATTGCTGACATGTCAATATTTAACTTGCATTAACCTTTCCTTTGAGGCTTACAAATAGTGCATCTCTGGCTTGTTCAGTCTAATTTTTCATGTCACTGCCTTGCAAGGTACAAAGATTTATAATGTCATTTTGTGATGTATACAGACCACTCCTTTACTTAGCCTTGTAAGATGCACTAACTCTAGAACAGGGGTTCGTTTCTTTTTTTTTTTTTTTTCTGCCCTACCTGCAAGCAACTTTTTAACCACTTTAACAATTTATAACATGAAGGCCAGGTCTCGGATACTAAGTGTAAGTATCCCACTCTTGTGAATTTTACGCTGCTTCTTTGGAGGCTGACACTCTTTACTACCATTACTATATGTTACAGACTCAGTTTCTAGAGCTGTTTTTGTTTGAAATGTAATTGCAATAAATCAACAGCATTAAAGCATGAGGGAGAAGTATTGCAAATTTTGGTATATTTATAAGAAGTCCAAATTTGACCATTATTTTAGTAGCCTATCTTCAGAAAACAAATTTGAAAATTCTGGCCAGAGTTGGTTTTGATCAAAATTATGTGGAGATTCATGCACAGACTAGCTAGCCAACAAAAAAGATCAAAAGGACTTGTATACTGTTGCACTATGAAGTGTTCCCTACTTCACAGATTTGAAAGTAATAAATTGCACGTAAACTTTGATTAGAATATAGAGCCCTATTTTTGTATTATTATCTATAGAATGAGGGTCTTTTTCAGCCACTAATCATATGGAAGCTCATAAAAAATTATCATTAGATGCAGTCTTACATTTGGGCTTGAGATACTTGCTATGATCGCAAAATTAATTGAGAATTGATTTCAGAACTCTTGTGGCTGCTCTCCTACTCATCCCACCAAACTAGAGCATGTTCTAGAAAGATATCCTGTATTTCCATTTCCAAAAATCTCACGGTTATCTTGCCTGCCACTCTTTAAGGTTCTGAACATTTCTCCACAAGTACCTTTATACTTAGCCTCATATTCCCCACTGCAATTATAGTGCTGTGGACTAATACAACAGTTCAACACGTCCTAAATTGTGGCATTTCAAAATTCTCATTGCAAAGTTAAATAAAAGGCTTATTATTAGCATCTGAGTATTCTCTCTTCAGCCTTATCTAATCTTTCCATTAACTGCTCAGTAAAGGCAAATTATAGGTCAGGGCTCTTCCCTGACAGGGTGAATTAAAATTCTACCCAGTGTAGATATTGTTGCAAGATTTATTGAGATTACAAATAACCTACACTCATGTTTATAGTTAAACAGTCTAATTTGTCACTTACTGTTCTACTTCTGAGGGGTCTTGACACTTCACTCCCCAGGGAATTTCTGCTTATATCTTCCAGATCAAGTTTTAAAACAGTATGTAAGTGTGTGGTTAATTGGTAAATGCAGACATCATGCATAGCAGGCACAATGGATTGTGTGTAATTCAGATTGATTAACAACAAATGAGAAATGTAAGCATGAAATAAGTACATTAGACCAGACTATATATTAACAACAACTCCCTAAGTGTCTGAACATTCCAAAAAAAGTCTGAATTTTCTTTAAAAAGAAATGATTTTTAAAAAGAAAATGTTGCACTTTTAGAACAAATGTTTGAACAGTCTGGAGAATCCATGTGTCCTACAAACTCCAAGAGTGAATTTAATCATTGCTATGGTTACATCAACACATACTGTAATATGATATAGTCAACTGTGATTTGCTGTGGCACAGAAATCACAAAGACATGTTTGATTAAAAAAAGCCATTGCCAATATGTTCTTGTTGTACAAACATACGTGGTATTTTGAAGTTCCAGAAAGGTTTAAGATGCAGTCTGTCAACTTTGTTTAGGTATTGTGATGACTTCTCAAATGGTTTCAAATTAATCTGGTAACATTTCCCTAAGGAGAATTACCTGGATTGAAGAACTAAATTATTTTTAAAACAAGTAGAAACCACTTTTTTAACTGTAAATCTGTAATTCAACTGTAATTTAATTGTAATAAATTTGTTATATCCCCTTTCCATAATATATTCATTTTAACGCCCCTATATAATGTGAACACGTATTTAGATTTTTCACCCTTTCTTCTAATACAATTTTCAATATTGCTATTTCCTTGCATTGAATTTTATTTTTCCTTACATTTGATTCCTGTATATCACCTATATAACTATATTCCTGATGAATTCTCTTGATCTCTTTAGAACTTTCTTAAATATTTCCATATTGATATTTTGATCTTGATATTTTGATACTTTGATTTCAGGGTTCTTTCTTCTTAATATTATCTTTCTGTCCCAAGTGATATTTACAACTCCAGGCAGATGGCAGAAGTCATCAAAGAAGGAATTAAAAGGCAGCACACATTTTAGAAAATGTGTCAAAAAGATGGCTCATCTGTACAACACATGGCATACTGTTAGAAAGAAAACTACCAAAACCCCTTTCTTGTCAAGTTTATAATTTCCAAATTATTTTCCATTACAAATAGGGCAATTTTTTAAAAAAAAAAAAAAAAAAAAAAAAAAAAAAAAAAAAAAAAAAAAGCAGGAAGCAGGAAATAAATGTCTTCAGTTCTTTTAAAAAATAACGTTCAAAAGAAAAATGCATACATTTTATGGTAAAATTTCTCATTTAACTATGAGAGAGTTTTGGGGTTCCATCTTGGTCAGATTATGCATTTTTCACTAAAATCATAGATGAGAAGTGGTTTAAAAATCACGTAATTCAAACTGCTCTGCCCTGGGCAGGGACACTTTCCATGACACCAGGTTGCTTAAAGCCTCATCCAGCCTGGCCTTGGACACTTCCAGGGATGGGGCAATCAAAGCTTCTCTGAGCAGCCTGTGCCAGGGCCTCACTACCCTCCCAGTGAATTATTTCTTCCTAATACTGAATCTCAACTTCTCCTCTTTCAGTTTAAAGCCATCATCTCTTGTCCTATCTTTTTTTTTTTTTTTTTTTTTTTGAGTGTAGGCAATTACCTTCTTGTGCAGCATTTAGAGTCCATGCCGAGTCTCCTGATGAGGAACTGATTTTTAGATGGTAGGATGTAGAATTGATACCAGTAACTGACAAAATGAAAACTTCCATGAATCTCAAGGTCTTGAAGTGAGAATAAAAAGTTCACTGGAAAATATTTTCAGTGATATTTTTAGAGATTAATATTTTATGAGACTTTTAATATTTAAGTTAACAGTACTAGCCAGATGGGATAGAATTATTATGCCAACTTTTAGTATATGTTTTCACTCTGTCTGAAGAGTCATTTATGCACAAAATAGTCACATTTTGTTCTTGTCCCTTCAGTGTGCAGGGTTACTGCTATGTTTTTTAACAGATTTCTGTTGTCTTTAGCCTGTAAAGGACAATTCTAATAGTCTGTGCTGTGCCTGAGTGCAAAATGGGCATCTGCTTCGAAAAGACCTTCATGTTTTCAATATCATAAATTTTACCAGTCAAAAGCAACTAAGCTTGAAGAGGGGATGACTGTGCAACATCGACTATCAACAGGCTTCACTTATATGAAAAAAAAAAATCAGCAATACCAGAGTTATGTTCCAAGATAATAGATTATGAAATTCTTTCAGGAAAAGTAAGGGAAATCTCATAATTGCAGGCATGTGAAAAAATGTCTGGATAAAGTCCAAGAGAATACATGGTTTAGTTCTTCTTTCCACAAGGGTGAAGTAAGCAAATGAGCTTTCTTTTCAAGTCTAACATTCTGTGACTATATATTTTATACTGTCTAGTATGATTTATTTATTCTCTAACAGTCAAACTCTTAGGTGTACCATATATTCAGTTACGGTAGAAAAGCAGATGTTTGCAATATAAAATATTATTTTCCCTTCCAGCTCTTTCTTCTAAGTTGGATAGATCTTATAATACAGATACGGAAAGAAGCACTAGCTGTTCAAATTCAGCAGGAATAGAATCAAAGGTAAAAACGTGGCACAAATTGTGAATGTTACCAGGCAGAAGACAATTGGCTGTATATGTCTAGGAAGAGTGCAGCTGCTAGCTGCAGCTGCTGTGGGTTGGCTATGCATTTTTATAACACCTGGACTAAACAAAAGGGTCACATCCTGAATCTACCCATTGGAAAAAGAGATTTGAGAGAGGACAGTCAAGTGTTTTGCTTCTGTACCTAGCCTGTCTAGATTGGGAAAACTGGGGGTGTAGGGTCCTGGAAAGAAGAGGTGCTGCACAGGAGAGGGACCCTTGAAAGGAATCTTTGGGGGAAAAGATAAGGGGAGTGGGATGGGGGGGTGATGGTGGGCGTGAGCACATGGAGGGCAGGAAGCACAGGAAGGGGAAGCTGAAGACTATGGCTGCACAAGGAATGTGGGAAGTAGGCAAAAGTCCCAGAGAACTGTGAACTGCATGGACGCAAATGCTGCACCATGTCCAGGGACCTTGGCTGGTGATATCCAAGCACAGCACATGCTGGTACAGCTTTGCCCAACTTCCCTGGGGGAGTGTCCACCTCCCAGCTGGGGGAACCTGGTGTGATGGGGGAGGTGGTGAGCCAGATAATCGAGTGAGGCATAAGGGAATCCTACAGGTTTTAATCTGCACTGTCTATGGGTTTAGTTGCTCACACCTGTGACAGGAGTATAATTTTTTATTCAGATTTGGGAATTATTCAAATTTGCCTTGCTAAAAGGTTATGTGTGCTTCATTATAACATGCATCTGACTTTGCCCTTAAAGGTTTAGGGAGTTCTTAATGCTTAATTTTAGTGTTACACTGTACTTACAGAATTTTAAGAATCACCTTAGTGTAATGAATGAAAAAGTGTATATTTTTCATTGTATTAATAAATCCTTTGTTATCTACTTATTTATCATCATATGATTACACAGGATTGATACACAGGATTTCATACATTTTATTAATTATTATCATATTCCAGATTGTGCTCATCCAGATACTATATCCTACTGGGTCTCTATTTATATCTGATATATATTTATACTTTTATATTTATGTGTATGGCTTAATTTATATCCCATTATTTCTTGGAGAGAAAAGGTCAGTGCAGTCTAAAATCGATTAATTTATTTATTTTTTAAAGCCCTGTCTCAGAATCAAGAGAACAAGACACAAAATTGGATCTGAAATAGCCTGTGTCACTCATGGTTTTGATCTTCCTTTCCCTGGAAAGGATTAAGACCTGTATACAGATACCTGATTAGGAAATAACCTCATTATTTTTTCATATTTTGTCTCCTATAATTATGCCCTTCCACAGACACACTTTTGATCTATGTTACCATGCATAAATCATATCTGAGTTCGCAGAGCAATCTGACCTTGGGAAAATTGGGCTCTTTCAGGTACAAACTCTATTTCAGAAAGTCAATACAGGTTTGTAGAGATCTAGTTGCAAAAGATGTTGGAAATAGGAAGACATTGTTTCTTTTGCAAAGTTTCATATTGAACTAATTTTTGAAGTATAAGCATACCTAATTTTGTGCAGGTAAAATGAACTACTAGCAAAACATTTCAACAAGTGCTTAAACTTGGTAATAAAACCTATTAATCTCTGGGTTTCAAAACATTCAGGGGCAAATTCCTGATGTCCATGAAGCTGTTTCTGAAATCATCTTGTTTCCTCTCGATCCCAAAAGCAATGCAGAACAAAGGGAGCAGAGAAGCAAATGCATCTTACTGTGTCTTGAGCCTTTATTGCAGAAACGTTAAGAGTAGCAAAGCTGTAAGGAAAAAGCTAATTCAGCAACATATGATGGTGATTTGATGATCACAGTTTACCCAAACATGATAATTAGATAATTATAAATATAATTATAATTTTAAATAATGTGCTAAACACATTATTTACTTGTGTATCTGAAAACATTTAAACTAAATAACAAACTTTTACTAACTGACTCATTGGATACCCGCAGGTGAAGGAAAGCTTAGGACTTCTATGACCTGAGTATTTTCCATTGAAACATAAGGATTAATTTGGGTACTGGTGAAATGAGGTGCTGTGGAAACTGTATTGGGTATTTTCTAAGTCCAGACAGTAGACCTAAAGGTAATGAACTGACAAAGTATCTTGCTGGGCCATGAGGTCAGATTCCCCCATTTGCACACAGCATGTGCAGCAAACCTACATTAGGTCAGATGAAGTTTTGATCTATCCCAAGACTCTTGGAAAATGACCCATAGCAGATGTCTAGTGAAAAAACCCCCCTAAGAATAATGCTCTTGTCCTCTCTACAGACAGTAATTATATACTTCCAGCTCAAGCAATTTAGGGAGCCCCTAACTGATTTTTCTTCAATAAATGTGTCTAATTACTTTTTGCAGTCATACTTTATGTCTTTACCTTTTTGAGACAATAAATTCCACAGTTTATTCACACACTATGTGAAAAAATACTCATGTTTCATGGGTTTTTTTTGGTTTTTTTACTTCCTGATTTATCATATCTTTGGGTGCTCCATAATGCTTTTGGTGACTTCTCTTATACCCTTGTGAAGGAAGCCATTTCTTAAGCTTGACTTTATCCATTTGAATTAACAAAGCCTAGCTACTGGTGGGGATTTTATCCAGGTACATTGCTAATGTTCTTATGTTATAAACTTGTCCAGATG
Organism: Anabacerthia variegaticeps; assembly: GCA_035583185.1. NCBI lineage: Eukaryota > Metazoa > Chordata > Aves > Passeriformes > Furnariidae > Anabacerthia > Anabacerthia variegaticeps. The sequence goes on along the minus strand of JAWWEW010000131.1, from coordinate 57,174,825 downwards.
CATACATGATACTTAATTTTAATCCAATAAACAGGAATTGCCACTGCTTTAGTCTCTCTTTAGTTGTTTCAATAGCTCCTGCAGCATCAAATGTAGCACAAAAATTAGCTTCTGGTTGTGAATAGTGAAGGGAAGTATACAAGCAGAAAGGATAACATTTAGATTTGAGTCAAATTTGTATGGTGTTATTTTACACCCTTCTACTTAAGCAATCTTCAGACAGATGAGAATTAGCCTTTCTAGCAAATTTGTAGTAACATTTCACATTCCATTGCTCCTGGCTTCTCATCCTTGACTTGTTCTGTTTATTTGAAATTGCACTGAAGTGGCCAGACCACAGATGTGTGCAGAATGGATTCCTTTCTCCCTCTGGATCTTCAGGGTGCATACTCGTATACTGCTTTTGCAGTCAGGCTGTGTCTTGCTGGTAACCTTCATGAATATATCCAATTCCTCTCAGGAAATTTTAGTCTCACCGGTGTCTGCTGTGAGGACCCTTTGTTTCTCTCTAAACATGTTAAATGACTGTTAGTTCATTAAAACTTCCCTTCCAGAGAATTTACACAATTACTTCAGGTGCAATCTGTGGAGGAGGGAAGGATTGGAACTGGCTACTTAGGGGTTTTTGCTTATTTTTTTTTTTTTGTTTTCATAGGATATTTGTCTCAGACAGTGGGAAGACATATTGTTGATCTTTTTGATGGAAATCAAACACAAATTGTCAAGGACCTCCTTCCCATTTTCCTGAACATTGTGTCTGTTTAGTTCTAGATGCCAGTGGTCACTGAAGGATGTTTCTTCTCTATTGGTTTTACTGCAACCAGTCTGGCATGCAGAGCTTATGGGAAACAATGCTGTTAGTGTTCTTGTTTCATTCAACATCACACACGAGTTCTTGTGACAAGAACAGCCAGTTTCAGGTTTTTTGGTATCTATTCTCCTCATTTATTTCCATGACCATACAATGTCTTAAAATCTATGTAGACAATACTGAGGTAGTTATGTCACCATCTCCTCCACTATAACATTGCAATACTCATTATAAACATTGGATATTTACATTTAATTCAAAAACGAAGATATATTAGCTGAGTGCAGAATGACAGCAAAATATCTGTTGTTTCAGCTGTAGAAAATTCAATCCTATCATGTATCTGTAAGAAGGTTCCCAGTAAATATAAGAACTAAACCCATGTTCTGGATATCAGTGAATCCTCATTTAATACTGGCTACAGTTCTGATCACCCTTATTCAATGGAGTTTAATTCTAAGAGTCTTAGATAAAAACCCAAACAACTGCAATGATCAAGAGGAGGAAAGCTCTACTGTGTGTAAGAGGAAGAATAAAGGATGCAGGTAAGTACTGTTACCTGTATCAGAGGTGGGGGCTCTGGGATTCTTCAGGAATTCTGCCAGTATGAATATAGAGAGCCTCGAAACAGCTTCAGCTCATTATGCCTGAAAAGTAACAAAGATGTAAGTGGGCACTAAGTGAAAAACTAATTCTTTGTAACTTCAGGTCTTTAACTTGCATCCTCTGAGTCGCCACTGACTTGATACTTACCAGACTCTCAGTGGAAAGTGCTTAGAATCCCACCTGAACCAGACAGCTTGCACAGTGAGAATATTTCTGTTTTACTGATGAAAATACACAGGGATAGTGGTGCACCTCACTCTTATTCAGGGGTCTGTATTCTGATGTTTTTTCATCAGCAAATCAAGCCTAAACAGGAGTTAGGCAAATGGTTCTGTGACTGCTTAATCAAAGTAATGAGTAGAAAATGGTAGGATTCAAGCTAAAAGTATTGTTCTTTTTGGACATGTGCACAGAATATGACTGACAGCTAGAAGAAAATAAGGATTAGTGATGAAAAGAACGAGGATTTACTGGCAACTACAATTGAAAAAAAAAAGCAAAATCTTAATTAAATTATCTTTGTTACGATGATAGGTACAGAACCTATACAAAGCAAATAGTGGTAAAAAGTGAACAAATTTATTGACTGTGTGGGAATACTTCTGCTACCTGGATACTTGAAGGATGCAAAATATGTGTAAATAAGAGATTAGAAGGAAAGCACAATAATAATAAATCAAACTCTTGCAGAGTTAAAGAGAAAACAGCCTCATAAAAATGATGAAAAAAATTTTAGCAATATTTTCAGGATTTTCTGTGAGATATGAGCATAAAGCTATTTGTTAACTTGGTTGCCATGCCAGGGTAACTTTGTCTCTGCCAAAGCAGAAGTTTTTCATTTTCTTCACTCTGTGACCTTTTAAAATTGCAGAAGTTCATTGGTAACCAATTTGGAACATCCATCATTCTCCACACAGCTGCTCCAGTGTCCCTGAGTACATGGGTGCTGAAATGGGAAAGAAATTAACAGTTCATTTGTGAAAAGTGTGCTTTCTTCCCCAAGTACCTGACGAGATTTCTCTCTCCATGTGTGTCTTGCAGATAAATCAGCATTCACAGAATCACAGAATATGCTGAGTTTGGAAGGAACCCACAAGGTTCATTCATATTTAACTTCACTGTACAAAACCTATGTTGCACTGTATGTGCAAAAGCATACAGTGAAATATTTGGAAACAATGAAAAGAAATAGAAAAATACCAGGTCTTTATTCTGAGTTCCTAGAGCAAAGCAAAAATGAACAAACATTATGGAAACAATATACATATTTCAATGACAGGTCAATAAATAACATATACAGGAATAAAATTTTCCTATGTATAGTATCCAACTAAGATATCAAACACTAAAAAAAAATAAAATTAACATTAAAACTGATAACCATAGAATATTTGCCACAGCTCATAGTTTCCAATTTAACTTATGCACTATTTAAAAGAAAAATAAATAGTACCCGGCTCAAAATACTGGTTACTTGCTGCTGTTTAAAGACACATACTGCACATGGAGCATTCTGTTCCATCTTTAGACAAAAATCGCATTTTATCATTTCAATCTATCTGGGTTTTTACTGTCTTCAAAAGACTCTTGCAAGAAGTAAGTCCAGAAATAATCCTGTAAGTGCAACAGATACAAATTATTCAGAACAACATGGTTTGACTATACTTTCAGGAGTGGTTTAGTTATTCTTGTGCTCTGTGTTGTGGCTGTGCCTGTCTAGCACATGCAGTCTTTCAAATGGATAGACAAAGGCTTCATAAGCTTGTTTGCTCCTGGAGGTTACTCCAGTGAAGGCAGTCGAGGCTCCAGTGCCTGGCTAGGGCATGTGCAGTATATCACAGACAGCATTACCAAGAATAATCCGCATTTACTGAATTTGGCAGCATGCACTCAGTGTGGCCTGACCTGTGTACAACACACACACCCTATGCTGTAGCACACAGCTTAGCATGGGCTGCAGTTTGTGATGATGCCAGGGTATCTCCAGTCACCTTAGTGTGGTCTTAGTGAGGTCATAATGACATTATGTCATTCTGGAAGAGGGGGACAAAAGGGGAGGTGATTTCAGAAAACTGTCAGAGGGAGGTATAGACACCCCAGGGAAGGGTACTGGGACTGAGCCAGGAGGATTCAGGGAGGTAGTCTACTAAACAGAACTATCTGCCTTCCATGTCTGGGTTGGAAGGCAAGACCTCCACTGAACTCTGGCCAGTGTGTCTTGGTAGTCTGGGAGGAGAGCAGAACATAGTTCTGATGATGACATACTCAACATTTCCATACCTGCATCCCTTACTGGTGGGAATCCTCTTCCCTGCAGTGATGTGGGTTTGCCATTAAGGTGTATAGATAAAGTGCTGGTGATGGCACTGGCAACCATAACCGTGTTCTGATTATCACATCTATATTCAATAACAGCTCTCGCTAGGTGTGGCTGTTGAGTCTCTTGAGTGTCTATCTCTGGTGTTTCTCATTAGAGTGATCCTACCATTGTGGAGAGCAATGTAAGAGTAGCAAAACTTTCCACAGCAGTGGCCTCAATGGGCCAGGTGCTCTGAAGTCAGCCTCCAGAATAGCCTGAGTAATGCATCCAGGATAAAACCATGTCTCACAAGAGATATCTCCAGATGTGCTGGAACAGATCACAGTTAGATAAAAGAAAATGCTGCAATTGTAGGCAAAATCCATTTCATTGAAGTCAATGGGAAAATTCTGTTTTAGTGCATGGCATCACACTATATTGCAATTAGTGAGAACTCTACAGATGCATATAAAAGAAGGAAGTGTTATCTCAGAAATGGGATATTGGCATCAATCATCTTCTGAGCTATTGTATAGCTTCAGGTTTTCCAGGTCGTTTGGGGAACCAGTATTTTCTCAGGTCTTATGATGGTAAACTTCAGCTGCAGTAAGATGAAGTATGATTCTCTAAGCATCACTTAGAGAGCCTCATGTGTTAGCATGTGAAAACATCAGGTTGCAAATTATAGAAACGTTAGTGATTCCATTGAAGATTTAGGTGTTTCACTTTTTCTTCCACTGTGCTCCAGCCGCAGTAAATCATTCATTTAGTTACTTCCTGTTTAGTAATTGATGTTTCAGCTGTTAGTCCTTTATATTAATATTTTTTAAAATTATTGAGATATATAGAGAGGTGGAATATATTAATGTACATGAAGATGTTAACTGATTTAGACTTTTAGTCAAATTATCTGTTAAACTATTGGTATTGGAGAAAATTTGCCCAAACTCCTTCTCCATAAGGACTAAGACCCAAAATAGTTTGATGCTGTTAATATTGGAAATATTTTTACTGGACATTTCAATTTGAACATACTTTAACATCAAACAGACAATTAAAAATAATCAGAAAGTAAATCTTATAAGTCTCCATTTCTTGAAATTCCCTAGAATTGCCTGTATTGAAAAAATATTTTCCATGTTCCTGGAAATCTCTGGTCAGTGAAAAAGTGTCATTAAAAACAAAATAATAAAATCTGCTTTTTCATGTCAATCAAAAATACTAAGAATGTAAATCCCTATCAGGGGTCCCAGCACAATACACTTTTGATTACCAACATTAAACTCACTGAATAGCAACTTTTATAGTTCTCAACTGTGCAACATCCTTATTGCTCATCTTGCTGTCATCAAGTAGTAGCATTGTTTTTATTTTCATAGACTACAATGCTATAATGGATTTATACGTGTTGGGGTTTTTGTTTTTGTTTTTTTTTTTTTTTTTCTGGGGTTTTGGTTTATTCTTTTTCATTTTCCTGGAGTCTCATCAGAGCAAAATGAGAAATATTTTTCCCACAATCAACAAACAGGATTTAGAAGCAGGGTTTCTTCCTCTTGAAGGCACTTTTAAAACACTTTCAGTTCAATGCTCTATGAATTTATTTGAATATTCAACACCAGCTCCTTGGGGAGCTTCAAAAACAGAGCAGAGATTTATTTTCTATTTTGCAAGACAGTAGATGCTTCTTTTATTTCCAAGATCGTGCTACAAACTGACAGGTACCCTCCAGCTATTATCAAAACAAACCAATATTTATTATGCAAACCACCCCCTCCCCCAAAAAAGCCCCACAAACCACAAACCAAAAAGCAACCTAGCAACCCACAAAGTTGTTATTGTGCCAAATGTCTGAAGATGAAAATAAATGTGATGCATGTTCAAAAAGGAACTAACATCTTCACTCACTCCTACCTGAGCTCAAATACCCTTTGCAGTGCTGTGAAATAGCCACATGCTGGAACCAGAACACAGGCAAGCTTGGATATATTTTGGGCTCTTTTCTGTATACAGAGTAAACCTGAATTGCTTAAAGGTTTATCTCAAAAACATGCTGTGTCCAGAGATGTATGTATCTGAAAAGAGAATTTTCTTAAATGTGTTTGGTAGAGTTAGCATAGAAATCATGATAATTATAATAATTATTTTTGTTGTTATTGCTATTATTATTAATTATAATAATAATTATTATAACATTAACATTATAAATAATAATAATAACAACAACAATTTAAAACCCCAAAAAGCTGGGATATTGCACTTGGAAAAACATTTCGAAAAACATCTGTGCTGCATAATATATTCTTGTACCATTTTAAAGAAAGGATAATCTGCCTGTGGTTCTGACATTGGCAATTGTTTCATTAGCTACACAGCGAAGCTGTAGAGCTAGCTGGTTGAGTGGTTAACCATGAAGTTCAGAGGAGAAGGATCACAGCAAACCCTGCTGTTGGTGCTCGAAGGCATGTCTGTGTTTTTGTCAGTTGTTTTAAAACAGATACCTCAGAGGCAGAAAATGAAAGTATGAGAGGGGGAAGTATCTATTTAATTTTCCAACTGAACATTATCAGCATCTTCAGGTTTATAAATAATATATGAAGTACCATGTTCAGTGACCATGGATATGGCACGGTCAGAGAGCTGTACTGATAATGGCACTTAAGTAACCAGTATGTGGCCAGCTGTATCATTTCCTTTCTTTTCTGCAGCTATGAACACTGCTTGATTTTGTGTCCTTGGCTGACAGAAATCAGTGTCTCTTTATCAACTTCAGTTATTCGATGGCTCATAATAGAACTCTTTGGACCTAATTTCTTTGAACTTATAGAATGATGAACTTGTTTATTTGGAGGAGTAGAAAAGGATTCTTAATGAAGAGCCCTTATGGCTTCCTTTGACTATGATTCTCATCACTAATTTATCTGAACCCCCAACATAAACAAGTCAGGGCATTTACCCAAAACAGAGTCATTGGCACTCTCTCTGACACAAATCATATGATTTTGAATTATTGTAGTCTTCTGCTGCTTTTGACTTCATATGTTTGCATATTAGAAAAGACTGAGAAAGTTGAAAAGTACCACAACATTGCTTCATCAGCACTGTTTCTAATAATAATTACTCTTAGAAATACATGTCTATACATCAAAGAAACAGATTAGGCATATGCAAAACAGGAAAAAGACAATCTCATGACAAGTGTCATCAGGTTAACCGAGAGATACAGAGAGAGAGCGTAAAGGAACAAAGGGAAAGAGAGACTTGGCAAAAACAGCACTGGCATTAGTGTAGCCCTAAGATAGTTGTGGCAATTTCAATTTATGTCTCTTCCAAGAGATATTTGTTCCCTTTTTTTCCCTGATAGTAAAATATTCCTGCTGAGATCCAGTAATTGTTATATTTCTTGATGGAAGTTGTATATATAATCACAGTAGAACGTGATTGGTCATATTTGCTTCACGCTGCTTTTCTGGAAGTACATTTGTCCTCTTGAGGCATGCCAGAATTCCTGAAGAGTTGTTATATTAGTATGAAGATAGTGGTGAGATATATGGTTATTTTATTATGTTCAGTTCAAATGAATTTTTACTCCAGAAAATGCAAGTTTTTCCCTGTCTTTATTAAATTGCATTTAATTTAGTAGAGGTTTCAGAGTATTCCATAACTATGGAATTTTGCTGATTGTATAGTTCGTATATTTAACACCTTATTCAAGTAAACATAATTTCAATGATTATAAAAAAAATAATTTATAAGACCATAAAACTTATTTCAGTGTGGTTTTTTATCTTGACAAACATAGTGATTCTTCCCCTTCCCTTGGGAACTATTATACTTCAGAGACAGAGCAGAAACTAGTTTCCTTCCAGATGAGGTTATTTTGAAAGCCACAAAGAAAATGAGACAGGCTGGCTCTGTGTGCCCTCTATTACTTTATATACAGCAGTCATTTTCTAACAAGGAAAACCGAAAACATAAAAGCTGTCATTTTAATTCAGTGTAGAAAGAACAAGAAATAATATAGCATAAGTTATGTTATGTTAAACATATAACTTATTTTATGGTCAATAGTTGATATGAAGATCAGGTCTTTGCTACTTGTATTTCATCTTAATATGTCATCAGACTTATTGCAGGAATGGATATGAATAGAAAATCTCAAAAGCTTTCAGTTTACAGTTGACTTCACCAATGACCAGCTGCAATAGTCAAGAAAATTGAGGCACTAGCACTTACCTCCCTTACTTGCTTTCTCAGTGCATAGATACATTGATAGCTCCAATAAGCAGCTGATGCATTCAAGTATTAAGAATGTAAAAATGGAATGGGAAAACAAATGTCATTTTTCTGCTTTACATTATGTTTCAATAACTTTGGGAATTATGCACATTGACCAATAAGGATTGTAGATAGAACTTGGTTATTTAATTTCATTCCTGGATACATAAATATATGTTTCAGAACTATGATGAAAACACTGAATGTAACAAAATGAGAGTTCTCCTTAATCTGGTTGCTTCTCTGTGTACTATAAAGGAAAAGGCACTGGCACAGATTTAACATTAGATTACATTCATGGTTATTGCTCAGACATCAGGCTGAAGAGATGAGAGAGAAAAACTGATTAAAATACCTCAGTCTGAAGGTAAAACAAATTGTTGAATTGGGGTTGGATTCAGGACAAGGGTGGTGATTGTGGTAAATAGAGGTGGAGAATTAGACTGCAGTTAAGGACAGTCTGGGTAATTAAAAAGGGACAGAAAGACTTCTAGAGTGACTGAAGAGCCCTTAGTGAATAAAAAGGGCATGGTGAGAAATAAACATAGAGCCTAGAAATCAGTAAATGCACACAGAACAATAGAATGACTATATTTGGGTACATGTGTGTATGTAGCGGCTGATAATGAGCTTTCTAGGCTACTTTGGTTAAGTTTCAGGTATGCAGCTAAAGGTTGAAACATTTATCTTTACTAAACTTCCAAAATCCATTTCTATTGAGACTAAAATTTTCAATAAAAGTGAGGAAGTGGAGAGGAAAAAAGAGAGAAGCAGGAAAAAGCTGCTGCATTTCCAAAGGTAACTTTTAGCAACATTTTTCCACTTGAGAAAGCAATCAGAACTCAGTAATCTTGCAAAGACTGATAAGGATTTAAACATAGAAAAGAAGGGAGTATTCAATCTACTGACTCTTCCTACTAAAGCAGGATTTTTCTCTTCAATCTGTCTTTGAATCTAGCTTTGAAGACTTCAACAGAACTTGAAATACTCTCTATCATTTTTTTCCCCTCTTTCCTATATTTTTTTCTTTTTTCTTCCCTTTCCATTGGCTTCATTTTGATGCTTCACAGTCTTTCTTTTCATGACATGCTATGTGGGAATGATATTTGCATATAAAATACTGTTTACATAAGTTAAGCATACCTAACAAGGTATTGGCAGAGGTGTGGCTTATCTGTCTGAAATGAGAAGACTTCTGCACCATTCACCATTATCACAGATGAGGTTTCTTTTAGCGACTTACAATACATCAGTCTTTGTCAAAGCCTATTTACTATAAATTAGCTCAGGCATATTTCGTCAGTGATTCGAGTCCTTCTTTATTACTTTTCATTACTTGATGTTCCACCCAATTTAATCACATCTGCATTCTGGGAAATTGTCCTTAGACTCATTATTCTGGTTGTATTATGATACGCTTGATAAAGCTGAATTCTTAGCTATTTCTTTCTATTATATAGGAAAGTTTATCACTGTGTATGTAAACTATGTTCTTGATGCCAGATCTAACACCTTATCTTTGACATCATTATCATTTTATTTGAAATTTACGGTGGCAAGATGTTAAAAGCAGTGTCTGCAGCAGAATGCCAATAAAAGTTGCCAGGAATGTGAAAGCTGTAGTTAGGTCTTCTGTTTTCTCAGTTACTCTTTCAGCTATTTCAACACAGAATGGTTTTGAAACATTAGTGCCAATCTCTAGACATCTTTCCTGAAATGAGAAGTCTTTTGACTATGGGATTGAAGTCTGATAGTTGTAATTAGTGGCAAGAGGTAGTTGATATTCTGGACACTTATAGATTTTTGCAGTGTGATATGGGGTCATTATGTACATCAGCTCACTTGTACGTAAAATGTGCACAGAAGCACAATACCTTTTATATTTTGTGAAAAGCCCTCTACTTCCTCATATTAATAGGAGACAAAACAGGCTTATGGCTGATTATTTCATATTCTTTAGAAAGTCCATGTTCAAATCTGAACTTTGTGGTTGAAAACTGTTACTAAAATTGGCAGCCCATGCTTGTGACTAGGACAGCTCTTCATCGTCATGCAAGAGAAGGAACTTGTTGTGAAACTGCCATAATTGTTCATTTGTTATCTGTGGAGCAATAAATCCTTGTTATCAAAATTTTTTCCTATGCAGTGTATAAAATGAAGACTAAAGCCAAAACTAGAGCTATACAAATAAATCTCCATACTAAAAGCATATCTAAGTTGAAAGGGAAGAATTTTTCTCTCAGTTTTCATGTCAAACAATTAACTCTGTGCACATTCGACAAGATTTGGATCCTGACCCAAGTTTGCCTGAAAGAATCTTAGGTTCAATCCAGGTTTATGGGTTTTAGTGTCTTTAAATGGTTTGATATTTAGGGTTTTACTTGACAGCAGCAGTAGTAAATGGATTTAATATATTTTCACTGTAAAGCAAAGCTATTTACTCATTTTAAAATTTATGGTAATATAAACAGAGACAAATAAATGCATTTACTGAATCTGTAAAAATAATACATTTTTTCAGATTTTTTTTTCTAATTTTATTATTTCCTGGTTCCAAAAGAAGAAGTAACAAGATATAATGTGTAGAGAATTTACTGCAGCATTTTCATCATGCCATAAGTAAATGAATAATCCAGTCCTCAAATTTGTACTTCAAAAAGCTTTAGCTAATATATTCACTACTAGATATTTTTCCTGGAATGAGAAATTCCAAAATTTGGTCATCATTCTATCATTGTGTCTTAATGGGAAGTAAATTCAAGACATCACCTGAGAGCACCTGGTGGCAGATTAGGATTGAATCTTCAGTTTTCGTCCTCATCCTACTTTTCAAAATAGTAAATGATCAATTACATGCTCTCATCATGGGTCAAAATAAGGCAGCACATTCTGGAAGCTTCATTAAACTTTTCTCATAAACTTTGAAGTTGTGTGAGATGCAACATAAAACAGTTTATAGGATTTTTAATATTTCAGAATGGTTCTAATAAAACAGTCTCTACATTTTTATAATTTGGCATTAATTCATTAATAAAATATATTCCAGTCACCAGCAATCACAGTTCAGGTTTATCTTCTACAATAATAGTTCCAAACCCCTTACCCTAGAGTACTTATGGATATGTAAATTATTCTGCACTAAATGTTCTCTGAATATAGCTGAAATACTGGATATAGATGATATCAATTTTAATATTTACTGATTCTCTTATCAGCACATCACTCTTATTTTTGCTTCTAAACATATAGGAGATAAATTAAAACATCATAATCCTCTGAGATCTTTATTCCCTTTACTTTTTATGGTATAGTTTTATTGTTGATAATTTGGCAACAATTCAAACAAGTCAAACAATACTTAATATCTATTCAACTTTTGATCTGTATAGAAAATGGCTGCTGATGTATTAAATACACCATTTTTTTTCCAATAGATTCCTAATCAGTATGGCAGTAGTAGAAATTAATGAGTTAAATTCAGTGACCTTCAGTCACTCTAGCATCGTGTTCGAGACACAGCAATTCAGTTTCCTCAGAAACAGGTTTATTGTGTGTCTTCCCCTTCTTAGAGTTGAAATGAACAAAGGCAATATAAAGAACGACAAGATACACAGACAACTCTCTAACTAATATTATGAATGCTTCAGACATGTTTCAAAAATGGTTTCTGCTCAGTACAACCTTGCCTGTGCTTATCCCTTTCATCAAAACCTGAAAGAAATTGAAAGATGGGCTAATTAAAGAGGAACATTCAGAGACTTGAGAGTATGGATTGAAAGACTAATTACATTTTTTCAATACTCCCCTTTGTTTCTGTTTTCCATTTGTACTTTTCCTTCAAAAAAAAAAAAAAGTCAATTTCTACTAGAATTAGCCAATAATGTCTAGTTACTCATCCTGCAGTATGATTTTTTTTTTCACATCTTGATATCTTTGGGGCTTCTACATCCTGTTAAGCAAAAAACAAAGTGAGGAAAATGTGATCGTGTAAATTTGATGGAAAAGCCTTGTTCCACTGTTCAGTTTTATAAATTATGCACAAATATTGACTTATGCATGCTGTAAGACCTCCTAGAATAGGGCCCCAGCATGTGCATCTGTTGAAAGAGCCTGCCAAAAAAAGTGTGTTTCAGCCTCCAACATGTAAAATATGCATATTCAATTACAAAAAATCATGACATCATTTCAAAAAGGTTTCAGTAACTTGCTGCAGTCCCCAGGAAGCAATAACTTGCGTGCCAACAACTCATGTAACTTTTATATATCTATTTAACTTGCTTAAACAACAACACCAGAAATAAATTAACATTACTGCATGGCATTTCTCATAACGCACAATGCACTGGAATTCCCTTCAAAGAATGCTCTTACAACATCACTCTACTTCATGCACAATATCGAGAGGAGAGTAGGACATTCAAAATGCCTTTTTTCTTTTTTTTTTTCTCTTTTTTTTTTTATTTTTTTCCAGATGCTTTTTTTTTGGATGCTTTTTTGCTTCAGTGTACTGGACATTGTTTTTCTCCAACTGCTTAAACAGAATCAAAACTGTAATCCTGAATGTTTATGAAAGGGAATTCACACTTTGAAGCATTACCTTTAGCGTTTTCTTTCTATGTCAACATTTAAGTTATATTTTGGAATTGCACAAATGTTTAATGTATACACATCTCCCTGAAAAAAATATGAATTTTCCTTTCATGGACAAAAAAAGAAAAATGTCTTGTAATCACATTTGCTTTTCTTCTCAGTTCCTCTGTGCCGTTCCTATATGTGCTACGGTCCCTACCAAGTGACTAGCAATAGAATAAGAACTCTACCTCATACCTAAAATAAATATAGATAGGCTGACCTAACCACAGGCATACTTTTAATGAACACAGTTTTGAGTGTTTTATACAGCTGTAATCTAAGATTAGGAACATATGGTTCTGGCGGTAAATTAGCACTATGAAGATATATGGCAGCAAAAATTTCATGACATTTTCAGAACACATAAAGTACCCTGGGCTTAGATAAATTCAGACCTAACTCATTTTGAAAGATGAAGGTTGTAGCCTTGTCAAAACAAGTCTGAATAATGATAACACTATAATGATTTATTGAAGTTCTTATGAGGAATAATAAGGAGAGTTTTAAATTATCATGTGTGTTAGTGTTTCATCTGCATGGGAATAATATAGAATTATGTTTGAGAATAATAAAGCCTCAGCAGAAAGGACAAATGATTACTGGGATAAAAAGACAAAATCCCGTGAAACTATTTAATTTCATTTCATTAGATTTTACTTTCTGACAATATTTATTCAGGGGGAAAAAATATGATGAATTTGGAAGGCAGCTTTGTCTTCAGAGCTCCACCTGGGTGAGTTTCCTTCTGGATCTATGAATGCAGAGCACTGCACCACCATAGAAAGGACATTGCTGTGAAAATTTCACCCTGGCACACTTCGAAGGTACCCGTTCACATGTGCTTCAGAGAGCCTTTTCAATTTAATTCACATTTTTCAAAGAACTGTATTTCTAGAAATACAGAGCATATAAACCAATCCAAAACCAATTTTGGACACCCTTTCCTAAAGTGAATACTTGCTGGGAAAGAGAATTTAAGAACTAGATATAAATTGAAGCTCATATGAATGATAACATCCATTTCACCTCAATTTTATTTTGCCTACATGCAAACGAATGTAGGGACACGGGGAGTCTTGATAGCCCCTATGGCTCGAAGATTTTATTATTTAATTTAGATGGAAAAAACAAAATGGTAAAATGAAAACGAAAAGAACCCTAAACTCTCTGCTACCCATGACTGAATGTCGGTATTTGTAGAACAAGTGGGTCCATTGGCCAGACTAAACTTTGATCAAGTAAAGATCTGCTCTGTAGAAGGTATTAAATACAAAGCATTTTGATTAGAATAGATTAGATTAGATTGAACCATTTTAATTTAAGCTTTTTCAGAAATGGCTGAAGGAATTTGTATCTGGATTTTTAATTCTCAGCCTATCATCAGTGGGAGAAGAATTATATTTAGGCTCCCTACTACCTGTCAATAGAATGAAATTTGATGAGTGAAAAGCGTACAGAAAATCTGAGAGGAAAAAACCCAACCATATATGCATGGGAAATATTTCCTTCCCCAAAAGATTTACTGAATACATTTTTAAAGAAAGCTATGATCTAAAAGAAATGGAAACAAATTAATAACGGGTTAGTTTACCTGTCTCTGAAGAGCATTCATAGGGTAGATTCTATTGAAAAAGACTAAACCCATTTATGTCTTAAATTTTCAGAAATACAATATTTCCAAAAAATAACTATGAGGTCAGTTATCACCAAACGGATGACAATTTTATGGAAGTACCATGGGTGACGAGAACTCACGTGTATAACCTTGCAACTATATAGCAATCAAATTCAACAAGAAAATTATATGCATACATATCAATAAAACAAAAAAAAAAATATGCTGGAAATAAACACATGAAAAATTGTGCTATGCTATTAATATCTATCAGTTATTCTATCAGAGTATGAATGACAGTGGTAACCGAAGTACAGTGTTAGAAAGAGATACAGGGAAATTTGAGAAAGGAGCAAGTGTGAGGGAGAGGGTCAAGGCCACTCTGCATATAACACCACAATAATTTAAAAATTGCAAGATTTGCTACAATTTTTTCCCCCGCTATGATCAGGCCTGAAAAATATTGCCAACTACATAGAAAATGAGCAGGCCATCCGGATATAGTAGCAAAACTATGATGCATTGTGGAAGTGCGATGCAAGCTGTAGGTATTGTAGTAGACTGTAATTTTTTTCTGTAGGCAGATGGCAAAAAAAAAAATTCTAGTGAAATAAGTTATAAATTCCTTTGGTACAAGGACTCCAACCAAGACATAACAAGTCTGGATTCTTAATTAAATTAACTTACAGTATCCTTGGATTAATAATTACTCTTTTAATTCCATCTCTCAGAGGCAAATTGCTTTCAGGAGCTTTGGAGAGTGTGATCCTATTAATCCATCTGTCAGTAGCTTTTTTAAAATTTAAGAAAATAAATTTCACTTATTTTAGTAACTAACTAAGAAGTGGATGAGAACAGGGGTAGAAGAGATGATTGATTCAAATTGAGAACATGTACTGTCTTTGATAAAGAAGTATTAATAATGTTATTACCTCATGAACTTTGAAATGACTATATGCAAAAGGGTTTATTCATGAAGTTTGATACCTCACTCTCTTACTAGTTGACATTACTTTGAAAATTAAAAAAAAACAAAACAAAACTGTACTCATTAGATAAATATAGCAGTTAATTTCAACTAACTTCCAAAATTTTTGAAAAGTGAAAATTTTTCAAAATTTTTCAATAAATTTTTCAACAAACTTCATGAAAATGAATCCAAGTTTCACTGACTCAGGGGTCAAAATCTCAAAAATAAGTGAACTTTTTCATTCACTGAGAAGAAAGCATGAGTGAAGAGCTGGATCTCAACAGAACCACTTAGCCCAATATGATCATCCTGATTTGTGTTTTCCAGTTTAAAAAAAAGCTCTTAAGATGACTGCAAATGTTTCAAGATTACTTACACAAAGATATTTCCTTTGGGAAGCTGTCCCAGAATTTCACACGTTTATATAAAAGGGCATATTCATACTTTCTCCCTTATTCTTATTATTTTTGAGGAATTATATTCTGGCAGAAATTTTTACAAGGTTTAGCAAGGATGACAGCCTCTTGGAGAAGAGTATGACTCCAGTACTTAGAGATCCTGGATCCACCTGCATCAGAATCACTCAGCTGACCACTGAGGGGCATCACCATATCTTCAAAAAAATAAAAACAATATAAAATAAAAGCAGGTGTTATATGAGTAGGAATTAAGGCATATTTTTAGTTTCTCTTCAGTCCTTTTCACAGAATCACAGAATCAACTAGGTTAGAAAAGACATCTGAGATCAAGTCCAACCTTTGACCTAGCACCACCTTGCCTACTAGACTGAGTGCCATGTCCAGTCTCTTCTTAAACACCTCCAGGAACGGTGAATCCACCACCTCCCTGGGCAGCCTATTCCAATGTCGGATCACTCTCTCTGCAAAGAATTTCCTCCTGATGTCTAATCTAAACCACTCCTGACACAGCTTAAGACTGTGCCCCCTTGACCTGTCTCTAGTTGCCTGGGACAAGAGACCAATCCCCACCTGGCTACAATCAGGGAGCTGTACAGAGTGATGAGGTCTCCCCTGAGCCTCCTCCTCTCCAGGCTAAACACCTCCAGCTCTCTCAGCCGCAACTCGTGGGGCTTGTGCTTCAGTCCCTTCACAGCCTCATCACCCTTCTTTGGACATGCTCCTTCACCTTAATATCCCTCCTAAATTGAGGGGCCCAGAACTGGACACTCAAGGTGCAGCCTCACCAGTGTAGAACACAGGAGAAGAGTCACTTCCCTGCCCCTGCTGGCCACACTGTTCCTGATACAGCACAGGATGCCACTGGCCTTCTTGGCCACACTGCTGGCTCATGGTCTGTTTCTTGTCAATTTTGCCATTATCAAGGTGACTTTCTACAAAGGTAATTCAGATTAAAATCATACATGAGTGTAACCTCTGCTAAACACACCTAACTTTATAGCTGGTGGAATTTGTTAACAATATCAAAGCAATAACTAAGAAATTTGGATCTATGCTTGCACAGAGAGATGGTGTACAGTGAAGAGTAATTACAAGATTAACTGGTATAAACATGCCCTGAATTCAAGAATGTTGGATCTGTTAGAAGTCATGCACTGTTCTCCTTTAGATGTTTTTCCTCATGCACCAAGATACATGTGACTTCTACAATGGAAGTCTTTAGTTGTTATAACTACAATTCAGTAACAATAGTATGAATTGATAAGAAATAGTCTTTGTATTTCCTTAGACTAGGTGTTTTGTAAGATATTTTACACAGTGACTTGCTTTTATATTTAAGAACAGCTGTATGCGACAGTTTTATAAAACATGTTACCGTGGAACTGATCTCTTTCCACTCAAGAGGCTGAGCAGACATAGCAGGAAGGCATAGTCCAAAGCACCTTAGTACTTTAGAAAACTAAACAAACACCAAATTCGAGATTAAATCTACCTTTTTTTTTTTTTTTTTTTTTTTTTAATAGAGATTCAGACCCTAGGCTGGGAAAAAAAAAATCATGCAAAGATTGTGCAATATCCCCCAGTGAGCATCCTGGGGAGGGTCACAGTTGATACTCAGAGATCAGTGCTGGCCTTGGCAGTCAGAGCCTGGATCCGAGCAGAGTTGCAGGTCTTGCAAAGGATGTGCCCATCCAGAGGGTAACAGCCCTGATTGTCCCCTTCAGACAGGAGGCCACCACAATCCTAGGAAATAAGCAAACAGAAAGAGCAAAGTAAATAAGAAATAGCAAGATTAAGCAAAGAATCTATTAGTAAAAGAAACACTCTCCTCACACTCTTTGTAACAGGATCCAGCCTGAGTCAGCGTAAAGCATGAAGTTGAGGTACATGATGTCTTTCATGATTAAGCTCTTTTCTGATAAGAGACAATGCTGCAGAGAAGATGGGTTTCCAAGCTCTCTGCTGAATTTAATCCAATTGAAAATAAAAGGAGATTACTGCCTTCACATTTTTGAGGAAGCAAAGGTCTTTAGCATTGGAGAAACATCAAACTGAAGCACATTTTTATTAATTCAAAAAAGGATAAAAAAGAAGCATCACTGGGGAGAAAGTTTTGGTACCAATATCTGACTATAGATAATCTTCTTCAGAAGAGTTAATGCCACAAAGTTACAGCCTCCATTTCAGGGGTGACAGCTAAGCAAACTCCCTGCCTATCTCCCTTTACCAAAACCGTCACCTGTGTTCGTACAATTGGCCAAAACAGTTGTGGCTGAAAGGAGGATGTCCGATAGGCACAGGGAAAGCTCACTAAAAGGCCCCAAAACCTGCTCCAAGACCTTAGCCTCTAAGTTTATCCCTCACTGTATGATCAAATGAGTGCTTGGCCCAAGACTGCTGATGGAGCTGCAGTGAGGGATTAAGGCTCACTTAGAGGTTATTGCCTCTTCATCATAAATCAATGTTTGTAAATATACCTGGCAGCAAGTGGTGGAAAGAGAAATATCACTGTTGTTCCTTTTGAGACAGCTGAGATACATGGAGATCAAGGCCAAGTAAGTGTCTGTGTCCTGCGCTCTCTACTACATCTACTTCTGACGTGTGTGTGAGTGAAAGCCTAGGTATCTCAGTAGCCTGTGTAGAGACATGCTGTATGATGAATTAGGCCATGCAAAATTTAGTGTAGGAATGCCCCAGCATCTTAAAATATATGTGCCCTGAAAGTCAGTGCCAGATTGAGATGTGAACCAGATGCCTTAAGTTTCAGCCTAGACCTTTAAACCTTAGTCTATCCTTCTTTCTGGTTAAAGTTATTAAACTGCAATAAGAAATATATTTGGTCTCATTTTCTTACTCTGCCACCTGGATGATGTATTATCCAACAAGTAACACTTCCACTGAAGAATTCTTGATGGTTCCCTAACACAGCTGTTCCCACATGTTAATTGCTTTAAGGTGATTTTTATTCTCTGTCTTCAGATTCTTACCATCAAAATTACATGAAGTGCGTAATGAAAGTGAACAGGGAAAGTAGCACAAAAAGCATTGAACAAAACAAGAATGATCATGTTTATGTGTCCATTAAAATTCTTCAAGCCAGAGCCATATGCTGAGTTTCCTGTACAATCTTGCTCAAATTCTAACATGCATTAGCTTTCATTTTAAGAACATAAACATGAGCTACATTTGTATCCAAGCTATAATTTATGAAGTTCTCAAATATTAAGCCCTAATTACCTGAGTCACATTCTCTTGCTCTCCTAATGAACCTGCTATAAACAAGGAACCTGATTTTCTTCCCATTTGTGCTGATATAAATGAGGAAAAATTCCTTGCATGCTGAAGTCAATGAAGTCATTTGATTGTAGAGCCAGTGTTACAATAGGTTATGCCTGTCGTGTGCATAACATGAGGTGGTGATGAAGTTAAGCCAGTCTTTGCTTTCTGTCCTTCACAGATTTCCTTCACACAGTGAGGAGAATACTAACCTCACATCGGTAGCACTGGACATGGAAGTCACGATCCAAGGCAACAATGCGTACAGTCTCCTCTTGTCCTGGGGCTGGCATGATGGGCTCCTTACACACAGAACATCTCGGGGCAAATTTCCTGAAGAAGGAAGAGACGGCCCCAGTTATCCTCAAACTTGGAGCAGAAGTTTTTGTTAACTGGCTGGAAACGTGTGCATTTGTACAAACACACACATGTATATACACACATGTCACAGCTGGAGCTTTGCACAGCTGCCTTCTTGGAAAGAAGTCAGGAAGGAGCATTTCAGACTTAGAATCTAATTTCAGGCTTTTAGTATATTAAAGAGCATTTTGCAGACTATTAGGACAGGACTTAACATCTAACAGGCAGCAAAGCATATTGTACCTGTTCTAACAACTGAAGTGAATGACCCATGACTGGCACCTGTGAACTGCCACAACCCTTAATCATCTTTCTAAGAAAGTCCATGCAAATCCCAAGGTTAGACAGACAACTATGATTTGCTTTAAGAACCTCTCTTGAAAACAAAAATCAAAATATTTAAAATTTGGAGGTCGGAACAAATAGGTTAAAAGTCTTAATGGAGATGGTAAAAAGACTGTGCTACACTGATTTGTTGATGTTTATCCCACCCACTTTAAAATTCCAAGCTATCTTATCCACTTAGGCAAAGAGGAACACATTCCTGGCTGTGCTCACTCTCAAACAAGAAGCATCAGGGCAATTCTCACTTGCTGCATTTTCTAGCTAAAACCAGCTCTCAGTTATCCACCAGTGGGTTGCCCAGGCTTAAAAGGGAAGAGGTCTTGATGCAAAGACACCAGTGCTCTCTCTCCCAGTCAGCCTGAGTCAAAATTGTATAGTGACAATAAGTCACTATATGAGGGGACTCACTTGAATCAGGGTCAGCTCACACACCAAGAGAAGTACAGGCCTTTCTTTTTTCCCTTATACTGCCCTCTTATAAGCCTTTTGAGTAATTCACCTATGAATTATTACCTCTGGTTTTGCTCCCCCCAGTTCCCATGAGAAGTGGCCATCTCTGCTCCTGTGCAGGTAGGGATGCTTGGGAACATTTAGCCTGTGGTGAATCATTATGTGCTGTTTTGGTTCAAAACCTACTGGTACCAATTCCCCAGTTGCAAATTCTGCTCACAAAAAAGGAAACTTACACTTACAGAATCTGCTGCCATATAACAAGAGCTGGGGTCAGGGGCTATGGAGCGACAGAGGGCAAAGCTTATGGCAAACATTAGAACACAAGGAGATCAAAGGCCCTTCTCTTCTGAAATGCCTAGTAAAGATTGACTCTGCCACCCAGCCTGTCACATGAACCACCTCAGGATTAACCAGTTTAGAAAAGAAAAAAAAATTAAAAAAAAAAAATCTATCTGTACTAGGAATAAAGAAAAATATTAATTTCACTGGCAGCAGATGAAAGATGTCTGTGTAGCTGCGATCTAACGAAAAAATGAATTAAACAGTGGCTATAGCAAGCGCTCTGAAAAATAACTTAAATGGATCATGATATGACCGGGGCTGTAACCGCAATTAATTATATGCTGCTTCGTGCAGGCGCTTTCTTGTGCCATTTAGCTCAAATGTGGTACTTAAAAATACTTCAACAGTTCTTTGTCCAGGCTACTGTGGGTAATTAATTATGAGCCAAACATTAGCTCCCAGGACCCTGAGATTGCGCCTGCAGATTTCAGGGGATGTGGGTGTGCTACTGCAGGGCCTGAGATTAGGGGGTAGATGAGTGACAGTGTGAGCATCAGCTACAGTTTTGTTATCAAGAGGATGTAGATGTGGAACACTCAACCTCCAGATCAGGACAACATCATCCCTAATCAGTTAAAACAGGGCTGGCCAAAATGCTGTGAAATGTGTGGTTGGCCAAAGACATTCTGAGTGTCACACTGGGTCTTGTGTTGTTCCCATCATCTCCCCCTCAACGATTTTATCATTCTTTCCTTGGATTGACAGCCTCCCACTTGCCACTCTTAGAGCCCTGAGGTCCATACGCAGTCACTGCCAAAAGACTTCAATGTGGGACATCAGCTCTTGCTTCCAGTCTTTCTCCTGAAAGCATGTGAGCCCTTGGCTTGTGGGGCTTGGGGAAGGAGAAGCCTCCAAATTGCTAAATGGGTGTGAGGGAAACCCTTCAGGTGCCCGAGTGGTGCATAAACCTCCTGCTGGGCTCATGCAGAGGACAACATTTTAACTCAGGTGGCACAGAAAGGCAAGGCAATACAGCAGCTTTCAATTAACCCAGTCTAGCTGAGCTACAAGGAAGATCCTTGTGTTGGATTCTAACATGTCAGTTGATCGTGGCTGCTTCCCTTTCTGTCAAGTCAGCCTACTTCTTTGAGCTTTCAGACCCACACACTGATGTCATGAGGCTCTAATTAAGTCTACCCCCTTGGAAATTAAGAGATAAATGGTTGAGATGTAAACGCACATTTGTCAGTATTGATTTCATCTTTTAATTGAGGGGTGTAGTGTATCTGTCTTTTCCATACAGGGCAAACATTTGTGCTCTGATTATATCTACCTGTCTTCCCTAGATTAGTTGTGATGATGGGGGTGGTAGCGTGGCAGTGACAGAAATTACTTGCAACTATACCTTTCCACTTACTTTAAATAGCAGTTTCACTATAAATTATTACCAGGGCTGTATTTTCAGCAGCTTAAGAAAGCTAATTAGCAACTAGAAACAAAAGGAGCTGTGAGCAGCCTGTGGCCACTGAGATCCCTCTGGCTGGTAAGCAAACACCTGCATAGTGCAGCAGGACAGGACCTCTCTTAATTGCTTGGTGGAAGAAGCTTGGATACACTGATGTGAAAGTGCAGGTACAGGCAGCAAGGAGAAACATGCACATACTGAGTGCAGGGGAAGGCAGAGCACTTGAAACAGAGGGACACAGAGGTTATCCCTGAATTCAGCTCTAAGCAAAACAGAGATCAAGCAGCATCAGTCCCTAACCAATTAATCTTGTATGCCACGATGTGCCTGCTAGAGCAAAGCTCTGCCTACTATTTAAGAGCCTTGGGAGGAAGTGGCAGAGGGTTCAGATCTTCTTGAATACTCAGACTGAAAAAGAAAGATTTTTAGGGACAAAAGAAAAAGATAATAAGCAAAGCACTGACGGCAGGTTAGGCCATACTTATGGAAATCCTCGATGCAGTGGATGTTCCCACCAGCATCCACAGTGAAGGGTATCCCATCCAGGCTGCGATGGCACATCACACAGGTGAAACAGTGGGGATGATAGGCCTTCCCAGTGGCTCGGAGGATCCTTTCCATGATGGGCTTTGCACAGACACTGCATTGCTCCAGTGTATTCTGCAAAGAAAACATACACAACAGATGTGAGGACCATTTCAATGGGACATTTACAAAGGTCAGCTGGATTGGGGGCTGCTGCTGGTCTACTTGGAAGCTTTAGCTACTTTCTTTTCAATTCTTCTAGATAAGTGCAGTACAGTCAACAGTTATCAAAGAGCATGATAACAGCACAGGGCCTGGGTCAAACTGTTATACAGTGTGACAACACAAACCAGAGCCTTCTCTCAGCAGCTCTGATAAATGATCAGAGATGGTCCATCAGGTGGCTGTATCAGACACCACAGCTTCTGTAGGCAGGAGCACGTGAGGGAGTTATGCAGCCTGCACTCCTGAGCTTTTGCCTCTGGACTGCCCGGTCTGAGTGACCTTTTGCAGCAGAGTTGATTAGAGACGAGCTCCACAGGGGTCAGTGCAAAGCCTGAAGTGCAAACTCCTGGGGCTACACAGAGACCCCCTAACTGCTCTGCCAATACAGATCCCATAAATGTATCTTTATTTCCTTTGTATGAAAATCTTGATCTTCCTCTCTCACCACAGAGAATACTGTTGAGTCTGAGGAGAGAACAAAGCAGAGGCTGCAGCAAAAGCATCACAAGGACAGGAGTTCAGGATGACTTAGATGGTTCATTTATCTCTGGCCCACAGTGTTTGAGATAATGACTGTGAAATGCCAGCTCTAAGGCCATGATCCTTGCTGCACAGGTTTTACATACTGGCCTGCTCCTAAAGCGCTGGAGCCAAAAAAATTCCCACCTTTCAAGTGGGGTCCATCGAATGATTCATCTCATTTCAAGCCACACTCACCCTTGCAGTTAATTATAGAAACACCAAGATAATTTTGTTTCAGATGGTTGTCTGTGAGCCACAGCAGCCCTTCTGACACCAGCTGGGTAACTTACCCTTTCGAACCAAGCACTTTAAAGATACATGCCATGAATGGAGGGTGCAATCTACATAGATGCAAACAATAACTCTTTGGAAATGATTTGGGTCATTTCACTGGACTTTAGAAAAGCAGTCTAAATCTACTATTCTTGCTTGATGCACCTGAAGTTATCAAATGATGTTATCAATCAGCATTTACATCTTGGGTGAGGTAGAAAAATCTATAATTACACTATTATCATGTAGATAGACAGAAATAAGGAGGGAGGGGAAAAAAAGAAAATCTAACAGGACAGAAACATAAGAAGCTGCTGAAAGGCAGATCATGTTGACAAACACAGGAAGGCTAACGTTCTTCTGCTTCCTCATGCAAAAAAATTCCCAGAGAAAGTAGTGCTTTGACTGACCGCATTGTTATTGTTTCTTTGAGCCAATATTCTCAGGGGCAAGATCCAGTCCTTACATGTGCAGCCAAAACGTATTGTCAGGAGATGAATCACCCAGGAGCTCAGAAAGGCTACTTCTACACTCATACATTTGCTATCCTACATATCTCTGGACTGCACACCACTGGTAAGGTACAAACATAGAAATACATAAATTCATATCAGAAGATCAAAAGGACTGGTTTTGGAGAGGTCCATATGAAAAGTCCTGAAGTTCAACCCATATGAGAACTGCCTCCCACATTTGTAAAGAGAGCACAGCCAGACTAGCACTGAATTCAGACTGGATTTTGCTTTATACCTTGTAATAATGGGCAGGAAAGAATGACTGCTGGCCTTTCTGTCTGGTTGCTGTCACCATCATCATCATTATAACAGTAGCTTGTATGCCAGAAAAAGCAAGGTCAATAATTTTCTCCTTGGAGAAATAACCTGGCAAATTTACCATTTTGCTTTGCATAAGCAGATCACATCATCTCAGTCCACATCCATGCAGTTCTCTCTATTTTTTTGCCAAGGAAGGAATGCAGCATACCTGCGGATACCGATGGAAGATTGTGCCATTCATAAGGCATTTGCTGTGACACCTTCTGAATAACACAAGTACAGAGAGTTTGCCTCACCAAGTCACTGCTTCCTTCTTTTCCAACAGTTGCCAACAGCAGAGGTCAAAGTATGAGAACAGAGCAAGCAAAACCAGCAATTCCTTAGGATGTGCTTCCAGCCTCCACTGATTTCTGGTTTGGGGACTTCCTGAGACAGAGCTTGGCTTTCCCATGCTTTGCCTCAAGCAGATGCTTCTCCCATGAACTTTCCTGATCGGTTTTTGAGTTCAGATAAACACTGATCACCCACAACATGACTGGGAGTTCCCTGGCTCACCTCCACACTGGGGGCTCATCACCGCAGCAGTTTCTCTGGTCTGCTACCATAGCCTGTGTACCAGCCCTCCAGACAGCAGCACTGGGCACAGCCCACCTGGGACTGTGAACAGAGCAGAACCTTGCAGTGGCAATCCACCCTGCAAGGGGATTTAGCACCAGATACCATGGCCTGGAACTGCTCTCACTACAGATCTCATGTAACTCCTGCTCACACACTTCAGACACACAGAGTTTAAGACCACAAGAGATCATTAGAACCATCTTATTTGACTTCTTGTGTTAACACTGACTTTGGTGGGAGTTTCACAGTGACCAGAACAACAGGCAATCAACCTTCTGGATTATGCCTTCTGAAAATGCACATCTTCTGCTCCCAAATCTCCGTTCAGTCACACTGTTTGACATTCTCATAGCTAAGTAAGACAAGCATTTTAAATTAACCAACTCCTGATTAAGCCTTCCATACAGCCTGAAAATTAGACCTGTGAAATTTATTCTTTTCATCCTTCCAAGTCTGTACCAGTGAGGAAAAACAAAGTCATTAGTTTCAAATTCCAGCTCACTCCCTGTCTGGGAGTGTATTTGCTTAAGCCTCTCTCCTTGCTAGAACCCTGGCTCAGACTCTTCTCTTCAAGGTGTTACCAGATGATGCCAAAGGGAAAGCTTCCTTGATTCACACCCATTTGACATCAGGTTGCTGTAAGGCAGGATTTGGCCTGTGGAGCTAACCAGGTTTTCTTTGACTCTCTAATCAGGTTATCTCACATGCCTAAGTGCTGCCCCAGCAGCTAACAACCTGCACAAAGGTATTTCTGCACATTATGGGAAGAGTATCCCTGTAGGATTATAAGTCTGGCTTCTTGATTTTGCTCTCTTTCACAGTTCAGCTAACTCTCCTAGCACCTCCTGGAGCTTCCAGATCTTCAAAGAGCCAAAGATGAAGAAAAATGCCTAACAGCCCTACTTTTCCTTCTTTTCTCTCAAGATGTTGTTGCCAGCCCTCTCTGTAATCAACAGGTAGAGCTGAGTGCATCTGATCAGCTACATCGAGGGCTAAGGCAAGGCACAGAGAAGAAGGATGAGAAACAGCTAGGAAATATTAGGCCTAGGGGCTGTGGTCAAATTCATGTTATAAGAATATGAACCACAAATCCAGTGTGGGCTGAGGGGAAAATTTACTATCCTTTTCCAGTATTTTGGGTAAGAGGCAGGGAGTGCCCTTCTTTTTTAGAGGCACTTATGTCTCCAAATCCAATTTGGGTTGGAAAGCATGGAGAAGGAACAATCCATTTCTAAACAGAAGGTTGGCACAATGTTAAAAGCTGAGTCTGGGTCCATGTTTCTTGAAGGCAGAACAGCTTATCCACGGCAAAGAAAAAGAATCTCACATGGACAGAATAATGCACCCTAAAATACCAGCAAGAAAAATAACCCCAAGCAAAGATACACTATAACATGAAGAAAGAACTGAAATGACCAAGACATCAAATATCAGCTTGCAAGTAAAAACTGAGAGACTTAAACATATACAACACAATCAGTGACAAAGTGGGAAAAAGCACGTAGCAGCAATTGGTGCTGGGAGTTGTTTGACCTCCCTAAAGCAATACTTGTCCCTTCAGAAACCACAGAAAGCCAAAGGGAGTCACTCTACAGATGCTAGGTTTAAACATGGGATATGAAGTGAAACCCCGGACTGCTGGGAAAGACTTCTGGGTTACAAGAGCCACTGAAGACTGGGGCTGGGAAGTGTTGGAATCACTTCCTGAAAACTTCACATCCTGGATGGCAAGGTGGCAAACAGCCTTGGGGAGCGGAGGTGCAGTAACAGCCTCTGTGCGCTGCAGCCCATCCTGCTTCCCTAATGCTGCAGATTATAACCTCTCATAACCAATTCTTGGGTGACAGCAGTAACTCACGAGGTCGTGCAGCACAAGGACTCTCCCACAATGACCTAGCAATGAGTGCAAAAGAAAAGCCACACAGATTAGTCATTGCTTCTTCTGTATTGGCAATTCATCCCAAACTCTAATGAACATAAATAATCTCTCCTGCACTCTGAACAGCAGACTGAGGAGAGCTCACGCACAGGGATATCAGCAGGGTAGTTCTTATTTTGCTCAGAGAGGGGAGGGAAGTTGCTGGAATAAATTAGATTGGCAACTCATGCACAGGGACAGAAACTCACTTTCTGTGAGCACTGCAAAAGAAACATTTTTTGAAGCGCCTGAGCAGAGGAGATGGTATTAAGCTGCATGAATCAAAAGTGACTGTTGTGCTAAAAACAGGCACATGGTCAAATACTATAGTTGAACTGTAACTTAGTAAAGTGTGGTAAGTGACTTGCTTTAAATCTTGTGACTCCATCCTTCATTTCCTCAGACGGCGAGGAGAGCAGTGCAGCAGACATTTTCCCCTTTGTGGGATAATTTTTGAGGCTTGAAAATGTTTCCATACTTAAGTGAAGACAGAACACTTTAATCTCAAGAAGTCTGGTGAATTTATAAACCCCAAATTAGATCAGGTCAATTGAAACACAGCACTTCCAATGGTTTCATTTAGGTTTTGGATCTGAAAATATATAGTTGGATTACAAATTATATATAAAGCAGACATTGGTGGAAGGGTTAAGTGTCAAGATGTAATTTCAACACTTTCAAACCCTTTTTTGGCATTATTTCTAGAAAAGGAAAATCCAAGACCTGATTTCCACCTCAGGCTATCTCCACATATGGATAAACCTTGGCAAACATAACACTGAAGTCACTAAAAGCCATCACAAAATTCATTCCTGCATATTTGAGGAGAGAATTTGGGCATGAATTAATCTTTCTCACCTACCTTGACCAGCTGTACACATTATTACCAGTGGGTGACACACTCCTTCCCTTCCTGCTGCTCTCTGAGGGGTAGTTTCAGCAAGGGAAAGTGCTATAGAAGCACCTTGGCCCATGCTCTGACCTTCAGACAATGTTGCCATAGCTGCATCACTGTGTTGGGCCAAGAGGTCTGACCCCGACAATCCAAAATATCCTGGCAAAACCCCCTAATTCAGACACAGTGCTAAGCAGTGAGGCTGTTCTTTAGATGGTACAGCTTGTTTTGCTGGGAGATGGAAAGGAGGATACTGGAATAAATTCCACTGGCAACCCTGCAACGATACCAGCGTGCTGGTAACTGGTCTGAGCTGTGCATACAGCTACCACTTGCACAGTGCAGACTCTTGCTCTGGAGGTTACTGTATTCAGTGGCTTTCAAATTGTTCTTCCATTCGGCTCAGTTTTTAGTGGCTTTCCCAGCACAGTAGCAATACCACGGCTGGCATGCTTTTCCTCTGCTGGAATTTGCTTTTCTTGTCAGGAAAACTGAATTCAGCTTTGTAGTTTTAGACTTGGAGCAGCTGGAGGTGAATCTGGCAGAAAGTCCTCTCAGTATACAGGATAAAAGAGTCCTTTCCCCTTGCCCTGTAACTATTAAACATGAGATACATTTTGTGGATTATGTTAGTAGCAAAGATGACAATGACATGCAGTTGAGTCCACAAATGGACAATAACAGAAAGGCCACAATGAAAATGGAACAGCGCTTGAGAAATGCTTTTTAAATGATATGCAGATGTCAAAATATGCTCTACAGTGAATGAAGGAAGGAGCTCCATTTGCTAAGATAGCTGTCTTATCAAGTGAAGGCTGAAGAATGGCTTCGCCATTGTCTGAGCATACCAAAGGTTGGAGAGGAAATTTAGAGAAGACTGATGGATGTGGCAGGCACACAAGCTGGCCATACTACCTGCAGAATGGTATATATTTTTAATCGTGAATTGAGTAACGTTTTGAATAGCACAGGCAGGGACTGGGTGACTTCTCTGATACTAAGTGCTAGTTTAGATAAGACCCCCATCTGTTTCTAGTACCACCAAGTTGAGAGTGAGGAAGGAATGTCAGGGTTAAGCGATCTGCTCTGCATTATGCTCAATGTCCAACCACAGTCACATTGACTCCTTCCAGCTATAAATCCACAAGAAGCCTCATGTTGGAAATTACTTAACTGCTTTCTGGCACTCAAAGCTACTCATCTTTTGTACATTCCTTGCTCTGATAACACTGAAATCTTTGTCCCTTTAAAACAGCAGTGCCTGCGAATGTAAGAAATGTGTGAATTGTCCTCCAAACTGGTAGGCTGGAAGATAAAAAGCCTGGATTTTACTTCTGGCTTTTAAACCAAGTAACCACCATAGAAAAAGCATTCCCATGCTCTGTGTCTCAGTTGGCCTGTAAATCAAATGGCTGCAAAAGTTACATATTCCAGTGAGAAACTGGACGCTGTTAGGTTTGATAAATACTTGTGAAGTAGTCTGTGTGCCTAAATGGTTACTTAAAAGAAACAATGTATTTTTAGCAGCAAAAATTAATATTTTTATCTGTAATGCTTTGCACACATCTCAAAATTCAACCAGGTCTGACTTTGGGAGGTGCAGTACCAGGGAACAGCATCTGAGCTCTTACTCGGAGTACTCCAATGTGGCTACAGCCATTTGCAAGATTAACATATTTTAATACTGGTGAAATGCTTCTAACTTACAATTCACTTTAGAAAGCACAGGGAATAAAAAAGTCTATGTATATGGAATTTTTTCTACAATAATTACAGTCGAACAGAATATTACAGCAAGCCAAACAACTGAAAGCATCCTTGGTAACTGCTATGTAAAAGGACATTGTTAAATGTCTTGGTACTGAACTCTCAGTAATCTTCTAGTGAAGCTCCATTTCCAAACCTTGTCATATCTTGTCTACTGCCACCAGAACAGGGTTATTGCACGTTCCCCACAGAACTGAAGCAGTTCACTGTGATTGTTGGTGAGCACAGCTCACACTTGCTGTTATAGCACTGCCAGGCACATCACACACTGGGTATGAACCCCAGTATCACCCACGTGAAGTCGGTCACACTGCATCAGGAACCGCATCTGGTCCAGGAAACATCCAGCCAGTAAGCTGGGACAGGCTTTTGGAATGCTGGGGAGAAGAGCATCCGTAAAGCACAGCAGCACCAGCAGAGCACAGGAGATGAGCCTGCCTTGGCAGGGAGGGATGATCTGATAAGATAGTTTCCATCTCTGATTTCTTCAATCCAGGAAGATCCTAAGCGCACAACCAGACCTTCATTCCAAGCCGTTGCATAATACAACGCCTGGCGCAAGATGCTGATTTTCAAAGATTTCTAATTTGAAGGAAATCCCTCAAAATCCCTTCCAGAATGTCAGAGGTAAACAGTTTGTTCAAGGCTTCTGCAGCTGAGGCGAACTGGCACAGAGCTGCCGCGGAAATCCCTGGCCCGTGTCGCACAACGGCAGCCATGCCTCAGCAGATTAGTGTTGCTTCACACCACTGTGGTCACTACCTAGAGATAAATCATCCCATGGCTTTGCCGAATGCAGGAAGATGCGTTCGAGGATTTGTTAGGAAACATCTTTTCCACTGAAGTGAACCTTATTAGCTTTAAAAGCTATGATATTATATTAGCTTTGCTCCTGAGGGACGGGGCGGGGGGAGGGGAATACATGGCAGGTTTTGATAGCCTGTGTTTTTATCTATTATTAACACACACATGTCAGGTGAGAGCACCTACAGACCATAACTCAGGGCTCTGCAGTACGAAGTGCTCTGGGGGATAAAGCAAAGCTGTTCTTCATGACCAAGCACTTCCAGTTCTTTGTGCTACAGATGTAGCACTGCTTGCTTTATGTGTTCTCGCCATCAAATCCACCTCTTCCCTCAAAACATGGTGTGCCTGACCTTGCACACCACCCTGGGAGTTTTGCCTAAATAAAGACTATAGGTTCTGTCCCACTGTGATTACTTTCTGTGCAGGCAGCAGAATTACATGCAGCTGGAGGATGTGGCAAACAGCGAGCAGATACACTCTGCTCCTTGTTTAGACACAATTGTGGACAACACAGAGATTTCAAGCTTAATTAGCAACGCCAAGGAAGCTGTTAGACAGGCATTTCCAACTGCTTGCAGTTAAGCTGATTAGAACTTTGCAAAAACAAAACAAAATAGTGTAGCAAATTGTTAGGCTAAAATTCAAGTCAAACTGAACCACATCAAAGGAAATAAAGAAGTGACTATCAGCAAGAAGTGGACTTTTTTTCTTTTCTTTTGGTGGTGAATTTAATTTCATAGCCTTTAATAAACCCAGTGTTCCAATCCAAGCTTGCCACTCTGGCAAAGAGTTTAACCAAAATAACACTGGAACTCTGAGCTGGCGGACTAAAGAGACTATAAATTGGTCAAATCCGGGCACAATACAAGAAAAACAAATAAACAAACAAAAAACCCCAGAATTCCATTCAATATTCCTGTTTTAGAATTTTGATGTAACTGACCATTGACATGGAAATGTTATCTTGACCTTAACTGCTAAAGCTGACTTGCAGAGGAAAAAATTACTGACTCTGTGACATCTTGGTGCTTATTTATAGTTCCCCTCACCCTCCTCTCTCTTGGTATTTTTACATTAGAAATGAATTCTTGCCTGCTATGCATTTCTTGAAGGATTCTCCAAGCAATGCAAGGATTTGTGACATAGAAACCATCATGAAAATGGAACCTTGTTGATTAACATGGAAAACAAATTTTAGTTAGAAACTTTGTCAGTAAACTAGCATCCAGCAAAGCTGAGATTGCTTTGGTTGTGGATTGAACACTACCAGCCTTTTAAACACAGCCTATTTAAAGCTGGCATTTTCTGCTTCCCATGCTCTCCAGGAGAGATTTCCTGAAGAAACTAAAGGAAAAGACAGGGCTACTGCTCATGAGTCTGAGTTCTTCTGAAGTTTGTAAGAAAGAAAGAAAAACGAGACAGAATCTTTTCCCTTCACTCCTTCAGAATGAAAACCCCTCATCTCTCTAAGCCCCAAGGAAGGGCACACAACCTATTTTCATCTGGTTATTTCAAGTCACAGATAAGGGCACCTAATGCCCACAGATAAGTTGCTTCTAATCGCTACTAAATAAATTAAATATTTCAGCTAGATATACCAGTTTAACAGCTACCCCTTCCACCTTAATTGCTCTAACAAAGAGAATGCAAAACTTCCCATGAATATCTCACACAAGTCACAGGAGAAAGTCAAGTTTTCTGGTGGCAGGGGCAGATCACTGGAAACTAAGGGTGCTTGGCTTCTATTCTCAGGTTCCCCAGTGACTCAGAGAATAATTCCAATATTTCATTATTTTCCACCTTTGTCCTTCATATAATCTATGGACTGGGCTTAGTAAACTATTAGAATGCCTGTGATGCTCTGACAGAAGTCATGTCTTCATTATGAACACTGAAGTTGGCACCTGGAACTACCAAGAAATGAACACCTCCCTGGAATGAAACAAGCTGAAAACCCAAGCAAGAAGGTAATGAGATTTTGCACAAAATTTCATGGAGCTTTCACTGAAACACCTTTTGAATGCAAGATAATTTTTTTCTCAGTGTATACGTGCGAGTTGTGAAATACAGGTCATGCCAACAGTTCAGCATAAAAATAGCTGCATTTAATAGATAACATAATCCAGTATAAAGCTTGGGAAAAAACTCCACCAAAACTCTCACAACACTTGGATGCTGCTGCTACCCAAACTGACAGCGAGAATATGATTTGTCCAAATCCCTGACATGTTTCTTAAAGAGTTGCCAAATGCGTTTATGTCCCTGACATGAGGAGAATGTCTTGGAGCCTTTAGGACAATGGGAGACTCATCTGTACCTGAAATATGAGGGCTGAACAACCTTGTGGGTACTCTGAGATCCTTCCAAAGGGAAGGGGAAAGGTGGTTTCTTGTTTCCTGAAGAAAGTTTCCTGAATGAAATGTGTATTTTTAATGACTTTGAAAGAGCACTGAGCAGGGCCCTCAGACAACCAGCATGAGTCACTGTCAGGAATAACAGAAAACAGAATTTAGTGAGTCTATGTAAGGCAAGAACTGTGCTTCTATACTCTTTCCCCTCTACACCAAGACTAGAAATTTTATATTTTTGGGGGCCAGGATTTCTCCAGGGGCTTGAACTGAATTATCCCCTGGAGTGACACCCATTCTTCTATCCAGAGCCAGACTTTGACTGGAAATAAATCCAGGCTGCTGAGTAAGTCCAGGGTCAAGTATATCACCTAGCAGGTACTGGCATGATTTTTAAATGCAATGACATCCCTATTCTTTTCATTCAGATGACCTGGATGTTTCTTTCAGTTCCTGGTCTGGAGAAGTGAGTATGAACCACCTGCTGAGATAAGAGTGACAAAGAAAGAAGGGATACAAAAAGGGAAAATTGAGACAGCTAAGTAAGAAGAATCCAGACAAGGCCTGGCACAGATAAGAGAACTTCCCAAAGAGGTCAAGTGAGATGTGAGAAAAGTGAAAGCTGAAGACTGATGTTCCACCCTGGGAATCTATCCATCACCTTCCTTCCCTCACTAGGAGATGATCTCATCCACAAAAAGACAGAGAAGACGATTTACATCAGTCTGTCTGTACCTCTTGCCCACCTCTGGGGGTGCTTCTGCTGGAATCCACCTTGCTCTACCGTTGGGAGAGAAAAGATGGCACAGTATGCCTTCTAACCTTATGAGCAGATACCCACACTATAGATCAGATTCTTCCTGGAACAACATGTGAAAAACAAACTAGAAATTTGGGGCTATTCTACTCTTCACAGTACTGTTGTGAGACTGTTGGGCAGAAGATTCCTCGCAGCATAATTGTCTACCTAGTTGATCTAACTTCTTGGCGCTGCTCCTTTGCTCTCAATCTAGAAAAAATAAGGCTCTCTGTAAGGAAAAGAACCAGTTTTCTTATTTTGGACAGAAAACATGGGGACTTGGATACAAAGATCTTGGATAGCAAAACCATTGAAATGCAACTAAGAATGTCTTAGCCTCAAAGTTACATCAAGAGCAGATGGGCATGTCTAAGTAGGTGGCAATTCTCTGGTGTCAGCAAGGTTAGTCAAGGATGTTCAGAGCAGGAAACCTGCACTCTCAAGTAATTTCTTTCCCTTTCATCACCATGAGAAATTTTGGATTAATTTGGGATATGAAGGACACTGGTTTGAGCTGTCAGAAAGGTTTATGTCAGAGCAGAGCAGACCAAAAATCAAGCTGACAGTTGGCATTTCTTTACCAGGTCTTTTGCACCACTTGAGGAGACTGCCCTGGATATTATTTCAAGTTGAAAAGCACAGCAACTGAACACTGTGCTAGTCAACTGTCAGTCCCTAGTACATACTAACCAGATTCCTCCCCAGTCTGTGAAAACAACACCAAAGGCTTTCATCCAAATATTACGTTTAAAAAAAGAAACAGCAGTCAACAAAAACAGCAAAACCCAAAGTGAATGGAGCTTTTGAAAAGAAGAGATTCACTTGGGCACACACAGCAGTAGCACAAACTCCAGTGTCTTGTGACAGCGCTTAAGAATCAACAAGCAAAGCAGAACAGCAACGGCAGGAGAAACCAACTTGTCCAACCTCACTGTTTTCCTAGTGACACAGTTACATAAGAAATGTGCATTTATATAAACATACTGAATGTATAATAGATATTATATAACATGTCCAGTCTCCAGTCAATAGCATCCTCTCAGCGTATGGAGTTTCAGGCTGAAGTCACAGCAGTTATGGAATATAGAGGAAAAAACAACATTATTCCAGGATCATTCTGTTCTGTAACTGTTCTATTCTGTTACGGGGATTTTCTTTCCATAACAGTGGAAAAGACCATGCTCCAGTGCTTCTCACAGTATTTTAAAAGGTCTGAGATCACCTGCACCAATAGTTGTTTCCCAGCGTAACTGCTGAATTGCTCATTTCCATGCTAATACAAGTTACTTCCAACTTTCCTTTCTGAGGGCCAGAAATTGCCATCTCCCCAGCAAGAACATCTGAACATCCAGAGTAATCTGGCCCTCGTGTTTTGCCACGCAGCTCATGCCAAGTAAAACTAGTACAACCCCACATCTTCCCATACCCAGCTTCCAATTTAATTGACCTATGACAAACAACAGAAGGAAGGGCCATTCTTTATCAGACTCTATGGACCAAACCCAGGTGAAAAGGGACAAGCCAGCCTAGTATTTAAATGTGGCTCTTGTGCCTGAGTGACCCAGCTAATGCAGACAATAAGGACGAGTGCTGGTGGCCTCCTAATGGAAGGAACATATTTTGCTGCTGGCACTGTACTACTCTGCTGTGCAAAGTGGCCCCTGCCTGCACACGCTGCCACACCAGCTTCCAAAGAGAAGAGGGAGAAGGGCAGAGGAACAGGGAATGGCAGTGGAGGGTGGGGAACAAGGAAGTGACCTAGGGCTTACTGAGTCATCCTCTTTTTCAAAGTTTGCTGCTGGGGCAGCATAGCCCGCCTGTGTCCTACCTGCAAGTTTTCCTATGGAAAAGTTAATGTTGGCTCCTTCACATGCAGCATGAGTCCAGCGAGCATCATCCTGCCAGTTCTGCAAGGGCAGCTAAGGAGTCTTGCTGGAAATCTGGCCCCAGAGAGAAACAGCAGTGGAAAGCAGCCATTTCAGAAGCACATTATTAAGCCATCAGACCAGTAGCTACAGGATCCCCATGGAAAAGTTGATCCAGGCACTTTGTATAATTACTTGAGCCCTCCCAGAGTCATTTATTCCCCTTTGTGGTTGGCAGGGAAAGTCAATATCTTCTGGAGCTGCAAAGTCATAGGGCTTTTTAAGAAGCCAGGTTTGTAGGTGAAGACATTTCCCTTTGCAAACCCTTTGCTGGAGCACACACTGCTCAGCAGCAATCCAGGCTAATGCAGCGAGTTCAAGTGAGCATGGCATGCAGGCGAGTTTAAGCTTTCCATTTGCTTTACCCACATATGTTTTACCACTCACTTTTTTTTAGACGAAGAGGCATAAAAATAGCTTAATTGTGCACATTGCCTACAGTACTGCTGGACTCCACCTGTGGGAAAAAAATGGAGTTTAAGTTTTATTAAAATTGCACGTTTCCAGGAGGTTGCTAATTATCTTGCGTGTTTTACACAGTATTTCTGGCTCCAGGGTCTTTCTGCAGTTTTCTGAAAGAAGCCCAACACAAAAATATTTGAGCTGAGATGTGGAATGTGCAACTGAAAATAAGGCACTCACTCCAGGGTTCATCCGACCCCACATATCCTTGTTCTTACCAGGCTTTGGAAAACGCTTTGAGATCTGCTGGTGAGAAAATACTGACTGGATACCAAAGACCTGTCTTTCCCATTTAGTTCTCCTGCTTCCATGCAGGAATTCCACTATTTGCCTGGCACTCCTGGGACTGCAGCTGGGTGTACAGCTGATCTTTCCAGGGCCTGATGTGTGAATTAATTCACTTTGGGTACAACCCTCCTTTTAACTATCAAACACTCACAGTCACACACTGCAAAGCGTCCTCCGGCATAGGGTGTTCTATATTTTAGGGTGGCTAATTCAAACCACCTTTTCTTAAAGACACTCCATGCCTGCAGCTTAAGTTGGGGTATGTTCAGCATCCTGGAAAAAACAAAAACAAAACAGCCCATAGTCTCTCACAGAGAAGACAAACCACAGGATGGCTGGAAAGAAGGCCAATTTTTGAAAACAGCAGCTTTTACCTCTTCTGACCTAGATAGCTGACCACCCCAAGCACAACCTCTAAGTGCTTTTCTTGTGCTCTGCTCCCTGAACAATGGCAGACAAATCTCCAGTGGCCATAAATCATCATTTTTTAGTGGTATCAGCTGAAGTTACTGACATCTGGACTTACCATGGCAGTGGTCTAACACGAGGGATGTGTTAGCTAGTGCCATGTACAGGACACAAAGATCTTGTCAGCACACTATGTGCATGCTTCCCAACTTCTCACCATGCTTGGGTTCTCTGCTCTCTTTTGGGAATGTGACAAAAAGGAAAAAAAAACAAGGCATCACTTCTTCTACCCCAAATCCACAGTTTGTGAGGCCCTTGGTGCTATCACAGCAGAATATTGTTTCTGTGCAGAATCCCTGGCAACTGATCCACTTAAGATTTTTAGTGCGTTACAGGTTTGACCAAACCAAGACTTCCATCACAGTGCCTCAGCATAGCCTGAAGTCATCAAGAGATACAGACTTATTGCTTACTAATCCTTTGTTCCAGCAGTGACCAGTCATGCTGTTCAACTGTTTGCCTCAGTTCTATTGCGAGTGTTTGGCTATTGCTTCCACCACTGCTCTGCCTTTCACCACTATAAAAGTTTCTTTCGTAGCCAGTATATCACCTTATATATTGCAGCCCTTCACCTCTAAGAAGCTAAACTATCTGAATTCACTTTAAAGTATCTTTCTCCCACCTTTGTCTCTTTTCTCCATCTTCAGTCTTTCATGTCCTTGTAAGGAATGGACAGCAGAACAGATACAGGATTCCATTCTCTCACCAATGCTGGACATGGTATAAAACTGCTCTTCAGCTTAGTCTTCCCTAGTCATACAAGCAGGTCTTCTGCAAAGGCTGGTATCAGCTTTTTTTGTCACAACACTGGAAGGCTCCCAGAGCTGGCTATACAGAAAGCTCTGCTCCTTCCTCAGCAAGGCACTTCACAGGATGAGCCTCCAGCTGTAGATAAAGCTGGTGTGCCAGAAGATGATGATTTTGTTCCCAGACAAATAGGTGGCCTCACAGTTGGGTGTATTAAACCAATGTGCTCAAGTAAGTCCACGATGTTCATCAGTCCATACCTCTCCATTCTGCTGCTCTGACATCTTCCTAATCCACTAATATATCAGCAGTTGTTTTTCTTTGTTGCTAATAACAGACTACAGATAAGTATCAAATACATCATTAAGCATCAGACGTCATGGCTTTGTAGTACCACACTAGAAGTCTGTTTCAGCCATGCTCTTTCACACGGTTTGGCTTGTAGGGAAAGTTGCACTGGTCCCAAAAATGTGGTTGCAGGACACAAAGTTTATCCCAGGCTGTGTGGTTACTATCACAGGGAGTCTTAAACAAAAGCCATTAATGAGCTGTGTGATTTAATGGCATTTCAGGGTTTGTATAATATGTGGTGGTTACTACACATGCCAATATGAAATAAAAACTTCAGTGTATACGATGTTTTCCAGAAAGATTTAAGGATTACTTCAAGACGGGGAAAAAGTATTTTACTTTACTACAGGCAAAAGAAAAAAAAAAATTGCTAATTACTCTGACAAGCCCCTGAAAAGCAACAATCTGAGTTTGGCTATTATTGTGTAGATGAGAGTTGTGCTTAGGCATGTCTAAATGATGACATTTTCAAAGGTACTGGTCAAGCCTACTTCTGCAACAAGGGCTCAAAATCACCATGCAGATATGATTCTAGGCTAGAAGCATGGAAAGAGCTTGAAGACTGACTATTCCCCAAAAGATAAAACTGCAGTGTAAAAGAAAGTGCAGTCCTAATGGCAGATATTTCACAAACAGAATGAGGGGAAAAAGATGTGAAAGATCCCTTGGGAAGAAACTAGGAAGCATCTGCAACAGCTGATACAGAATGAGGGGAACCTCTGAAACTAATCTACAGTAGTTTTATGCATCTGTACCTCCGTTTCTGTAAGCTGCAACTTTATAAATCTTTTTAATTATTCAATGTCTACTGGATGTTACACTTAACACAGTTTGAATTAACGGTGATGATATTATGTTAAGGTACTCTAAGTGGAGTAACAGGAGCCTCTAGAGATGCCCTCTGCTAGTACTACACTACTGCAGAGAAGGAAGAGAATGTGCTTTTCCTTAGTTGTTCTTGCTGTCCTAGTTGATGGTAAGGTGTAGAAGGGAAATCCAGCTAGAAGCTCCCAGCATCCCAAGACCATAGCAATCCAGTCAGCTGAGCCCTCTGAAGTCACTCCATGCAAGTCTCAGTTAACAATTAACAACAACCCATTTCTCAGAAAGGTAAAACTGAGGCACAGCGAAGCAACTCAGACTGAGCAAAAAACAGACAAAAGGCAAAAAAGAATTCAGAGCTGAAGCCAAGGCTGTGAGATATGGACTCAGGACAGTGTTCAAATAGCTTAGCCCCAAATACTTTGGGTTAACCAGATTTCTTCTTTCCTTCCTCCAGCTTTAGGGGACTCTCAGCTGCTTTGGCATGCTTGAGGCCAGCACACAGACCTGCTGAATTATGGATCTAGGAGCTAAGGAAGCACTGAGGAGAAGAACTGGCAGGCATCTGAATGGACATAATGATAGTCTGGGCAAGAGAAGGAAAAAGCCATTTCCCAGCCGTCTCCCAGTGCCCTAACATTACCGAATGCAAGAGGGAACTCAAGTACCAGGAAAACATTTTGGGGGAATGTGGACAGAAAACTTTAGGGTTGAACGCAGCTCTAGCAGCCTGGCCATGCCATCCCAAACAGGTGGTGTCACAGAGGGGCACAGGGTAGCTCAACTGCCCATACATACCCTCTATGGGGTAAAAGTAGCACCACAAGGCCACTTCACTATGCTGGGACCTCCTCCCTTTGAAGCAGACCAAGAGTTCCTTCTTTTGGCACACTTGTCATGGGCTCATTATATTTTCCTCTCCCTTTTCTCCAGGTGCTGCCATTTGGCACACAACAGCTGACAGATCACCTACACATGCACCTGAGCTTTGTAAATTCTGTGTAGGAACATGTTAGCTCAGATATGCAAGATGAATTCCATTCATAATGGAAGAAGAGTGACCTAAGTAGACACACATTTTTAAAGTTTTTAGCAAGGATTTCAGAGGGTAGGGTAGTCTCTACTTTTGCTTTCATATGCCAGGATATTTTCCAAAATGACTTGTGCTTTAGATCCCATTCACTTCCTAAAAAAAAAGATATTTTTTCCACCAAAACCTGCTGGAAAAGAAATCTATTGCATAGAGGGGCAGCTGCACCTTGCAGACATGCACAGCTGAAGATCTTTTATATAAGACTCCCCCCGACTGTGCGGAGGGTTGTTAAGATGTCAGATCATGGTTTGTTGCTCTCAGGGAGGCTGCTGCAGCACTCAGTCAGAACAAGTTTACGTCTTGGAGGAATTAATTTGTCTGAATAATGTCATCCTGGTTAAACAAAATGTTAGGGAAAATATTGCAGCGTTCTGGTGCACCTCCCTGAACTGATGCCTATATATGGGGATTAGCCAGCGTGAAAGGGATCCTGCTGAGTCAAACTGGATTATAGCAGTATTATTTTATAGAAAAAGAAGAAAAGGGGAAGGAGGGAGGAGCTAGGGAAACCTTGCAAAAATATTAGCTGTTTGACATGTTAGAGCAAACAGCACGGATGTGCCCACTTACACAAGTGCATCAGAGCCAGGTCAGCTGACAGCAGTAACCAAAAATAAGTTTTTACCCCTTTTAGCCCTGCAGGCAACACAGCTCCCAGAAAGCAAGGTGGACTCCCATCCTTTCCCAGGCATCAGGAGATATCCTGTCTGTGTTCCCCCCAGGCACTGGTGCTGTGGTGGCACCCTGGTGGTGATGTTCCTCATATGGGAAGGATGCCCTGAAGAGCCTTGCAGGACTTCCCAATTGCCTAAACACCACATAAGAGGGCAAATGAGCTTTCAGACTCAGCTCTCAGAGCCCTTGGGGAGCTGGTGCAGAGGACAGGAAGGGAAAACATGCAGTTTTCAACAAAGTGCCTGAGGTGCCTCCATTTTTCACCACCAGGCACTCACACAACCATTTATGTGGTGATTGTTCAATGCTGGCTGGAGATTCAGGACTGCTGGCAACTCACAAATCGGACATGCCCTTGTATATCTTGTTTGCAGAGCTGGATCTGCAATGTGTTCTAAGAACATGCCTGGAGGGCTAATGTCCTCTCTCTCTCTCTCTCCAGCAAACAGCTTGACCTTACAGTAATAGCATCAACTCCTCTGCCTGTCTCAGCCTGGCCCAACAAATATTTACGTGTGCAAAGAATAGATGCTCATCCAGGAGAAAGCAAGAGGTGCCAGCACCAAACCTCTGCACTCTGCAGTGGAGAGGCAGAAGACTGGGCAAATATCCTACACTGGAGGTCAGATGTTGGTTACTGAAGAGTGGGACTATGCAAAGGGCCTGAGGGTGGGTGAAGACAACTGCCCCACAATCATGTCATTAAAGGACAGACCCTACTTAAGCAAATAAAAGCAGTAAAACTCAGGCAGGGGAGGTGGCAGCACAATTTTGGCCAGAAAGAGATGACAGTAAAAGGCAAGGCTTAAGCCCCTCGTTGTAGTGCATCTATTCAGCAATGCTGGTCTTGGTGGATCGAAATCCTCATGCCTGCTCCTCCTAGGAAGTGTCAGTCTGGGTGTGGTGGATTGTGCTACAGGTTGTGCTTTGCAACACTGAGCTGAAGACCGCTGTGGTGGCAGTGGAAAAACACTCCTCCATCCTCCACTGACCAATGCCAGAATATCCGATGCAATGCTGTGCTAGTCAGAGCTCACAAACG
This sequence comes from Anabacerthia variegaticeps, assembly GCA_035583185.1. Taxonomy (NCBI): domain Eukaryota; kingdom Metazoa; phylum Chordata; class Aves; order Passeriformes; family Furnariidae; genus Anabacerthia; species Anabacerthia variegaticeps. Next base: position 57,133,671 of record JAWWEW010000131.1, on the reverse strand, counting down.
CATGGTTTGAAAGGAAAAATTCAAATGGATTTGAGTCATAGGAGTAAAAAAAAATCTCTCAAAAAACCAAACAGAACATATCAGTCATATTGTAACTTAGAAAGCCAAAATTTCCTCCCAAAGACAGCAGTGAAACAGCTTCCAAGATTCCAGGGCGCATCTCTGTCTGGAACTAATACAGACATGCTTTCTAATCCAAGTTTCAAGACCAGCAAAATCCATTTCTGACAACAAAAACCCCTCCTGACAGCCAGCCAAAGAAATCACACCATGTCTCCCAAACCCACCTTTTGCTCCCATTGTAGCCCACACAGCTCACCCCTCCAGCATTGCCATGCCCGTCATGGGGACCACTACACAACTCCTCCTTTTTAACTCAGTAGTATCAGCTCTGTGTTCTTCCAAGTGGGAAAGTGGAGCAGGTTGGGAGCCTGTGGTGGGAAGGCAGGCACAGTCCTGACCCACACCTTCGCAATGAACACTTCCATCCCTCCCTCCCCCTCTCTGGCCCTGCACACACCAGGGTATTTTCTGGTGTGCTGGCTTCAGCTGGAGCTGCAGCAAGACCTCTTCCTGATCAGTCTTTTCTCTTACATCTCCCCTAAATCTCAGAAAGGGCAGTCTTGGGGTAGTTTTACCTCCAGCTAAGGCAGTTTTCAGAGGCTAGGTCCACTCATCTCCAGAGCCCATTTCCTAAACACTTACATGTCATAAAACAATCTGAGCATGTTGCACCTCCACTTTCTATTTTCTGACCATCAAAGAAAGTGGTCAGAATTGCCTTTTTTGGTGGAGTCAGTCCTGAATAAGAGTGAATTAGAGCATGACTAAACAACCAGGCCACGTGGGAGCTATAGGTGGAAGAAAACCTACTTTCTAGGTACTCAGATGTGGCTTGCCTTAGATACACCGAGCAAAGGTGACATCAACACTGCGCTGATTGCAAGAAAGTTGCAGGTAGGGCTGGTTAAAATATTCTTCCCCAAGAGGTACCAACGAGTCCCCATCATCACTCCCAGGACACATGCACATCAGCCCAAGCACACGGCTTGTAGCTAGATGAAGTTATCTGGAATGAATGCCACTACAAGCAAACTCATTTAACAGAAATCCCCTTGTCTCCAAATCAGACAAAATTGTGCTCCCTTAAAGAAATAGCAGTAAAAAACAAAACAACCCCCCACACTCCCTGTGTGTAAGCATCAGTAAGGAGTTTAATACACTTTGCAAAAGTAAAACCAGAATAAATGCTTTTCCTTCAGCACATAAGGAACATATTATTACCACATTGTCTTCAGTGATTATTCAAGCAATGCATTTAAACGTTCAGGGAGAAGAATGTTTGCTAAAATATTGTTATGTAACATGGGGAAAATGACTAATGCTGTCCTTGATCTTTTCCTATTTTGCTCCAAGTAGGAGTCACTAGAACTTATTCTCTGGTCGAAGCAGCAGCACGGCTGAATTCTGACCCAATTCCCCCAGTGGCTTTTACAGTGGGCCGATCCTATCCCAGGCAGCTCAGCTATTCCAAAATTACTGAGCATAACTGTCTTCTGAATCAGTCCTTCACGGCTGCATATTTCCAAAGACAGGTGGAATAAACAACGTACATTTTTCCATGCTCCCTGCTGATGGAGGTCAGAGATCACTTACTTGCAGTTCCTCATGACTTGTGAGGAGTCTGGAGCCTTCCACATAAGCCAAGAGGGGCCAACTCTATCCAGCAGTTGTATGCATACTTCAGCAACTGCTGATTCATGGAATGGGTTTGCTACATGAATTTGTCTTCTGACAGCAGATGCAGAAGTTATTGAAGACCTGTTCTGTGTATCCTTATTTCCAGTCCATTTGCACCAACAGTATACATAAAAGACAAAGAGACCTGTCTGTTCTTACAGACACCTATAAGAAGCTGCCATTTTCCTATCCTGGTGAAAAAAACCTCCAACAACAACACCACAAATTTGAGATTGAAAAACTTTCAATGGCCTTTTTTAAGCTGTGACCCAATCCAATCTGTAGTGGAGAGAAACCTGTCCAGCACAGAATGAAGGTGACATTGACCTTGGGGTGTATTTGCAGAAGAGCTCTAGTCACACTGATGAGAAAAAATGTCACTTAAAGCTTCAGAAATGCTCCTGAGTTCTGCTGCTAAATGAAAATTTGCATGGGAAATGTCCAGCTCTGCCACACTTTTGAGAATCAGCTTTTCTCTACTGGGGAGAAAAAAAAGAAAAATCTGTTCCTGGGGTTTCCTTTCAAAGTTTTCAGATGTCATCCTTCAAAATCTGTGATTAAGGATTTTTATTTTGGGGGATAACAGGGGTGAAAACAGAAATCATCAATGATCTTCTTCTGAAATCCATTTCTTGTGCAACTTTATCCCTAAGCCACTGGAGACGCAGTGCTCACAGGGCTGTGTTGCCCCATCAGGTGATTCATCACAGCTCAGGTAACTGCAGTCTTCATCAGGCTGGGATTGTGTTTTTATCCTTCCTATAACCTCCAACAAGGAACATAATACTAGGCATGATTAGATAGGCTGGAGAAGTCTACATCTTGCTTAGCTTGGAGTTAAGAGGAAGAAAAGTTATTGAAACCAAGTATTTGGGATTTATCCAGATATTTCCACAGCCAGAATCCAGCACCTTGGAGCCAACCCTATAACATTTTCCCCCTTTTCCTAAGAATGAGGTTCAAAGGCACTCATGAAGCTTGTCACTGGGTAAATCTCACTGGTACCAGTTAATGCAATCTGCCACAGAGATCCTAATTGTCACCCACTGAACACCTGTTACACCACTTCTGTTATTTTTAATTAACAACAACCAAAGTAAAATTACCAGTTAAGTCCTCAGTGAGTCTGACTTGAATCCATGTCCCCTCAGTAACTGAAAGGTTTCCTATAAGTGGAGAAAAATTCATCAGCCTGCTAAGGGATGGCGAGGCAAAATGTCCCTGACCATACCAGAATTTTTCAGTAGGCAAACAAGGCTCCTTCTCTAGCTGGAGCACCAGGGCTTATTTTGCAATTAGGAAAGGGAAGATAAAGGGACGAGTAAATTTCCTGCTGTGATTGGGCATTTGCAATACAGTCCCTATAACTACATCTCATTCCTAGCGGTACCAGTCTACACAGTACTGGGTTATTATGCAGTGTCTTGGACTGCTTGGAGGTAATAAGCATTCACTGAAAATGGACTGCTATTAGCCACTGGCAAAAGCTGATTATAATAGTGCCAGCACTGGAATATGTTTTCCACCCATTTACAAGAGGAGTAAAATAACATGAGAAAAAAAATCACATTTGCCAATGTTTGGAGCGTAGTGTGCTCTACATACAATTATCAAGAGAATGACAGGAAATTGACCCATTTACTCAGAAAAGTTCCTATCGTGTTCTGCACTATTTCATTTCATGCCCATTTGAGAACAAGTCATTTCTCTTCAGGGCAGAAGATAAATTGTCAGCTCGTACACACATCTCTTTTCATTGCCAGGCACAAAAATATCACAAAGAAACACTTTTCCTGCCCTCCGCTTAATTTTCTTCTTCTTCTTCTTCATCTTCTCTAATAAATGGTGCTAACTATAAAAGTCAACGGACTGTAAATAAACTCAAATTCTATTCCTACCTTACTTTAAGATTGATTTTTGGACATAATGTATTCCACCCACAAGGTCTCTTGTCTGATTCAACTGCTTTTCTCAGTACCACAGAAAAATCAGATAACAACCTTGGTGGAATAGCTTTATGTAAAAACAGAAACATTTGGCAACTACAGTTTTCTTAATGGCACGTTGTAATACATGTTACACCACATTAGGGCCCAGCAGACAGGCTTTGTGTCAGCACGGGGAGTGCGTGTCCTGCACCGGGAGCTCTGTGCATTTAGGCAGAGGGGCTGCCAGCAGTGCCATTACAGAAACAGCAGCATGAAATGGTGATTGGGTTATCATATGTATGCCTTGTACAGGGTGTGGGGAAGCTCCAGCCATCTTCCCATCCAAGCCCTTGGACCTACCCTGTCATCTGACCCAGCCAGTTCTCCTCTCACACTGAACATGCTTGACACTCACAACCATCAAACACCATTCCAGTCCTCAGATGGTTTTTTTTTTTTTGTTCCCTCACACCAATTTCATGAGGTTTAAATTAGAGCAGCTCCACACAAGTTTTCCTGCAGCTGGCATGTTGGCCAGCATACTTCAGCTTATCCTCCAGCCCTTGCTCTGCAAGGTCCATAGTGCACACAGTGCCAAACACACTGTTCATTCGCTCTAGGACTTTATATTCAATCTTACCACTCAACACTGTTCTTTCACCTGGATATTACCTTCCCTGTGCTCTTCCATCCTGGAGCATCATTTCCAGGAGTGAAAATTACCAATCATTTGGAGCAGGAAATGAGATGGGGAAAGGAGCCCAGAGTCAGCACCATCATCGATAGTTGCAGCACTTCAATCCTAGATTTAGAGCAGCAAACCCCTTGGTTTGCAGAGAAACCAGTCATAGAAAATGTTATTCTGACCATAGCTTTGACTATGATGGAAATATGTAATGGAAATGCACAGAATATCAGCTTGGGAAGTGCAAAGGAAGGAAGAGCCTTTCTTCTCAAACAAACAAAATACTTAAGGTTCTGCTAATTCACATTCAAACTATCTCTCTTCACCCCAAAAACTGTTCCCCAGTTAGAAAAAGGGATTAGCAGAGTAACAAAAGGAAGAGTTTCCAGGTCATGAATCATACTGAAAGTATGGCCAAAACCAAATTGTTGGGGTCTGCTCTTTGTCCCAGGGAAAAGCTGTTTGATGCTGCTTAGCACAGAGCCCAGCTGCCTCTGAAACCTAGAGTCTGCACAAGTGTACAGAGAACGTGAACAAGATGGAGAGAGAAATAAAACAGCTCCCTGTCTCTCAGTAAGAGGGTTTTGTTCCTCTCTGGCTGACAGCATGAACCTCTGGACATGCGCAAGAAAACAGCAGAGACCATTACCTGCTTGGGAATAGGATTGCTGTTGCCCTTTGTGAGGGCAGCCAGATTCACTCAGCTCCCTAGAACAACAGTGAAAGCACTGAGACACTTTTACCTTCCTGTCTTCATTAGCAGAGAAAACAATTTCCTGCGGCTAATTACACATTTTAGCACCAAGGTAGTGATTGTTCTCTAACGGCAAACATCTGCCTCCAGCCTCGGGTAGAGCCCAACTCGGACCACAGGACCTTGGGCACTGGCCTTGGGCAGCTGCAGGATGGGATGGCAGTCCCTCACCTCCTGCCCTGTGATGCACACGCAGTTATGGGTACATGAACCTTGCTGAAATGGGATCCAGCACTGGAGATGCCTACTCCTGACTGTGTGCAGCCTCTTCCTATGTGCCAACCCCAGCCCATCCTCCTCCCTGCTGCCCTCCCTGCCTGCTTGAAGTCCACAAAGGCCTCTGGGTCTGTTAGCTACCCGGAGGAGCTGAGCTCTTCCCTTGAGGTCAGATTCAAAGCACACCAATCCATGTATCTGTGGCAATTTTTCCACTGATGGGATACAGCTCCAGTTTTCATCAGGCAATTGCTTGCTGCTTATCCACAGACCAGGCTCATTGGGCTCACTCTCAGTCACTCAGAAGATAAGTAAATTCTTCCCAGCAGTGAGAAAAAGAAGACAAGGCTCTTCAAATGGATGTCCTTGCTTTGTATTTGTTTGTTTTTAAATACTGAAGTAAGAGCTCCATACTGCTGCTACAGCCCTGAAGCCACATTGATTCCCACACAAGGGTGAGAGCACAGATGTGACCCATCCACCATCCATACAGGAGCAGACTCCCTTACACACAAGGAAATTTGCTTTCCAAATCCCTGCCTCACTTCATACATCAGTGCTCACCTTCTCTCAACACGAAAAAAAAAAAGAAGAAAGGAGCAAATATCTTCCTCTGCCAATACATACATGCATACAACATGCACAAATATTTTGGAAAAATTGAAGAATCTGTAGATGGAGGGGTTAGTGCCAGATTTTCAAAATTATTAAACATTATGTACAAAGAAAACATAATGAGCTCCTACGGGATGTAGAAAAAATTATCCATGAATGAGAGGAAAATGGATAACCACTCCTGGGTTTGCCACTGGTGAATTATTTAATAATCACTCCCCAGCAGATGGAATATATTTATCCACCCCATTGGAGCACATTTTGCAATTTATTTACACTGCTTTAAAATATGATTATTTATTTAAAAAATAAACAAGGTATTCACAAGGGAAAAGGGAAGCAAACACAAGCTTAGAGGGGGGAAAAGCATGTTTTGAGCTTTTTGGTTCATTTTAGGGAATTTCCAGTTCTTTATTTCTACTTTAAAAAGAAGAGAAGTTGAAGGCTCTTGAGAGGATCACTTTATGAGATGGGGTCTGTGTCTCTTACACTTTCGTTAGCCACACTGTCTTGGGCACCAGAAATCTGATGCAGCTCCTATTAATAACAAAGAAAACATGCAAATTGAGAACAGTGGGATCAGGCCCATACCTTGGACCAATTTGATTTACAGGATCAGGCCCCTCGTCTAAGCTAGAGTGACTCTATGCCCATGGCTCAAACAGCACTCAGCCTTGCCATTTAATTAGCTATTTATTCCAAAACGCAAAGGGTGCCATTTAGGAAAAATTGAAAATGCAAAAGGTACCCTTTAGTACTGTGTAAGTGCACAAGTATACTGCCTGTTCCCAAAATCAAAACAGCAATTGTAAGCAAAAGGCTTTGCCCGCTCAACAGCAAACTGTGCTACTGATAACTGTAGATTGATTTAGACAAACCTGAGGGAAAGTCTATGAAAGAAAGAAATACCTTTCCCAGGCAAGTGCCAAATCATTTCAGACTGAATTCAGGCTTTCAGAGTCTTCCAGTGCAAGTCTGTGTGTATGTACAGGTATACATTAGCCACGGAAGGCTTCACAAAAACAATATTACCCAGCTGGGCACAGATGTTTTCAAGAGTTAGAAGTTAGCTGGGAGAGATCAGGTCAAGAAAGATCCCACAGTGTAAAATACTCTGTTACACGTACTTTGTCTTTTATGTTACACATATTTTATGAAGTTTTCATACTTTGTTGATAGAAAACAGAACAAACCCAATACCTAAACTACTGTTCCCTCACCAAAGAAAAAAATAGTCACTGTTTGTCATTCTTTAGTTTTTCAACAATCCATTCTGATTTTCTTCAAGACCACTGAAGTTTATTTATAGATCTCAAACGCAGGAGAGTCCCACAGTGAAACCATCAACAGTTACTGGAGACATAACACATTATAAAATGACCAAAGAAAAAGATTACTTAGTAGTAAGAGTTTAAGTCTCATTGCCAAGAGTGGGTTAACAAACCAAAGGCAGCAAATTTCTCAGTCATTTATCTGCACTTGAAAATGTTTTTCCAGGACCTAAAGAGGATTTATCTCCCATACCTTGTTTCCCCTCCCCAGACCAAGAAAACCTGCAACTAGTATGACTCAAGAATAGATACTCTGTAGAAGATATCACCTTAAAAATAGCAATCTGTTAGACTAAAATCCACCTGCAGGCATGGATGTCAATACTTTTCCAGCCAGCTAGTTCAGTTAAAGGGCTGCTCTATAAATTCCCTAGTATAGTCAATGCTATACATCTTTAAAGTTGAAATGAACTACTAGAATACTATTGCCTAGTTCAGACTGAGGAGAGCAAATCAATGTGTCTCCTTTACTAGGAAAGGGCTCAAACATAAGCAAATTTTTTGCTGAGAGTGTTGCACTTGTCAACAAAAAAATCCAAACTGACCTCTGGAATCTCAACATCCTGGAAGAGAAGAAGCAAGTTCACTGCATATTATTTCTGTAAAGGCCTATCACATTTCAAAAATTACTTCCACCACAACAATCTCACACCTGATTACAGACAGTACAGATGTGCTGTGGGGATGTGAACAATACAGACAAGGGAACAAAGTGCTCTCCTACGCCCTCCTGAGAAAAAAATGGAAGTGTAGTACACCTCATGTAGAGTTATGCACTCATTTATTTTAAAGACAGAAAGGATTAAACACATCTACATAAAGGAAAGAAAAAGTGTTTAAACAACAATAAAAAAAAGATTTAGTGGCATTAATAAAGAACTCCCTTAAACCAGCATGTCACCATTAAAGTAATTAATAGGGCATGCAAGACACTTCAGTGGAAAGTGAGCAGTGCTCACATTAGAGCCTTTTAAGTTTTCACATGACCTCAAGACAGACTAAGGCATTCCTGTGCAAAAGTACCCTCTAAAACAGAGATGGGGGCATTCAAGTCTATGAAAGAGAGATTTTAAAATTTAACTGATATGGTCTAAGTCTAAAATGCAAAGGTTAAAGGAATATTAGAACAGCAATAATTCTATCTGATTAAACTTTTATCCAAAGTAACAATAAAAGGTTCAAAATGAATTAAGGATTTTATTAACAGATGCAGAGGCTCTGTAAAAGAGTTTGAAATCTAAGTACCATAGAGGGAAGGTTTTATTTTTTTGTCTGGATGGAGGTGATACTGCTATAAAACTTTAATCTTATTGCCGTGCCACAGTGAAGGTAAAACTGTCAGAGGTAATAGAGCAAATCAGGACTGCTTCCTCTCCCTGCTCTGTGTTGCAGGGGCCTCTTTCCAGCATATAAGTAAGAATATGCACATTCTGTGTCTGGCATTGATACTATAGGCGACAGACACATGTAGACAGGTTATGGGCTGGCAATTCACCTGGCCTTCTGCTGGTTGCAATAGTCCCAGGGTGGTAAGTACAGGCAAGTTATATGGACCATTCCAAATGAATACTGAGCAAAAATCGGTGCTATGCCACCAGGGATTCTTCAGAACGTTTTAGCCTTTCCAAAATGGAATTAACTATTTCAGGATAGTTTCAGACATTTTAGTTGTTTATTACTACCTGTATGCAGTAAGAGGATCACACCAATTTCTGAGCCCTTGAACAAAGGCATTTCATTATTTTAGAATGATCAAATTTAAGCCAGCCATAAATCTATGAAACAGGATAAAATGCAAGACTTTTGTGAAAATTATTACTAAAAGCAGGACATATATATGACTTAGAGCAGAGCTCAGCTCCACCAGGGCATTTACTAGCCATGATTTAGGCCAACACTAATTCTTCCCTCTGTTTTGCTGCCGCTAAATTCTGGCAACTTGGTTGCCTTAGTGATGGCTGCAGTGTCTGTGGCAGATGCACTGGAAGACATCCTGCAAAGTCGTTTGGCTTTTCTGGGAACTCTTGCTCTTCTGCATGTTGGCAGGAGTGTTGTGATGGCCACCTGTGCCACAGTGGCTATTCCACCACCCTCCAACCCACCAATGTCAGCACTGGGCACAACCTGGCCCCAGCCCTCCCCTGTTACACACCACATTCTCCACATGAGGACCCAGGCCTCAACCTCCCTCAGTCCCCACAAAGCCCTGTCACGTGATAGAGCTGCCCCTACTCACTGACAAGGAGTGAGCCCAAAAGGCAGCTTCAGAGATGCCCACACCCTTCTTTTGTCCTGCAGTACACATGAGAAAAGCACAGCTCCTAAGAGGAGCAACCAACTGCGAATTGCCAGGGAGACTAGCATGTCAAATAAATATTTTTCTTTTCACAACAGAACATAAATATTTGGCAGCACATTTAATTTAAAAAGTCTAGAAGTTACTCAAAGAGAGTGGTGAACGTTGCTATGATGCTCACTTGCTTCCTAAAATATGACCAGTCACAGATGGCTTGCTGTAGGAAATATTAAATAAATTTTTTAAAGTGTTGTCTGGCTTGAACACAGATTGCATTTACAAGATACCTTTGTTGGTGGAATGCCAAGATGGTTCAAACACGACCTTAAACAAAAAAACTACCTTGTCAGGAGCTAATGGAATATTCATACTTAAAATCTCAATCCCTGATAGCATCTGAGAGTTAATTTACATTTCAACATTGTTATTTTTTACCCTTCTTGCTGTATTTCCTTTCACAAACAAGGGAAAATATCCAGGTTTGATCAGTAGCAACTTTTAGGTTTTGGCCACAATAACCATTGTTTTTTTTCCAATTTTCAGAGCAGTTTGAAAAGATGGGAGATAATGCAGGTCTCACAAGCCACATTAACCACTGTGCTCTCTGGTCCTGTGGAGGTTGCTACCTACCAGTGCACAATAATCTCTTGTCCCCAGCAAATGCTACAGCACCAGAGTTGAGCTATAATATGGTTTTCCTTCTACCCAAAATACCCCAGTGGATGATTTACCTCTTCTTTCAATATTGTACTTGGCCCACAGCTTTGTAATCAATGCAGATGAGACGAAACAACAGTCTTACAATTTGCTTTGCCCCTGCGTGAGCACCAAACACTCTCTGTACTAGAATCAACAATCTTTTTCTCCTATCACCATTCCCATTTGTTACCCTTTCCCTACATTGGCATGATTTTGTTCTTTTTCTAACCAGAAATCTCACAAGTCCACTGGGTTTTGTGTGTGTAATGGCAAATTAAACAGTTTCCTCCACTGCAAACAAACATCGCACGCAGGCAAACCATGTCCTGGCGTGAAAAACAGAGGCAAGACGCTAGAGGGAGGATCAACTCACAGACAGCTTTTGCCAGAGCAAATTCCTTGGAGTGTGGCTTCACCAAGGAGACGGCTCGAGTGTCACACTGCAAGAGGCTGCTGGCCTCTCCAGCACACAGGCTTGCAAACTGCTGTCTGGACTGAAGGAAGAGGGCATCTGGAATTGAGAGCCAGACAAGACTTTGTTCTCTGCAGGCTGCTAAGGGGAAACTATACCTGATAAATACGAACACACCTATTCCAGATATCACAGCCTGGCTGCAAGGCCTATGCTTTATTAGCAGCTCTACACAGCAGTGGTAAAAAACACTGTTTATTTACTTCAATGAGTTCTGATTTTTTTATGTCTGGACACTGCAGCATTTTGACATCACTGCATTAGAAAGGACAAAGCTCCATAATACACAGATCTGATGGAAACACACACCTAAATTACAGGCCCAATTTCAAATAAATCACAGCCTTTCTAAAATAATTGTCTTCAGCACTTTGAATTGACAAATAACTATGCAGGGTTACAAGCAAGCAGTAGGACTTCATGGATGGAACACTGCCACGGTATCTCCCACTCTCCTGGGATTTCCAAGAGCCCTCACTCACTTTTCAGCTGCTTGTTTACATTCATATCCAGGCTCTAAACAGCAGTGGCTGGAAGAAGGGGGAAAAAAGAGAGGTAGTTTCTTCATCTGAAGATCTCTGCAGACTGAACTGCAACGAGGTAGAAAATTGAGACATGAAAAACTGGAGCTGTATAATGCAGGATGTGTTTGTGGTCCTGGATAAGCCACTCAAGTTCACAAGAGGGGGAAGCAAGGTTAGAAAACACCCCTGGGTCTTCCCTTGCCTAGACCTTAACTATTTTTAACAGATGTTTGCCCCACCTGCCCTTCAAGGCTTCCAGCAATGGAGACCCATGCTCTAAACAAACAGCATTTAGTTTTCTTAGGGTCAGATCTCCATCTGCGGTATGGAGACAATGCCATTGCCTTTTCCCTAGTCTTGCTGTTTACCAAGAAGCTCTGTGGAGGCAGACACTGTCACTCTCTGACACACCACAAGGAGAGATTATTACAGTGGGATCTCTAGATGTACTTGGGTAGCAAAGGATGAAAGCAGCAAGTATTTTGCTGCGGAGGTGGTGAAATACAATTGAAAGAAAAGAGATGAACACTGTAAACACTGGATGTGACTTGCCATCTAATACCCATCTACTTGATTGTAAATGAGGAAGATTCCTGCTACCACCAAGATGTTGGTGAGTAAGACTTGATTCTTTCCTTAGAAGCTGTTTCTGCTGACTTGCAAAGGGAGACAAGTGTTGGGATACCTTCTACAGGGAAAGCTCAACACAGGTAAAAGTCATTGCTAAATGACTTCACCATCCCCTCTGCTGTACTATGAGCCATAAGTGGATGCACAGCCAAAAGCCATAAAATCCCAGTAGTCCTGCAGAGAGATGATTTTCTTCCAAAAAATATACAGTTGGTCAGTGGAATTCATCCCACAGGGCCAGAAATTCACTGAATGGCAGCAGCTGGTCCTTCACAGCATCATCTTTTGAGTCACTAAGAATTCCCTCCACAAAATTTCCCATGGTATAGTTTTTCTAGATCATACATGTCAAATTAATGCTTAGTTCATATAAGCAAAATATGAAAAACGCTTCTAATTATAAAAGTACAAGGCAGAGACAAGACGACAATTCCAGTTGTTATGGCTGCCAGCACATGCAGGAGGAAAGATCTGGATTCTAGCAAGCTATCACAAAGTTCTCAAGCAAGTCCAGGTGTGGAGGAGGAGGCTTCGCCTGTGAAGGACACACTTTAAACTATGGGCCATGAAAAAGTGGGATGTGATCCATCCCTAGCAAAACTTCTCACCATCAAGATAACACAGAACTAGTTCATCGGCACTTCATGCCCAATCTTCCAACACAGATGTATCTATTAAGACACTGTCCAGCTCTATGGAAACTTTTCCAAAAATACCTCCCTCATAACACTACTAGCATTGGTAGCATCAAGTTGCTTTACCTCCACAATCCATAGTTGGTCTTCCTCTAAAGCAACACTCCAGTCAGCTTTCTGGAAAGTCAATTATACCAAGGTTTATTGGTCTCAGAGAATCCATTGCCAAGGTGAGCCCAGTGCAATTCCTGGCAGGGCTCATTCTCGTTGTCTTCCAAGAGTACTATGAATTTCCCCTTGTACAGGCTTGGCTTGCAGACTTCTTGTCCTGTTCCTTGTGATGCCTAAGAATTTTATGTATTTTTGGTGTATTTTATGGATCTTTATAGCTTTAGAAGTAAGGGATTTCTAAGG
>JAWWEW010000131.1:57077530-57120632 GCA_035583185.1 Anabacerthia variegaticeps | reverse complement strand
CACCAAATTCGATATTAAATCTAACTTTTTTTTTTTTTTTTTAATGAAAACAGAAAGCTGAATTGCGCTTCCATGTTTTTGTATCATTGCCAGTGGAAACGGTTTAGAAAGTCTACAAACTCCAGGGCCAGAAATTCTAAATGGAAGTCAGCGTTGGGTAAACTTGGAACTAATATCCTGTGAGCTGAAAAGGATGCAGCTGCTTTAACAACATAATTTAAAAAATGAAAACTGGGGGGGAAAAAAAGTCCTTTTGAATACCAAGAATTTCTAAATGTTTCTAAACCATTCAGGTGTCTTTGATGACCAGACACAAGGACTACTTTAGCTTAAAGAAAAATTAAGCTATGACCGTGCGATTCTTTTTTTATTTCTCAGGCAGATTTGCCTTGCTGTCCAAGGTTGTTCCACTTCTTTATGTCTGATGCACTATAATACTGATGTACTATAGTATGATACACCCACTTAAAAGTACAGATTTTCACTGAATTGAGCAACAATTATTTTCCCTTAATCAAAAATATATGCAAATATATTTACCTGCAAAAATAAGTAAAAACTTTGCCTGCAGTTTGGAAAGAGGCATTAATAAGCACTTCTCTAGGGCCTCATAAGAGAATTCTGTAATCACAAATAGAAGAGAGCTTGGGAATATATGATCACTGAGCATTGCTCCAATTCCCTTACTACTTAATGGAGAAATATAATCCGGTGAACAGAAAAATGTATAGTGGAAAATGGTTGTAAGAAATTTCAACCATTGTGCTTTCTTCATTGAAGTATGCTTTGATAGAACAGTATACTGCTGCCCCACTGGGTGGCCCCTATGCTATACTTTTAATGGTTTTTATATCTTCAAATATAATTTCTTTTAAGCAATATTTTCTTTAATTTATATGATTAACCAAACCAGAAGCTGCAAAGATAATATTTTTTAACTTCCTTTCTGATGAATAATAAATGTCACATAGGAATTAAAAAGTAGGATGTAGTCACATGTGCCATCTGCTGCATACGGGAACAGAAGCAAGATATTAGACTTTAAATTAGAGGTTTCTTTCATAGAAACTCAAAGATGAAAGGAAACCCCACTGATCACTTGGAAAGTAATACTATCAGTCATTAGAAATCTATCAGTGCTTAGAAAAATCTCACAATATGACAAGATACTCTTGAGAGCTCTCTAAGGAATATCTACAAAGTCTATTTTAAATAGAAATTAATGCCATTAATGTCAAAGAGTCTTCTGATTATTTATTTTAATTTCTTTTCTGTTTCTTCTAGGTGCCTAAGGCTTGTGATTGCAGGATATGTGGAGACAGTTCTGAGGTAAAATACAAAACCTCGCATGCTGCATTCCCATGGTAGCTGACTATTTGCAACAGTAAGGAGAGCTACATATTCACATATAAATTCACTTGCTTAACCCTCCCCCCCCTCCCCAAACTATCCACTTTTTACTGCTGAAGGGGAGGTGTTGGTGTGTCCATCACCCTTAGTGTAAAATTTTTCATTCCATTCATCTGCTTCTCTTCCAGATTATTTATGTAGTAAAAGTTGTTTCTATCTGTTCCAGCTGCCCACTTGATCTCATTGTAATTAAAGAGTCAGATGTTGACCCAACAGCAAGTGATATGAATTAGGCTTGTCTACAAGGTGATACATCCATGAGACAGGATAAGGAAGGAGGTGGCTGGCAGGGATGGTGTCCTTTGGGATGTGCAAAGGTGGGATGATGGGGTGACCTTCTCAGTGTTCATTGCCTTCGCAATCCCTCCTCTTCCAGATGTCAGTTTCTATATGACGAGACCCAGGTGAGCTCTTCTGTCTGATCAGAAATAGCCAAGATATTCCAGGTTACATTTATGGCTTCTCTTTTTTCTTTTACAAAAATAAACGAAATACCAAATTACATTATCTTCCACTTTATCATTTATTGGTTAAATGCTATACACAAACTTTTAGATTAAATAATTGTTATATACTGTTTTATTTAATATCAGATGTTAGCATTTATAACATCTCTAAGAAAAATAGGAGTGGAATAAATGGAAAGATAAGCAGGACAAGAGTGCAATTTTTTGAAAAAGTAGTAGAAAACAGCTGCAGAACAATGGGTCATACACAATACATAAACTTGCTGAGAAAAACCTCCAAAACCTTATAAGACTGTATTTACATATTTACCATCACCTGTAATTTTACAGCGCACTGGAACTGCCAACCTGGGATGGCAATATCTTTGCTGTAGAGCTTTAATTAAGAGTTTCTTATGAAATACATTCTAAACAGATCTGAGAATGACAAAAGGACAATATGTATGACAAATGGTGGCTCAAATTGGACAAAACTAGTCAATAGTATCTAATGAAATTAACACTTGCTTTTATACACAGTGTTTTATAATAAGTGGTACCATCATACAACCTACATACAGTTAATACTATACATTAAGAGTTGTGAACAGGGGAGAAAATGTAGAACTATGGCACTATCCCTGAAAATACTGTCAATGCTATAAATTTGAACTGTTAACTTTCTCTTTTATGTTTGTTTGGTTGGTTGCTTTTTTTATGTAACGCACATTTCTGTGATTTTTTTGGCTCAACACTTGGGTAACACGCAGATGTCAAGTAACAACTTTAGGCTGTAAGATACATCCAGATAACTCCCATTCTAACTATCAATACTGCCCACATTCCTCTCTGAGACAAAACCTATGTATAGTTTTGGGGATAATTCATTTCAGAGACTCGTCCCTGCAGATGGCATTGGTAAAAGGATGAAGCTACACCTGGCTGGGCTATTTCCAACCTTCCAGCATTAAGATGCTGTTTCAGGAGGCCTTCTGCTGCAGATAACTAACACTCCCTGCAGTGGCACTGCTGGACATACCATGCAACCTTAGGGTAACGCTATAATGTGACAGTCTTCAGGCTGCCTGAGGAATGATTGCACAAACAACAAAAATACCCTAGACTATAAGGCTGCAAGGGTATCATGAACAACTCACATGAGATCTGAACTAAGAGCTGTGACGTACAGAAGTAACCTGCTGGAAACCTTGGAAAGCAGGGACATGAGCCACTCAGTTCTCTTGCCTATGGAGCAAGGGGCCACAACTTCAGGAAGATGATTACATCAGTGTACCTGTAGTAGAAGTCTACTAGTATTTCCCCTTGTATTGACACCTGCTACCAAAGTGGTAGAGATGAAAGGGACCTAAGTAGAATTCATTACAGATTAAAAAACCCGTGTTTGAAGAGAAATTTCATCTTGTGAGCTTTGTCAGCTTCCTTATGCTAATTAGAATATTATGATATATTACAAGAATATCAATCCCTGCACAGTTTTCCGGTGAATATTGACTTACAGTCTGTTGATATTGAGAGCAAACAAATGAAAAAAATTGCCCACAGCTTCAGGACGAATATTCTGATCCAGAAGTCACCTCCCAGCTGCACCATTAGCAGGAAGCATGACTGTGTAGGAAACAGGGCTGTGAGGATCACCACAAACTGGTGTCGAAGCCTCTGAACACCTCCAGAAAATACTTCAAACATCACCACCTTCAATGGTTCAGCCTGCCTTTCCCAACATAATCACAGAAAATAAAATAAACATGGCAGTACTGAAATATCTACCTTGTCTCCTCCTGCAGAGAATGACAGAGCCCAGCATACATGGGCTGGGAGCGTAGAGACCCTACACAAATGCACTTGGGGATAGCAGCCCTATGAGCAGCTGACAAGGCCAGTGATTCTCACCAGTGCCCAGAAAAGGTAGGATGAGACAAATGCTGTTGGAAGGACATGCCTTTACAATGAGTTTCTTGAGTGTGCACATGACTAAATCTATTCCCAGAACCTGATAGAAACAGAAGGGATTTGAGAGATGGAAGTCTGACAGAATTATACTCATGTATTCTGTGCAGAGCTATCAAAAAATGTTTGGAAATTCACGCATAATCAAACACTGCTTGTATTTTCTAAAGCTGTAACATTCTTAGAATCTTAGTTGTATCATTTCATGTAATTAATTTTCTTAGCTGGCAAGACAGCCTCCAATATTTTGTTTGCTGTTAGTTATTCCCCAGAAAATAACATCTTAAAATAATAGGCGAATGGCACAGCTCATTTTCAGGCTGATTTTTTTCACCCAAAAACAAGCTATAAGAAAGAGAAATAGGTCAACAATTCAAACACTCATCTGTATGGCACTGTGTGTATACCTAGAAGGTAAGACAAAGTACATTCTACTAGAAAAATGGTTTGTAACTCAGCATGCTGTCCTTTTGTTCTGTTGCTGTTCACTGCACACACATTCCTCACAGAATATCCTGAGCTCATCAGACAGTGGTCTACACATGGAGAGAAAATAAGTTGCATTGAAATACCTCATGTGCCACAGGCTCCACATGTAGTTTTCACAACTCTCCAGCTTCTGCTGACATGGCTCTGATTTTGACAAGATAGGTCAACCCAGTTCAAAAGCTGGAACCCATTGTGGCAATCCTTTACAGTAAATATGTGGAAAAAATGAACTATAATGGAATACAAATATTTTTGAGCAACTGTTAAATGCTGGGGTTGGGCCAAATGGACAGTTGGCCTGGGGGACCAGATTTTTCATAGGCACACGTATTGTTAGTGAGTCCATCTATCTGTTACCTTCAATCACTCATGGGTGCCTTCATTCTGCCTCCAGGATGTCTGAGCCGAGACGTCTCGCCCCAGCCTAGCAGCAGGAAGCCTTGATGTAGCCCCGAAGATGAGGGAAGGCAGCTGCAGATGAATGAATGCATGAAACTAGAGAGTGATGCAGACAGAAGCAGAGTCTGCATGTTACCATCTTCCGGGTTTCTGTTGTTTTGTCTTGGTCAAATGACAGGCTGTCCTTTGTACGTGGTTCCAAACAGCAGCTTTGGATATAAAAGGGCAAGGTGGCAGAAGGGTTTATTCACAACACATATTGACAACTCTGATCTTGTTATTTTGTTTCTTCTTTCCTTTTGTTCATTTCCTTCTAGGTTTTGCTTCATGCTTTGTGACTTCTCTCAAAATGAATTTCTTACAATTTCTGTCTACTTTTAAAAATTTGTACTTAATTTTATTAATACTTTCAATTGAAGCGACGTGTAACTTGTGCAGATGTCATCAGATCTCAATAAATAAATTGTATTTGGCTATCTACCCAGGCTTCTGCAATATTGTTCAGTGAAAACTGAGGGCAAAGTAAAAACTGCACCTCTGGGCCTTGCCTAGGTAGGACAGTTTCTTATACATTTTGACACTGTGTCCCTTCTGGCAACATCCGACAGAGAAGACTGGCAAACATTAACCCAAGCTCTTAAAAAGCCACCAAGAAAACTTTCAATTTAAAAACACTATCTACCACTGACCCATTCTGACCTTCTGCAACTTTCTTTTCAATTGAAAACAATCCCCAGTTCAAGCATGCACAGTTAGGCACTGCCTCGGGGAAGAAAAAACCCCAACAAAACAACAAAACCAAACCAACAAAACACAACCAACCCAAACCACAACAAAAAACTCCATAAAAAACAGCACATGTGTTACTATATTTTAACTACCCCATACTGCCTAATAACTACTTTATTATTATTCAGTCAAACTTTAAACACAGAATCATGTATAAAGGATCAGTAACAAGCAAGTTTAGAAGCCAGGTGTGGTATTTGCCTGGATCCCCCTGAATCACTGTGTAGATAAAAAAACAATTGGGTTCCAAATAAAACCTGTGTTCTCTAGCATACTACAAGTAATTATTTGACTGCTTTTATTAAAGATGAATAAAGGAGTATTTTGTAATGCACAGTAATGACCAAATAATCACCAGCAGCTATCATCCTGGTTTTGGACTCATATGTGAATAATTTCCTCAATCTATTTGTTATTTGACACACACACACACACACACACACACACACACACACACAAAATCAATAAATAAACTCTAATGAGCAATTTTAAACCTTGATCACTTTGATGACTGGTAGACTTCCACAAAGGATCAAATAGGAAATATCAGGCTTTTCAATTATTTAATTAGAATGATATAAAAGTGCATTTTGGATAAAAATCACACAATGAATGAAGGCAACCTCAAATTTTGGAAAAAGAAGCAACTCAAGTGTTTGTTAGCCTTACCATAGGCTAAACACATTATTAAGCAATGTTTGAAATCTGGACTGCACATTTGGCACGTCTGTTTCATTTGCAACATATACTAGGATGCTGGAAATGGCTTGTGGATGTGAACTCCAGTGACTATCATGTAAGATTTAGTAATCTCATACTTCTTGGGAATTAGTACCTTGTATATATGTGTCTAGAGGAATAGATGGTGAGATACAGAACAGAATTCTAGTAGAGCAATGGTTGTGATGTAGCAAATTATATACAATTCTCATCCCTAAGTCCTCCTTAGGAGGAGAAATGAGGAAATTAGGAAACTCCTCCCTAGTTTCCTCATCTTCTCTGAAAATTGCTTTTTTTTTTTTTTTTTTTTTTGTGGGGGGTGGTTTTTTGTTTGTTTGGTTAGCTAGTTGTTGGTTGGGGTTTATTTGTGTGGGTTTTTTTTTTTTTTTAACACAACAAAACTTTGTGTTCATATCACTTTCTATTAAAAAGACTCTTCACAGTGTAAAACAAGCAAAATTTGATAATAAAATAAAAATATTATGATCTCTTTATCAAGGGAAATGACCCTGTGGAAGACTGTTGGCATTTTATCACTTACTTTTTTGGTTACTCCATGTTGAATATTTGCCCTGATTTCTCTCTCATACAGGCTGAGATTTCTCCCACAGGTCCTTTCACACTGAAATTCTAAAGTGTCACTCTTCTATTGCCTTGCCACAATTCACGACGTACATTTTATTCTGTTTTGTCAGTAGTGTATGAACTTTCCATGCATATCAGCCATATTTATTGGATACTTTTCCACAAAGCACCCATTTGTATCTCTCCCTCCTTCCTGCCCTTATTTATTAAATTAGGCCATGCAGCACTGTAAAGGTGTGATCCTCAAGTTGCTTTTTCTTGCTGGCTCCCAATTAAGCATGCTGCTGCTGCACTTGAGAATAATAGCCAGCCAGGAAGCCTCTGACAAAGCAAAGGCAAGGAGAGAGGTAGAAGGATCCTTACTGCAGCAGTCCTCATGGATGATCTGTTTTAAGGAATCATTGGGAGCTGGCATTGATCTATTGCAGTATAGAAAGCTGGCTGGCTAATGAAAGCATCAGTGGGAGTACATAAGACAAAGGTTTGGTGTTCAGCATTTTGACACAAAGTGCAGTAGCAATGAACCCCATGTTAAAGCTACACCTCTTAATGGCTGTATTTTATTTTCTTAGATGTATTGAGTAAGGTGAGGAAATAGATGAAGGGCAAACCAAAATTAATATCAGTTTGAAGGAATGTTGGTGTGAATACAATGCGGTAACAATTGAATTAGCCGTGAGTCCCTGCTGAGTTGTATGAAAAAGCTGTTAAAGCTAATTCTCATTGTAACACATAATAGTATTATCGATTTACTTGATACATGGTCAATGAGTGTAATTTTTCAGACCCTTTGAATACAGTAAATCCTGTTTACTCTTTTAGTGCAAATCTGCCTGCTGTCTGTAATTCAACTTTCCTTTTATTGTCTCCTCATTGTTCATTCAAATAGGCCTACTCACATTCCTTCGCTGGTAGGACTTGATAACATATTCTGTGGGAGCACCTGCGTGACCTTTTTATTACATCTCTGTTAACCTTTGTGACAGTCTAGTGGGAAATTCAAGAGAAACTAACAGCTGAATGGCAGGACAGCATTAACCCCTTCAGGGAATGCACTTCATGGAAACATTATGACACCACATCATGAAAACATGTAGAAAGGGTCAGGGTAAACTAGAAAGGTCATTATGAGACTTGAAAACCCTGAAACTGTAAGGAAAGAGTTTGACAGAATGGAAGAAATTTGACAGTAAAGCACAAAAAAGAACTAAGGAAGCTTTTAAATTTTTGGTACAAATAAGCTACAAAGTCCAAAGGGGCTTTGGACTTTGAAAGGGCATTGCCTGCCTTGCGTTCACTCTCATGGCAAGCAAAGGGTCAAGGTATTTCCTGAGACATAAAGGACTGAGGGCAAATTTAATTTTCATTTTGACCAGAATGTTGCTTTTATTCTCATGGATTTTAGACTGTGTGTGATTAGGAGAGACATTATTAGGTAATTCTAAATTCTGTTTTATAGTGTGTGTATTGCCCTGGCATTCAACTACCATCTTGTTTTCTGAGGTCAAATATATTTCAAAAAGAGTAAAGTGAATATCCAGTATGCATTTATTCATATTTATATAGCCCCAGTATCTGGCTATCCTCTCCTGTTCACACAAAAAGAACAATACTTAAAAATCCTACTGAAGTTTTCTTCTTTCCTTTAGGCAACTATGTTTTCTGTATCTTCACAGGAATTTGGGCCTGGAAACTGCCATGAGCTCTGGGCATAGGAGATCACTGGATCTCCTTTTACTTGCTTCCTACATTTATTTCACAGAGGGATAAAGAGTAATAGAGACTAGAATTTTTAAAACTGTTCATATTTTTATCCAAAGACATGACAATGTTTTGTGTTTGAATAATCTTATCTTCTTCCAAATGTTTGTCTCCATGAGGCACATTGCCAGACTTGCTGCCCTTTCTTAATGGCGGTGCTCTTCACCACAGCACACACACGTCATTTCTTGACTGTCTTTGATTCTACAAAATCCTTCCAAAATGAGGAGAAAGAAAATGCTCAAGACACTTTACATTATTTGCTTCCTCCAACTCTCCAAAATATCTGTGCTATCTAAAGGTTCAGATACTATCTGGCTTCTCAGCAATCACACCTCGGGCTGAATGCCTGCTGTCCTTTGTTCAACTATTCTGTCATTCTGAAATGCTAAATAAAAATAATAAAAAAAATGAAAATGGTCTTAAAATCCTACTTCTAATCCTCATTCATGACCAATCCAGCTTTTAAAATAACTCATATGTCTCAGACAAGTAGAGAATTTTATAGGGTAGATTAAAAATTATTAAAAAAATAGAGTCTATTTCAGTACTTAAAAAATTCCTCCTTAAATATTCCATTAAATTTTCACACACGCACCCTGTCCTCCCTTTTGCAATCAGGTCATATTATCTGTTTTAATTATCCCTCATGAATACATGAATAGATTTTTAGCTGGTGTTCTTTTTAATTCCATGCATATTTTCTATCAAATATACAATTACAGAGGAAATATCTTAAGTTCTGTATTTCCACTTATCTGAATTCCAAGGGTCATACGTCTTGTTTGAAGTGCTTTTTCTTTCTGAACTTCCAAACTCCGTTACTATATCAATTCATGATAATTATCAGCCACCATAGTAATACTAACAATAGTAAAAAATACGTGATCTTTTCATATATATCTACCGTATGAAGTACTTTGCACTACTGAAGGTGTTAAGTTCACTGTTCGTGAAAATCACCAGGATCTTTGTGCAGATACTCTGAGGCCATGGCTTTAATCATTTCCTCTCTCTTGACAAAGTTACGTACTCAGGAAACAGTATTTCTCTTTCCTTATTTTAAGCAGCTTGTATAACAAACTAACAGTAAAAACAGGGCGTCCAAGTATACCCCTCTCAACTGAAGAGACTAGATGCAGCATCAATCAATAAGGGGGCTTAGCTGTCTCAGAGGTCCCTCTGTGGACCTTTTGTTCTGCTTGGATTTTATTTCTATCCTTTTCCTCTCATCTACCACATTCCTACAGGCAATGACTCTTACAAATTTGTCATCAAATAAAACAACCATGAAGTTATTTTCCAAGGATATTAGTCAACTGAAATAAATAAAAATTTAAAAAAAAAATCTAAAAAAAGAACTTCTGATCCGTTGAAGCCAACACTCTTCTTCTGGAGTTGTGACTCTAAATTTTTTTGTACATACCAGTGCTGCAATAAACTGTCAACTTTGACTCTAATCACAAGTGCACAAATAGATCTACAATTATTTATAATGGGTATTTCTCTTAAAAACTAGTTATGCCCTAAGCTTACTTTGATACTAATTAAAGGTTACAAAAATGTGTTTGGTATCTGCTTCTATTTGTCCAGACAGTTGAAAAAGATTAATGACAAAATAAATAAAAGACTAGATAAATAATCTTCGAGTCCTTCATTATTTGTGACCTTCCATGCAAGTACTTATAGTTTTCTATGCAGATGAGAATGCAATAGTTACTTATAGGCTTTTCTGCTTACTTAATTTCTTAATTTCCTGGTGGTGCTAAACTTTTTTTTTCATAAGAAATACTTTTCTCATTACAAGACTAAGCACAAAGGTATTAACGAGTTTCCATAGACCTTACTACTTTTTTTTTAAAAAAAAAAACAAACCAAAAAACCAAAACAACCCTTTTTCATGAAATGTAAGGCGTGAGAAACCTGGGGAGCGGGGAAGTGGGGAGGTGTGGTGTGAATAAGTGAAAAGAAAACAGACAAACTACCTTATTAGAAAGTCAAAGTCATTGAAGAGAAGCAAGTCAAGTTCTGCTTCTCAGCAATGTTTACCATTTCATGGAATATAGATAGATTACCGCTAGAAATAGAGTTGGGGTTTTGCTGAAGCCAGTTGCATGGGTAAAGAGGAGAAGAGGGAGAAGAGGATAGTTGAGTTCTAAGCAGCTGGAACTTGGGGTGGTTTGAACCTGTTTTTGTGCCTTTTCGGGGGGCTTGGGCGTCTCGGGCAAGGAGGTAGATAGGGCCAGGGTGTGAGCTCCCTGGTACTGGCCAATAGGAATGGAAGCAGGGACCCCCGGCAGGGATAGGGTATAAAAAGCTCTGGTGCTTACTGGGCTGGGTCTGTCTCCTAGGCCAGATGGGACACACCAATTCAGCTGAATTTGTTAAATAAAAAGTTTAGGTTTGCTTTGATGACTTTGTCCCCTTCTGAATTTTATTGGTAAATGTGAGCATTTCTCACAATTACAAATATTCAGTGTCTCTGAAGAAGTCCCAACCCCAGACTTGAATGACACAAGTCTGGCTTGCCCCATGCTCAGGTTACAGGCCCCAGAGGCACAGGCTGCTTGTGCACTGAGTGATGGAGTGAGCAGATGACTGACATCACTGTGAGGGGTGATGGAGAGCACACTCCAAACAGCCGGTGCTGCCTTCTCTTGCGGGTTTGTGATGCCCAGGGCAGGAGGGCCCACACTGCCTCCATTGTGCTCCAGAGCACATCCAGAATGCATGACTGAGCTTGGGCTTCCACGCAGATGTGTTGGATATGGGACAGGTCCAGGTTCATGTTTAAGACTTAGGTTAAACTACAACTTTATATGTATATATATATGTGTGTGTGTTTGTGTGTGTGTACCCACTTAACCCTACTTCCTAAGATACTTTTATAATGTTCATCGTAATAGTATGTAAGCATTAAAAACTCAAGCATCTTAAAGGGTGTCACACATTTTCAGTCATTCTGCAAAAAAGCACACTCACATAAAAAGTAATACCTATCTCTGAAACTACTCAATAACTTGACCAAAACTTTTAGAGAAAAAAAAAAAATCTGTTTCAAAACAAGAGCTATTTAAATTCTTCCAAGCTTGACAATGTCTGGCTTGTTGTTCTGTAATTATAATTTAACAAACATGAGGCCAGAGAGTAACTTCTCCCTGATGTTTCCCAAAAGAAACTAGCACTGAATTCAGAAAATGCACCAATTTCCTCTTTATTAAAAAAATGAAAACCATGGTTACCCGGTAAGAACCATTTCTTTTATATAATTTATGAGTGTAAATAAAATATCATCTCTACAATCACAACATAAGAAAAGAAAACAACTAGTACCAACAAAAAATATTTTTAATTTATTTTTGACATCACTTGGTACTTTAAACCACTAGAATATTTAAAAATAATTTAAAAACCCCAAAACAACCCAAACCCCAATCAAATTCAAAATCAAAGTCTTCTCTTGCTAAAATTTTGCTGTTTTCAAACTGAAGTGAAAGCAACTGATAAGGAAAAAAGAGCACTGAAAATGTGTTCGTGCAAATGCAGAAGAGGATGGAATGTATGAGACATCGATAAACAACTCAAATAGTTGAAATACAATAGGAGCAAGAGAAATTCTAGAATTATAAAACAATTTGTGTATAGAGAAGGTGACATTTTACAGAGACAGAAAAGGCAGAAGAACTGAAACATTTTTCCTTACATATATTTGGAGTAACAAGTTCAAATATTCTTATTAAATGAAGGGAGAATATATTTACAGTCCATCAGTAATTGAGAAAAACAAGCCTGGCAACATGAACAACAAGGGAATAAGGATGTTAAACATTTTACACTGAAGTCTCATTAAAGTGATAGCTGAGAATTTAGTTTCCACCTCAAGCTGGTTCATAATTTATTAAATAATATATCCGAGAAGCAGATTGGTGATGCTGGCTTTTGATACAGATTTCTTTCCTTTTTTACCAACATAAAACATGTTTGAAATTGATTTGATTGCTATCAGGGGTTAGTAGGAAAGATTTATAATATAACCAATTTTCTTCAAATCAAATTGCTATATACAGTTGGTGGTGATTCATGGCATCAGATCATGTAAGAGGTATGGAACCTGGGCATCCATCTCAGCTCTCTGTGCAGTTCTTTCACAGATCAGTAAAGGGAAAAAGCTACCTAGAGAGAAGCAATTCATCATACCATCAAACAGGTGTCTCACCTCCCATTGATAGCTACAGTGTGACTGAGTGCCTTTGAAAGTCAGAACATGCTGATTTAGGTGGATTAAAGTAACTACTTAGGCATCTTTGAAAGTAAGGGATTTCTTTAAATAGGTGCGTTTATTAATAGAAATTCTACCATTAGTGGCTATCATAAAGGATAGAAAAATAAAACCAGAATTATTAACTATGAATTATTCATATTTTTCTTTTTAATAAAAGTTCTTAAATAAAAGCAACATATAGCAACAAATACTAATAGTGACAAGTTTAAATGCCATTCTAAATTTTATTGCACTAGGTAATCAGAAAACAAGTTATAGAGTGAAGAGCAATTGACCTTCTAAGATATTATATACATCACTTATAAAGTTAATTGCATTTTAATTGGGTTTTACTAAATAAAGAGTTTTGCAATGAGATATTAGATTTTAAATACTTTTGCTTCTAATGAGTGTTAATTTTACTGGTGATTTGCTTCAGCATAGAAGCATCATGAGTGAATTAATTCTGCCTGAAGCTATTATACATCTTAAGGTCATAAATGTTGTCAAGTATTATACATGATAAGAAAAAATAAAGAAAAAACAACAGGGAAGCTCAGGTCAGAAAGAGAAAAACAGAGTAATAAAACTCTTAACATATAATGATTCTGCAAATGTTAGGAAAGGCTTTTTGAGCTGTAAATGTTTTTGCATTTTGAAGTAAATTTAGATAAGGTTTGGCCTTCATCTACAGTCTCAACACAATCCTGGATTAAACCTGGATATTTGAGACAGAAATACTTTGCTTTTGATTTTTTTTTCTCAGGTTCACTTTTCATTTAATGACAGTCTCTTACTCATATGCAGGACACATAAGTAGCCCTAGCCAGTTATCCTCCTTCTGAAAGGATGGTATTTTTTCTAG
This sequence comes from Anabacerthia variegaticeps, assembly GCA_035583185.1. Classification (NCBI taxonomy): domain Eukaryota; kingdom Metazoa; phylum Chordata; class Aves; order Passeriformes; family Furnariidae; genus Anabacerthia; species Anabacerthia variegaticeps. The sequence continues at coordinate 57,106,939 of JAWWEW010000131.1, read as the reverse complement.
CCATATACAGATTTAATATCATTCTTTGAAAAGATTCTTATGGCTTCTATTCACTTTCTAGTGAGTGCTTCCTACCTGCAATGTCTTCTCTTGATCAGCTGTTGGCTGGACTCCATGCATGCGCTTTATACAACCTCCTTGTTGCCCTTTTCCCATGAGCCCTGACCCTTTCTTCCAGGGAGCGACACCTGTTGCCTGCTCTCTGATCACGACAGCTGGAGAGAGATAAAATGGAGTAGCTGAGTACCCTGCAATATAATGCCCAAGAGACTGGCTGGTGAGGCTTTTTTGTCTCGGGGTGAGTGGCATTGAAATTCTTTCCCAAATATTTCCTGTCAAAGTTTAGCTGTGCTATCTTTCAGGACAAATCCCAAGACTCTCTTTCATCCATAATTTTTGTTGTTTGTGTAATTGTGTGTGGTCTGCCTGCATGTTACACTACTAGCTGCTATTGTGTCATTTAGTTGAGGCATGTTCAGCTTTTGTAATACATTATCCAGTCTCATCTGCAGATGCCACAATAAAAGGGCTCCTAATGCCAATAAAGGTAACTTAGAAGTTACTATTCATTCTTACTGCAGCAATTTGACATGATCCTCTAGCAGGGGAAAAGTTAGTCTTACAGAATATTGGTTAGAAAATGACATAATAGTATAATCTGATAAGTCATAGATATATATATAGATAGATAGGATTATGCTTTTCTGGGCACATGTGAGTAAAACAAAAGGAACCATAAAAAATCCTGCACTATTTTGACTGTATTCTAAAATAAGTTTCTCTCAAATTGTCATTAGCACATTGCTTATTCTTTATCAAATGAAAATAAATTAATAGACTAATAAAGTAATATCCAATAGTATTTTATAATTGAGAACAAATACATCAAAACCTGCAAGGGGCATTATAGTATATTTGATGAAAATGCATATATCTAAAATAGACAGTTGCTTCATATGCTTGAGGTGTTAAACAAATCTTTAAGGCTGTAATCTTTTGATCTGATCAAAAGACATCATCAAATATGCTGCTATGCACAACACTTCAAATATTTTCATTCTATATGTAACAGCTATTTTGTACTCTCCTTCATTTAAGAGTATTCAAGGAAACTTTGCATAATAAAAATATGAACCTATAGACAGTTTATTTCCTAATGCATCTTACCCTGAATAAAAACTCTGAACCTACTATTTAGAGAGGCCAAAAACATATTACTTTTTTAGGGGGAGATGGAGCTTGTACAGCTATTTTAGTATTTATATTTATAGATCAAATCTTAGTTTTTTCATCTACATATATTTCTACTTAAATAAGTGTCTATATAATGATGTTGCTGTGGGGAAGTCATTCAGATTCCAGAAATAAGTATAATTAGTGGACCTGAATGGTTCAAATTAGTGATATTTGTGCTGAAAAAAAAGTTTTAAAATGAACCTAAGCCAAGGAAAACATCTGGAAAGTCAGAACAGCAACAACCATAGTCTGAATCACAAAGGGAAATTTTAACTAAAATGTAGAAGGGTTCAGTTATAGTGAAACTAAGGTGGGTAGCCTACATATTGACCTAAAAGACCATTGAAAAGTGTATGCTCACTTAAACAACTCATTCAATCCATATAAAACTCAACGATCAGCAGCTCCAGATGTGCAGTTAATGTACAGGCATATTTGTATGAAAAAGTGAGCCCTGGAAATGGGTCTGCAGTGGAGAACTCCTTATGTATGCTTCCTGAAAGCGAAAGCAAAGGCTAAATGGCTGACATTCCAGCAATGTTAAACTACCTTTTAATTTTATGAAACTCTGTCCTGATATACCTATCTGTGTAAAGAAACTCCAGACACTTAATAACGCTTGGACAGCTCAGACAACTCTCTGAACAGGCAGTATGTACTAAGTACTTCCAAAATTAGATGGCACTGTGAAAGTTCTGAGCATTTCCATTTTCTTTCCTGCTCTATCAGTGAAGTAAGCTGACCTGTTTTCATGGAGAAGGGGAATTTGTTTTCATTATTCCAAGTGGATGACTTGACTCATTATTTTGTACTTAAAAAAAAAAAAAAAACCCAAAACAACAAATGGTCCCAAGCAGAGTATTGACTTCCAGATAACTTCTGCTAGAACATCTGGACTATGGATCAGCACAAAGAACTATACAAAACATTAACACTACTGGATCACATGTTCCTTGAGGTATACTTGGACCAACAGAAGAGCATGCTTAGAAGTCCTCAGCAAAACACCTTTAATTTGGAGGATTTTTACTGAAATATCTTCAGTTTACATGCAAGGAGTCCAGCACAAAACAAGCTATTGCCTTCTGGACAATTGCCAATAAATAAAGAACATGTCTGGGAAAAGAAATCCATGGGACTTGGGGCCGAAACACCATCCAGAGGGAGAATTCAAAGAGTCACAAGATTAGGTTTATGGAGAGCCTTATGTTGGATATAAGTGCACTGAAACTTCCTTAGATTTTTTGTAGAAAACTCTTTTCACTGCTCAGATGTTAGATGTTAGCAAGCCTCACCTTTCTAGTTATCACCTTGCATATGCAATTCCAGAGCAATTATCTTTTGTTAATTGTAAAGGTCTTTTAGAAAATAAATAACTTTATTTTTATTCATCTTAATTTTTTCAGTTCAGAATTACACACAGATACAGATACATGATGGCCTGCACCAAATTAAGAGCCAGTAACTTGGTTTAAAATGTAGCATGGTAGAAACATACCAGTAACCACAAAAAGTCATGGGACTTTGACTGGAACGATTAAGAAAATCTTTTACTTTAAAACTTCCTGTAATACCTCAGTTGTATAAATATTTAAATTTTCAACTGATTTTATTATGGGCAGATCTTCATCTGGTATAAATCAGTGTGGGTTCTTTGAATTTGAAAGAACTATGCTGATTTACTCCAAGCAACTCCATGTCTGTCCCTTAATGTTTTTTTTATATCATTCTATCAGAGAGCCTTTCAAATTGATAGGTTATTTTCATCTACATGGGAAGCTGCATCCTGCCTGTCTTTAAGCTATTTTACCCATAGACAAATCTGTGCTGTCAAAACAGGCTTTTAGAAGTTGAACAAAATCCAAAAATTCCAAGCTACATATGTAGTAAAACTTGGCACCAGTTTATCTATAAATTCTTAACCATAAGAACAACAGTAAAATCTTCTACAGATCTGAATTTTCAGGCTATCTTGTTTAGCTCAAGGGCAGTTGCTAATGTAGGCGATCTCACACCTCAGATGCTAAGGATATAAAGACATCACATTTATGCTTTATATTTATTTGTTATGACATTGCCCTGAAGAAAACTAACATTACTGTTAAAAGAGTAATACACATCGTAGCTTGAACGATAGCTTGATCTGTCATGACAGAAGGTACAAAACATGTGAAAAGACTGTTATCTTCAAATTTGGCTCCTTGATCCTTCAGTAAAAAAAAATGTGTTCCATTTGTAGCAAGTGTAATTAAAACCATACTGATTAATTCAAGACATAACCAAACATCCTAAATCCTGTGAATAATTTACGTAGCATTCTGTAGTTTGTTGCTTTATTCATTCTGTTTACTACACATGGAAAATTCAGCCTCATCTTCTAATGCACAACTTAGACGCACCATGAAAGATTCTGGTAAGTAAATGCATTTTTAAAAGGAAGTGATAGAAAACAAATGCAATCATAACCATTCTTCATAGAGTAATCCCAAAAGAGGATGAACTTCAGGGCAGGATCCAGGACAAAGCGCTGCAGTGATACCAAGGTTCTGGTTGTACAGAGGGATGAACTAGATTGCAATCTTTGATATGTATGATGTACAGAGGGCCAATCAACTCCAGACGAAAGTCAAATATTTTCCAATAACTACTGCATATAGTCACAGACCTTCATGTGCTTTTCCAAGTGCAATATGCGCAGATTTTTTTCTCTAAACTTGCTATTTCAAAACAAACAGTTATGCTAAACAAACTGTCACAACCAGAGTGATTAAGGTTATGTCAACACCTCTCTGCAGTTTTTCTAGGGACTACAGTTTGGTTAGGAAAAATTTACCCCAGCCTGGAATCTAGTTCAAAGATAAATCAAAGCTTACTTAATTTGGAAGAAAAACTCTCTGACAATTTATCATACAAAGGAATGAAGAGAAAACATGAAATTAATGATGTTTCAGGACCTATTTTGCATATACTGGATAATGAAGATATTTTTAGGCAAAATCCCACAAAATTTCAATGCAATCTTTCCTCTAGCTATTTGAGACAACTGTACCCACTGCTTTGTAGATGGGCATTGCCTATGAAGTACCATTCCAAAAACTTAAAAAACAAGTTAATACACTCTGCTTTGACCACAGAAGGAAAAATTATATCCCCTCCTGCGGTAATCCTTTTAAAGATGTTTTTCATGCAAACAAACATCAAGAAGGTTTCAGTCCTTTCACTAGAAGCTTTACTTATATAATTGTTTTGAGTGGAAGAGGCAGATAAGGATGGGTGAAGAGTAGAACTCTGTGTTCCTTGTGTTTTGAAGTGTGATGAGGGACAGATCTCTTTCACCTTGGAAGAGATGAAAACTCTGGTTTTGTGAAAAGCAACACGGGGTCTGAAAAATTAAGGTCTTTAGATAAAGAGAAAGGGAATGAGAAAGCCAGGCACAGCAATGTGCCTCCTTGTCCCCTGTTACCTCCGCAATGCACAGTGCCTTCACTGTGCAGCCGCCTCTTTTTGGAAGAGTGGGTCTGACTCCCTCTGCATTCCTGTCATGCTGTAAGTGTAGATGGGGGCTTGGGTTATTTTTTTAACTATGGAATTTGTGCTGGGTTGACAGCAAGATTAATAGAGGGGAACATAAGGATTCCTGCTGAGCACTCTATTAAGCCAATAAGCACTGAACTAAGAAAAATTTGCACAATGGACTGTAATGGCTTCTGAACAGCTGTTCTGGTCTACCATGTCCAAACCCTACTTTTGAAATAATTTCTAACGTTGGCTCCTTACAAGCAAGTTCTTCCAGTTTTCACTATAAACCAAGTGAATATAACACATTAATTCAACAGCTAGGATTTTAATTTCCTTGTTTATGTCCATTGCCTTTATATATACCCTGCTCATGTTTGTATATAATTCTAGTCTCCCTTTTTCTACTGTACCTCATACCTCTTCCCTTATGCATACCCAGTTAGTCTCATTTTCCTTCTAGCCTTTGTTTTACATCTTCTTCACAATGCTTGTTTTCCTTCAGCCTTATTTTCCTTTTTTTTTCCCCACTGCTTTTTCCTGACCTACAGCAGATCCCATTACTCCCTCCCAACTTTGCCCTCAGTCTATTTCTGCCTTCAGCTTAACCTCCTGTTCATGAGTCCATAAGCTCTAATTTATCTCCTACTCCAGTGCTTGCTTAAGTAAAATTTAAGAAATTCGTTTCTCCCCCAATCCAGTATTACAGAGCATGGGAGTTCTGGGGCCCTTAAAAAAGCAGCTGGTCTTATTTTGTAAGGAAATCATGCACAGGTGCTGGGAATCATCCAGGGCTGGTGGGTTTCCAGCCCCAAAAGTCACAAGAACTTGTTTGTGACTGTGGAAGGTTTTAGGGTATTTTCCCTTCCCCTGGGAGGGTAGGGGTTGAAGCAGGTTAGCACTGATAAAGAGAAGGACTGGGAATAGCAGTAGGATGAGAGGGACTCCCTTCCCATGGCATGGGAGCAGTCTCCAAACTTTGGGAAGTAATTATCTGAAGTATGGCATTGAAGGTGCCCCTTCTGTAGCTGTATCAGCAAATTGTGTCTGTGTCTGGCCTTGTTAAAATAAGGCACAAAGAGAAGCAAAATGAAAATACTCTGTAAGAATCAAAGAAAGAGCATCAGACTAGACGACTTACTCCTAAAAAGAACATTATAGGATAGTCTTGAAAGGCATATGATTATGTATACACCAACATGTGACAATCTTGAACACGACTGTGGCAAGATAACCTTACTGCATGAACAAATCACTGAGGCCGTAGATGTTAAACTGATGATGTAGGTTCCAGATCTGAAGTCAGAGGTTAAGTCTTTCTTTTGGTAAGGGAACTCTTGGTCAGGACGGTATGAGACTTTTAAATATACGTCTTGTTTTCCTCTGTGTATTAGAATTTGATCTCTTACCTGATTTATGACATGTGATATCTAACCATCTGTGGGAATGCAGATCTGAGGAGTGGATGCTGACCTGCCTTCTGACCTGAAATCTGTAGTTCAGAATGTCAGATGATGACCTAAACCCACAGTCCTCTTCATTCTAGTATATAACTTATTTGAAAGGTTCAGTCAGGGTCCAGTTTTCTGGAGGCCACTAGGAGCAGGCATTGACTGACCCATGTGATATATTGAGGTTATGATGTAACAGTGTGTTAGTGGAGGAGCATTAAAGCTCATCAGTCCAATCTGGCCTGAAACAGAAACCCCAGCCCTAGTAAAGGATTGTCTAATACAATCCCCTCCTGACAGATTAATAAAAGTATTTAGTGGTATGTACTGGGAATGTTTCTGGAATTTACAATGACGGCACCCTTGAAATGGGACAGTATATTGCTTTAGCTCTTGTTTGTGATTAAGAAGAGATCACAGGTATTTTTTGGCTTTTAGACACTTGATAAAGTATATGAAAACCTAACATTCTTTCAACAAACCCACCAAAAAGAGAAAAAACTATCTTAGCTTAGAGGACAGACCTAGCTTTGAAGTTAGACCTGGTTGGTTTCTTTGTCAGAGGATTTTATACAGGACAGGATTTTTCTAAGATGCCCATGTATCTATGAAGGAGAAATTCCGTTCACATGGGGAAATAAATAGCCAAGTGGCTGAGGTTTTGAGACAGGTTTAGAAGATAGACTATAAACTTATCCTGATGATTGAGATCCCTGAGCCCTGTTGTTACTGTGCTGAATTTATAAAACCAGAATACTCAAGGGGTGTGTTTCAGCCAAGTGGTATTACTGCTATCGCATTCAGATCTTCAGGAATCTATCACTGGAGGACTAAATAATTCTGGGAATTAGTTTTATCTGAATTTTGGGAAGACACTAGATAGGCAAAATTTTGGATGATTTCGTTTCAGCAGCTCTTGAGAGAAGCCTGTAAGTACTTGCTGTATAGAATAATTATGGTTATGCAATTCAGTAAAAATATCTGAAATATAGGAAATAAAGGATGACAGGTTTGCATGATATGGACAAATTATATTAGCAATGCTTTAAACAAAAGTGCTCAAAATATCAGACTCTGCTGATGTGTGACATTCAAATGCAGTATTAAGGTTTCCTGTGCCTCATTGCTGGCCAAGGTTGTACTACCTAACTACCCTCATTTTTAAATAGGTATGGTCTTGAGAACTGACTGCTCTTCTTCCTCTTACAAACTGCTTTAGTTTTGATATTTTCTAGTTTGGTATTTTCTATATGCTCTACACTGACCATAGGATCATTTCAAGACTAATCCATGGGTCTAAACTGCATGTACTGGTCATTACCAACTTAAAAATGGAATACTCAAAGAAGACAGGAAAAATTCAGGAGTTTCTCACAGCAGTGAGTCTCACAGGTAAAAAAAGATAAGTGCACTTTTGCTTTTTGTAAGATAAAACTTGGGTTTTATTGTAGAGAAGGAAAATGAAAGCATGTAGATCAAGAGCCCCATTTCTTCCATTGAGTAAGAGATAAAATCTTTCCTAGATTTTTCTCAATTTTCAATAATTGTCCTCTACTTGTCTAGATTTGAACAAATATTCTCTCTTAAAGTTACAAAAAGTGACAGTCTTTAAAAAGGATAATATAGAATACATCTGTAATGGCAGGCACGCTACTCCAAAGCCAAAACCTCATTCTTCAAGCAGATGGATTCCAACAGTTTGGAAGCGTTAGGCATCTTCTTTGTAGTTTCTAAGAAAGATTTAGTGTGAGAACAGGAAAAAAGCTACACAATTACATGAGGGAAACGAAAGTTTTTATAATTTTTTTCTGGGGTGTATTTTTAATAAAACACTGAGTTGAACACAACAGAGGCAAAGCATCAGATTAATATCTGTCTGGAACTTTTGCAGACTGGGAGAGCTCTTGGCATTAGGGAAGGAAGGAAGAAGGGAGGGAGGGAGGGAGGGAGGGAGGAAGGAAGGAAGGAAGGAAGGTGCTCAAACAGAAGTTCCTCTAAAAGGGAAACTTAATATCTCACCCTAAGAGACAGAAGAGCAATGCTGGCTCAAAGGAAAAAAATTTTGCTTCCTATAGAGTAATTAACAAAGTATTTGTGCATTGGCATGACAGAAGGTAAGACCAACTAACACATAAATTACAGGAACAAAATTTAGAAAAGAAACAATTTAATGACATTGTCTTTCACCTAACCTCCAATATCCTCTTTCCTCTGTATTAATAAAAAGTGAAATGTGAATTGCCTGACTACTTTTCTTATAAAATAACTTGTTAACCTATCAGTGAATGTTCTTCTAAATTGATAAATGGTCACTGTTAGGGGATTCAGCTGTGATGTAAACCCCAAGCTTTGAAAACACTGTTTCATGCTGCCCCATTTGATACGTACATTTGGTTTCTTAAAAATTAAATATTTTATTAATTGTGAATTTTTGCCTGCTTTAAAAAATATAACACAAATTCAAAAGCAGAATAGCAAAATCTGAAGTAGATTAAGATTGACGGAATGTTTGCAATTCTGCAACATCTCAGACTTCATATTATATTTTCTCTACATGATTTATGCATGCTTCTCTATTTTCTATGGCTGAGCACAAAATTGAAATTTCAAAAATAAATGGACACACTCATAACAATTGAATCTACACCTACACGCCAAAACCAGACATCAGACCGCACTAATAGCACTTATGAATACCTTTGATAGCACACACCAAACATGTAGCCTTTCAGTGTGAAGAGACATTTCTCAGACTGTTCCTGGGATTTCCGCAGTTGAGTATCAAGAAAAAAAAAAAAAAAAGAAAAAAGTAAAAAAGCATCAGTATTTCAAGGCCAGCATTTCCTTTTCAAAGCCACACATATACACTCATCTTAGCCACTAGTTATTTCTCAGCGTTAAATGTGATGATTTAATTCATGTGAGAAAATTAAACCAAAAGCTGACAACAATGGTAATGCTCCCGTGTCTCTCTTTCCCCCTAGAGAGACGGCAGGAACCAGGCAACGAGCTGCAAATTTACAAGAGTTCATTTGGGCATCTGAATTGATTTTCTTTAATCCCACCATGCTCCATATTTTCAATCAAAAAGCCAAGTGTTTAACAAAGGCTTTCCCCCTGAATAGAGGTATCCTGGAAATTGCCCGTTTCCTGCAGCAGCAGTGAGATTCCCAGCCACTTGAACTGTATGAGTCAGAGCCCTCAAACAGGTCTCTGTGTGACTGCCAGTGGTGGTGTGACAGTGTTTTTCTTAGCGGCTGGGGAAGTTTAGAAGTTATAATGGAAAGATTTTCAGTGACTTCCCAATTATATCTGAATATGATTGGAGTTGTGCTTTGATGTTGCCAACGCTGTATATGAAAGTATCTAAGTTTTCCAGATGTTTCCTCAATAAAGTAAAGCATTTTAACTCCTAGCGACCAAATCTTCCCCTATATATTTAAAGCTCCTTTTCAACCACAAAAAGAAATCCTAGATGAATTAAATCAATAAAATTACAGTTATACAACTCTGTTATCTGTGTCCAAGCTGGGCTGAAGTTCACAGCACTGAATAATCTAAGTTTGTTAAGATCAAATCTTTTCCTGGATGGGATCTAAAGTAAAACCTGTCTCCTTTGTACCTCTTGGAAATTCAGATATGTTCATCAGTTGGTGACTTCTAACAGCAGTCTTCAGTGGAGGGGAAGATCAAGTAGTTTTTCCTCAAGTACAATTTCAGACCCTCAGTCAACACCACAGCATCGATATTTTCTAATTGCTATTAAGCTAATTTTTAAGCCTAAAATACTGAGATAGTAAATAAAATCTTAGAAATAATCAGAATGTTTATCCGGAAAATTCAAGGATGTTGGATTGGCTCTTCAGACATAAGGACAGACGTATTTTGCAAAAAATATTTCAAAAAGCAATTCAGAATAAAGAATTAATTTAGCTTTGTGCTGCTTCTGTGTCTCAGAAACTCAGAATTTGAGAAGTGATGTCATAAAACATCAGTTATTAAAAGGGCAGCAATGGTCTTCACAGGTTTCATTACTCCGAGGAAAAATATTTCTAACTTTGCCTTGGAAGAGGCCCCTTTTATTGCCTGGTAGATTGAAACTCCATCAACAAGAGAATGACTTTAACACAATATTGAATTAAACTTGCATTACTACCAACCACAGATGGAACTTCATCTGTTGTAACAGCTACAATATTTAAGAAGACTCAGGCATTGCACTGAAAATATTTAAGCAGCCTTTCATATATTTTATGTATGTCTTATGGTAACCACCAACCATAACAAAGACTTTATATCTTCTGAATCGCAAAAGAAGATAGTTTTCAAAATTATTTGAAACTGATCATTTACAGGTCTATCCATATTACTGCTTTGAAGAAGCTTTTAAAACACTTCCACTTAGAAAATCTCAGCAAATTATTAATATAAAATAATTGTTATTATTCTTTTAATGTTTTACATGAAACATTTTTCCATCATATTTTCCACTGATTGTCCTTTAGAATAGCTTAAAATATGAGTAATTTTTTTTAAACACTTACAGGTGAACTGTGGTGTGCTGGACCTGATTGCAAAGCTCCTATTGACATCTCTGCTGGTCAGAGACTCTCCTCCAGTACTGTATGGCCTTTGGAGATGGTCCTAAAGTTCCTTCCAGCCACAATTATCAGGAGTCACTGACAAAGCCACATCCTTTGGAAATATAGCAGGGAATTGATATTTGTGTATGCAATTACATCGGTTACATCTGAAAATGCAGTTGACAATTGCACGGTTTTTTCTTTTTTTTCTTGCAAATTGCCACTCTGAATTTTTGCAGAGTTAAAAGTGGCAATCAGAAAACCTGGTAGTCTGTTGTTGGGTAACTTAGATTGTACCATAAATACCTTTGAATCATCACATACTCCAGATTGATACAATAGATACATTTGGACTTTTCCACTTTTTGGCGAATAAAGTCCTGGTGTTAGGGAAGATTTGTGTACTTCCTTTCAGAGGACAATAATTTGACGTAAGCAAAATAACGAGGTTGAAAAATCAGTGAATATTCAACAGTTTTGTCCTTGACCAGAAGAGGTCACCCTTGCGTGTGGCATAAAATGAATCTGAACCTTTTACCCCTTTCTCTAGTTCATCAGAAATGAAAGATGTCATGTCTAATCTTTCCTGAATTTGGGGAAGTTTTGGAATCCAGGTTGGATCCAGGTTCCACACCTCAGTCTTTGGTTTTCTGGGCAATTTGGTTCTGGTGGTACAGGTAAAGTTTCCACCTCTGTCAGTGCCTGAAGCTCTTTGCTTGTTTCTCTCTGAGATGAGTTTTGCATATCTCTTGATCATGTAGTTTTCACTGAAGAAAAATGTCTCTGAGATCAATATAGTTCATTTGTACCTGGTGAAAGGTGGCAAGAGGGCTTTGAGATATAGATTTCTTTTACTATTTTATATTATTTTTTTAAAGAATTGTTTTCAACTTTACAAAACTTTTCTTTAAAACAAAATAATCATTATAAACTTTGTTTCCTCTCCTGTTATTGAAAATTTGAAATGCAAGAAATGTATTCTTATGGGTACTGTACATTCCTCTACTCCCTAATTGGGTGCAGGGGTTTCTAATGCAAATTCAGTTCAACCTTCTTCTCTCTCAGCACAAAACTATGACTGCTCATCTGAGAATTTTTTTTCCCCCTTCTTTAAAAGAAAAGCAGTGTCCTTTCCCACATGTAACCAAGATCTGGAAGTCTGCCAGCATCTGTCTGACTCATCATTTTCAAAAGATGCTGTGAATGCTGGGAATCAAATCCTAGCTGTGAGACTGAAGGTAGACACTTGAGTGCCAAATTCCATTGCCACTTTACCATTCGAGCCCACTTTAATGAAAGAATGTAAAGCAGAAAGCAAAACAGCTCTTTCTGTTGTTATCCTGCTACCAATCATCACAGAGCCAACATGGCTCTTTATACTAAGATTATGAATAATGTACAAAAGAATTTTAGAAAAATACCTTTAGGCTAGAAAACTGAGACTAATCATAATATTGTTTTTCAAGAAAAAAAGACTTGCTTTGAAGTATTTATGCTACTTCCTTACTATTCCCTCGGCTATATTTTGTTTTCATAACATTTATTCAGTTAACTTAGTTATTTTTGTACTTGTCTGGTCTTAATACCTTCTCTTTTCCCCCCTTTCTTTTGATTCATGCTTTTTTCAGTTTTCTCAGGCTGATTTATCTCCATCAAGAATTGCTCTATAGTGCAAGGCGTTGGACATAAATCCATTACATGGTATATCTATTGCTGCAGAAATACATGTTTCACGTGCAGCTCAATTTTTTTTTCCAGTCTTTAAACACTATTCTCCATTCATGGAACATGAAATTCGATCTTTAGATACAGCAAAATACAACCTGGGTGTTTTTAGACCTATATAGTACTAACTAAATATTCCTTTCAGAAGACGTTACTATTGGGGATGTACAAATAACCTAAGTACTAATCATAACCTTCTATCCACATGTTAATTAAAGCTGTGCCTTCAGGAACCTGCCTATTGTTTCTCACAATGACTGTTGTGAAAAGTTGAGGCTTTTGTTAACATTATAATACATTTTGAATGGTGGATAAAAAATATTAACATAGTATCAATCCAATCAATGTCGACTGCAATCATAGCCATAAGAGGTTAATATTCTCACAGATGTATTCAGAAGTAAATTACTTCTGTCTCTGCCAACTGAATATGAGATGGAGACTGGAAAAAAATCTAAGGGAAATCATTTGTGTTTAGATTGCTGGGTCTTGTGGCTTACATATCTTGTGGTAAAAGATTTTTTTTCTGTATTTACTCAACTTATTTCTTCAGTTTATACTATCAGAGATAGCTCCCAAGTGGAACTGAGATTTTATGTTTCTAGTCACTGTTCTGACATATAAGCATGTATAAGCTTAAGTCACTGAAGTTAAGGACAAAATAAATTCCTGTTGATCTCAGTAGGTTCAAGATTTCACCCCAGGCATCTTGGAAGACGGCATGCATGCTTCATAACATTACAGCATTTCTTTTGACAGTAAGTAAAACAAACATATACTTTAAACCTTGCAGATTTTAAGACACATTACTCAGTACAAGTCCTTTTGTGTGGATTGAAAACTGTTTGTTTTTTTTTAAATACAGGAATATTGGAGACATCTATATACTAAATAAAGCTTGTACATGATGTAACATTCATCATTCATTCATTTAAGTCTATTGAAATAATTGTTGTTTGAACAAAACACCTATTTTGTCCCTTCATGTGATAATGGGAGTAGATTAGAAACTGATTGAAATGTCAGACTGAACCTTGCAGTTAGCCAGAGTGGCTGTCTCAATGTCTTTATAAGATCACAGCATGTCCTTCCCTTCAAGTGTTGGAATTTGAATAATATTCAGCCAAGAATTCATATTTGCTTTGATTAAATGTATTTAATAATTTACAACACAGCTTAGCTGTTGACTCAGAGGAGTGTATGGAAAGAACAAACTACTTTCACATTTACTCACAAGTTACTCAAATGAGGTGATAGAACTGGTTCTTTGTTACATATTGCTTGGCTAATTTCTGCAAACCTGAAAATTAGCATACCTTCCCAACTTAGAAAGTCAGCAAGTTACTTATTCATCTTCTTTAACTTTGTGTATGAACACATCTTCTGTCATATAGAAAACACTTACTTTGTCAGCCAACAAATCCATTAACCTGAAAAAAGCATTCCACAACGATCCATGGATCTATAAATTGCATCCATCATGTGGATCTAAGATGCTGTATTTCTTGTGAACACTGGACAGTGTGAAAAAACAAACAAGTACCCTTTGCAATATTCATCATGTCATCTACAGATTAAAAACTGAGCTCAACTTGCACTTAATTTAAATCCACAAAATATTGTTTTGCTTACTGGTAACATCAGGCACTTTTTGACTAATACTTGATTAAAGTATTGATTAGATATTGGCTATTCACATCCAAAAGAACTAAACATGACAAAATTTAGATATTACCAAAAGAACACTACTCCGTCCCACTTTTCTTGCTGTGCTTTTAATGGACAAAGTCCTTTGACTTTATATTAGGTTTTAGTGTGAACACTCCACTTTTATGTAATTGTTTTTCCCAAGCTTCTGGTACATGGAAATTTGAAGATCACCAAGTACTTTTTCCAACCATTTTTTGTAACAAATATTACACACTTGAATACTCCTTGATAAAACAAATATATATCTGAAATAGAACTGATCAACTTATTGACCAAGTTGGTCGCTAACCATCTTGCTACCTGAAAAAGGCATTATGCAGTCAAGGTTTGAATGAGAATTCAAGATCACCGCAGTCTAAACAGAATTATTTGACAGAGAACTCTGGGCAAAATTTATCTCCTTGCTTTAGAAATGGGACATTCATTATATTCTTCCAAAAGCTCTAAGGAATAATGTTCTTAGCATTAACTGTTGAGATTCTGATGAACATCAGATTTTCTGTAGACTATTCTGCTTGAGACAGAGCTCTAACAAGATGTTGACTTCCATACTGCCTCCAGATGCTCCTCATTTCTTTCTTCCTTGCATAATCAGACTCAGTTCTAGACTATTCCTTTATAGAGGATCTTTAGACTTCTTCCTGACTGAAATAATTGGAAAACACAACAGCTGTAGCCACAAGAGTGAGTTTTATTTCTTCCCATTTTGCCAAAATGAATCCAAACCACACAATTTCTTGTTATGCAAAAATCTCTACACCTCTATGCCGTTAAAGGAACTTTTGTAAAATGGTAAAAAACAGAGGTGAGAACTTGAAAGTCCAAATGCAGCTGACAGAATTTCTTTTTTAAGTGAAGACTATCGTAAAACATAATGAGAAGAACCACATCCTCAACAACTAGAAAAATACTTGATAAAAAGACCACTTCCCAGCCTTCCCATTCACCCCATGCTATCTATCACAGCACTTCTCAAAAAATGGCAAATTTGTGTCAAGCATGTGATGTGCTGGGAAGATATCTTTATAGACCTGTTCTAAAACCAGGATATAGAGCACAAACATACTTAGAGACCGTGGAGTGAAGTGGGCATACCGTGGGAGTCAAATTTTCAGTCAAATCAAAATCACATCAGAAAGAGCAGGAGATATTTTTTGGTACAATTTCTACCCTAAAACTTTTTACAAAAATAGTGACTGCCTCTACTTCTGTTACTCGTGTAAAGATGCATAACAACGGAGAAGAAAACCTCATTTGGAGATATCATACCAAAGCACATGCACTGAGAAGGTATATTACTAATGTATCCAAGTACGTAAAAAGATTAATATAAAAATATAAAATAAGACAGAAAACAAGGAAAGGCAGAGATAGGCAAATAAAAGAAGACAGAAATCATGCCAGTGAGACACAAAACTTTTTGTGAAGAATGACTGAGCCTCTGGTAATACATTAGTAGGTAGAGAAATATGTAAAAGCATTTCAGGATTCATTTTTGCAACAGCTTTTCTAAGCCTTTCCATTAGGTCTTTATTCTTACTTTAGGAACAGAGTTTGAAGGACTAGAGAATTCTAACAGGAAATATTAACATTAATTTACTGATGTTTGTTGACAATGTGATTGTTCTCCTACCACCAGAGCAAGCTTTTCAGTATGATGATGAGCAATTTGATGCCAAGTTTAGCGTAGTCAAAATGACAATAAATACATTAATGAACAAGGCCGTAGTTATTCCCAAACTGCTGACCCAACCAATATCTAAACAAACGGGCAGAAGATACAAAATGTTAAAGACTGATTTAAAATCAATCTTCTGTAGCTAAGACACCTAAAATAATACCGGTATATGGAATATCTGAAGTTGTACAACTGGTATTTTTTAGCAGTACTGAGAGCAATTAGGCATTGACCTACAAGGGAAATTAAATGATTGAATGTGAGTTGGGAAGACAAGTGCTTTTGGATTAGTTTTCTTTCATGATTGCCACTTAGCTGTTCTAAAATAGACACACATAACAAAACCAGAACAGACAGTTGAATTAAAGTCCAGACCTTCCTAACGGGAAGTATGATTGCTTTACACTTTATGCAGTCAATCTCTTTGTTAAGAAAATAAGAATGGAAATACATAGGAAAGTATGCAGAATGTTTCAAACAGGAAAATCTGTGCCAGTTCTTTTCCACTTGTTTACAGGGACAGTCTTATAGCCTCCCTCCTGAGTAGAGGAGGCAGGGTGGGATGTGGGTCAGCTTGGGGGCTACACGGGTGGATCTGCCAGCAGGCAGAGATGAAATAACTGCTCCTGTGCCCTCTACTGAGCTCTCCTCTTGCAACGCTTTGAATACAGTCAAATACGGAAAAGCAGAAGGCAAATGTGCTTGGCCATGCTAAAATTTAGCTGTAGTATACAAGAGTTCAGGAGTAAGTTCAGCTGGAGAATGCAGCTTGGCTTCTGTAAGCTGAAACAAACTTGGCTACAGAACTAGAGAACTTTTTTGGTTATGGTAGTCCACATATCTCACATGATCTAGGCGAAGGAGAGTGGCTGGCACATCCATTCAAGAATTTAGAAAATTAAACTGAAGGATCAAGGCGGCTCTAATATTTTTTAGCTGGTGAGGGTCTCAGCAGGAAGCTTTTTAAGAGTCTCTAATGCCTTCAAGCATTAGAAAGAAAAGAAGTACAAAAGTTTGTCCCTTATTACCTTTATTAGTGATTGCTGCCGCTCTCTTACATGTTTTCACTACTGGGTTATGCTGCCACTGCAAGTTTCTATGAAGACAAAAGGACAAATATTTTAACAAATTTTCTGATTTTCCTGTGCAATGTACCCCATTCCATTGTCTGTTGAATATAACTGTCATAAAACAAAGTTAGAAAAATATGAATCTATACTTGTTTTATAAATGCCACAAACTATTACCTATAAAATTAAAATAGATTCTTTTAGACACCAGAAACCTAAAATATAATTCTCTGACTAATCTTGAAGATATACATGGGGGTTGGGAGCACTTGCAGCTCAATAATTGTTGAAACTCTTGCTCATTAAGAACAAGAAAGATTTACAAGGCCAGATACTTGGTTATGACCATTACTGGATTAAAGGGTGCTCTGTATGTAAATTTTGAAACTCACTATTGAACTTTTTTAGCCTGTTTTCCTCTGTAGGAAATTTGTCCCCACATGCAGATGGAGAAACATAAGAGCTGATTTAACATATGCCAGACTCTGAAGAATGCAGAGCTCTTTAAAAGCACAGTCTAATACCAAAATGTTGGTGCTTCAACCATACACCATGTTTTTATCTTCATGTTATTTCCCCTGTCAGCACTGGAGACACCAGATGTATTAAGAACTCCTTTGCACCAGGAGATCCCTCTCACTCTGAGGTCACCCTTAGATACTACTTCTTCTTCTCTTGAAATATTTGACCTTTAAACCAGACAGCACTGATAGTTCAGAACCAATGTACTGGAAAATTTGTTGTGTTCTATTTATCATTTTTATCTGTCTGCATGGTATTTATTTTTATCCCAGTTTCTAAAGGGATGTGTTAAAAGATTCCAACTCTTCACATGTATTAGTCATAATGTACAAATGTGAATTGTGCATGACTAACAATACTGCATTATATTATGATTGCCTCATTATAAAACTTTCACTCTCAATATTTTTTTATGTATTGAAATATTTATAGTCACATGCAATTAGCTGGTACTGAATCAAAAATAAATCCTTTGTCAGTATGCCTGGCAGTCTCATGGTGCCTTTTGTGGGAACAAATTTTGGTACCTTTTCTTTTACCTAAAAGCAAAAGTTCATGACCTTATGTAAACAAGTTGATACTGGACCGATTTCTTCCAAGACACAGCCTTTTTACCTGAAAAAAACCCAGTTTGGGGTAATGAAATAGGAGCAAATATCTGAAGTAACTTCTTTTTTCAGCATTCTAAGGCTAACATTTGGCTTCGGAATTCCCTCTTCACTCCAACTTATGTTGAGAGTGTGGCTTGTTCTTTATCTTAGGATTTGGACAGAGGTTCATCAGTGTATTTAATGACTACATGATAAAACATGATATCCACTTATAAGTTCTATCAGAATTTACTAGCCTAACACAGGAAAGGTAGGAGGAAACATACTTTGTTACCTTGATTCACTTAAGTTCACAGATCAACACATTAGTTCAAGTAAGGAAAGACAGTGGATTTAGGATAAAAAAGAAACCTATGAAGAAATTTTAATGAGGAGAGGGCATGCCTCTGTTATAGTATATTCAGCACAAGCAGAGAGGCAAGGCACACTGCCAAAGGCACCAATGTCATAAACCAATGCAGATTAATCTAGTGGCCCCTTTTAGCTTCTCTGCAGTTTGCTCCTCAGGAACAGATAACCTTTCACACAGTATACAAAGAACAACATATGCATTGAATTTGGGTTTTGTGCTTTCTTTTTCCCCTTTTTGTGTTTTTTGTTTTTAGTCTTTTTGTTTGTTTTTTTTGTTTGTTTTTCTGGGGGTTTTGTTTTTATTTCTGTTTGGATTGGTTGGTTGGTTTTTGTTTTGTTCAGTTGGGTTTTTTTTGTTTTGAACACAGAGATTGAATAGACGATATCTTTCCTGGGCTGCAAGAAACTTGCATGGTCTGGATGGTTCTGGACAGAAAGGAAAAAGAAGATGGGTAGCTCTTCATTACTATGTAATCCCATCCTCTGCTAGTTCCAAGGTGGGTATGATCCAAACAGGAATCATCACTTTGATGCTTTCTTCAGTCCCCTTCTACAGCACCAAAATTTGATTGTCTTCAGCAGAGTTTTTTATGATCTTACAGGCAAAAATGAGAGAACTAGATTCAGCGATTATTGGCCTGGACAATGTTGAACTAAAAGCAGAATAAGCAGTGAAATAATGTGTATTGCTGGATTTTCACACCTACATGAAGCATTCAGCTACAAGTATTATGAGTAAAACTATGAGGGCACCATAAAAATCAATAAGTGATTCAGAATTCACTGGGATTCCAACCCTATGAGAACAATTTTATTTGATCCAGCAAATAGTGGACCAGATGCTAAAGGTGAATTTCATGCTTTCTGCTGTCAGAACAAATTTCTGCCCTCTCTGCAACTCCTTCTCACCATACATGCCTGTTTGCCTTCTGTCAGTGAAGGCACTTCTCTTTCTCCACAGTGAACTAATTAAGATATCAGTAAAGAAACTCTATTGTCTCCCTCCGCCACTCAAGTGGATAATTTCTGATGATCAGCTCACCCACCATGTATCAGATGAACAACAGTGAGGAAGACTGAAGGACTCTATGGCTGAGTGTGGGAATCCAAGAAACGGTGTCTTTTTTGGTAGGGAAAACTACTACATCTCTGATCTGAAATCACAAACTAAAGTTTTAGGATGGATTTTGGAAAGAATAAACAAGATAGAGCTTGGTACAACAGAATGGTACTAAGCACTCTGGCCATAACCTGCCAAAGATACAATCCTGTGTTTAACTATAAGGACTACCATGTTGGAATCAGCACTTGGGACAAAAAGAAAATAAATCCTGTAAACTCGTATTCAAGTTCCAGACTATATTTTCATTTAAAAAATGTTAAAAGTATGGATTTCTTTTTCAACTACAACTAAAATGGGGGCGGAGGGGGAAGGTGCATTTGGCAAATTTGGCTTTAGATTTTGTAAAAACTGCAAAAGCTCTTGCTCGCAAGAGCTTAAAAGATAAAAATAACCTTTTTAAGAGAAAATATGAAGCCTTAATTTAAACATATATTATAAATTTATTTTAGAATTTTCAAAACACTGTTAGCTTATTAGATTGGAAGATACCTCATGATTCTGAGTAGCCTGAGCCATAATCATAAGAGAAAATGAGAGAGTGATACCATTTCTCAGTGGTATAACATTGATTCAAAGGAGCTGAAATGGCAGCTTGTGTCTTGTTAGAGACCTAACAATTTTAAAAGATTTTTTTTCCTCCAAAGCAAAACAATTAATATAGCACAGTAAATGCAACACGATTAATCACAGTCAGCACTCTGCAGCTGCCACACAGGGAAGCCAGCCAAGCCAGCCCACCAGCATTATTCTGGTGACCTGACCCAGTGTGATGAATGAGAGGACTCCAGTTGGTGAAAGACAGCAAACCTGGTCCTAAATGTATGGGTGTGCAATTCCAAGGTATGTGTGTTTGACAGTCAAGAAGATTGTCTCACTGGACACCTGAGGAATTGCATAGGGGAAAGTGACAGGTAAACTATTTTGTGTTAAAGCATAATGACTGATTTATGCTTGTAAAGCAGATAAATAGCAGAATGAAAGCAATGACTATTTTTTTCCCATGCTGCCAGTGGTGTTTCTCTGACAGTCCTATATTTCTTCTAGGAAATTCAATTTTAATACTATATGTCAGATAGGGATTCCAGACATACCACACATATTAACTGAAATTCCATTCCATTGCTCATCCTCCTCTGCCTGTCTGCTAAGCCTACGTATTTCCAGTATTCCTCATTTTTCTCAAGTTTGATTGTACTTTAAAAATGTTGATCAGATCATGCTCTGTCACTCCACAGTAACATTAACAGATTGAACTGCCCTTTTTTAGGGGGCATACAGTGTTGATTTCACAGATGTGTATCATTAGGCAGCTAGTCACACAAAAATGTGCACTTGAGGTCAAAGCCTGCACAATCTTTACTTCCTTTCCTTCTCCCCCATATGCAATCATTTGTGTCTCAGGATGCTGCAGCTCTTTTTTATCTCATCAGCCTCAAATATAAAGCAAGCTTGGTAACTGCCAAAACTTGCATTTTCCGCAGCTTCGCAGCTGTGATGCATATGCTTGGGTGGCAGTGACAGAAGAACATCAATTAAGTGAAGCTCAAAATGAAAAGCTCTAGGCCACCACCAACTAAGTGACTACAAAAATGATGAGATGATCAACAAATCAACTAATTTGATCTTAAAGAGTCTTTAGAGACAGACAGAATAATTCCAAATGGTCCTCAATGCAATCAGAGAAGGAAGCGAAAAGCAGAGGAAGTGCTACCGCAGTAAACATCATTCTGCTAAGAGATGGGCAGAAGAGAAAAGAGAATGGTTGTATTTGGAATAGAATAGGAACACTTTCTGGTTTGGTATGAACATTGAACAAACAAACAAGGAGAAAAGATAACAAGGAGAAAAGTGCTCTGGGTAGGAAATTACTGGAGGGTAGATACTGCTGCAAAACATATTAGGTATATAGTGACCTGTCTTATGTTTGGACAATGAACTAAACAAACTGAAGTTTTTAATTATACTTTTAACTTTCTAAATATAAACAAAATGGGGATTAGCTGTCCAGATCCTTGGCAATGTTTAGCAAACCTCAGGCTCACATCTGAATGGCATTATGTCCTGATGAGCTCATGACTGTAACTTTACTGCTAGCCAAAGCAAGCAATTCAGCTTTCATTTCACTGTATGTTTGAGATATTATTCCCTATAGTAAGTAAACATAGAATCTAATGTAGGAATAAAAGCGATGTATAAAAAATTATGATTTTCCTATAATCATTGCTTTTACTGATTTTTTTTTTATACATCACTGTCTTCAGTTACAGAGGTCCAAAGATAGACATTTAAATTTATTATTATATCAAATCATGTATAGTTTAAAACATAGTAACATTGTGACTCATTTCTGTAAATAAACTTACTAAAATACTAATATAGATTTGTATTTGCTGCCAAGTAAAAGGAACGTAATATTCACTCTTCATTTAATAGCAGAAATTCCAAGATTTTCTTATTTTAACAAAATTCTTAATCTTGACTAATTCATAAAAAATAACAAAAGATCAAAAGACATAAATAGCCTTTGCATTTTCAAACCCCAAACTGCATATTGTCATATAAATTTTCATCAGGATTAAATCCAGTCACTTCCTGAGAGACCTATTAAAAAATTAGAATATTTGGACAACCAAAGTTTTGAAAAATCCACTTCTGGAATTCACTGAGCATATATAGTGAATTAGAGACTTCATCAGTTCACTGAAAATCCTAAAGCAGAAGAATCTTGCCTTAAGCCTCTAACTAGCTATTTTGTCTATCTATTTTGCCTATCACTGATGATGGGTTAGAATACTAAGTCAAGTGTTTTCCTTTCCAAATACCTAAGAGAATAGATATTCTTCTGCTCATGTAATGTCTCATTCTCTACTTTAAGGTATGGAATTAATTTGCATTCCTATTTGTGCTCTTAATTATTTTGTGAGCTGTATTAATATAAGCTCTCCTGAGTTAAATTGTTATTTTCTGTCCACAGTTTAAACCCCTGTTGGATGCCCTTTTATTATTTTGCAATCTTCCCTCGGGTACATAACTTCTCTCAATTTATTAGCATCTGCAAATTCCGCTAATGAGCTGTTTGCTTCCACCTCCAGATCACTAATGAAGATTAAATTAAGCTGGATTCTGTAATAACCCTTTGTGTTCTAATTCTCTAAGATATCACACCATTGATTCAAATGAAGTGACACCAACATAAAAGTCAGGGAATGCTGGGGATTCAAACCCTGTGGTTTGAATGTGACTACTTCACTCAGTTTTGCCTCTGAATATCTGTGAATTTTTAAGTACTTTCATAATCCATAGACTAAGAAGGATTCTGGAATGAATTTTCTAAGCAATGCTACATGAGAGAAAGTGGGATAGCTGAATAATATTAAATTATGATACATTCACACTCAACTAAGGCTATTTCAAATACAGATTTGGGGGCCTGTCCTTACTTTATGTTGTTAACATGCTGCAGCTTAGAAAATCATCAAGCACACAGAAAAAATAACGTGGGTGTTAAAAATTTTTATAGTTTTAATAACAAAAATATCTTGCAAAAGCTTGAGTTAACATTTTAAGACAATATAGATAGTCATTTTAATGGCAAAATCTATTAAATACTGCACTGAAGTAACCTGCAGTAACAGAAGAATAAGTAACACTTCAAAACAGAAGTCCTTGAAATACAGAAGAAAATAAACTGATACCATTTTTGATGCAAAGAAATGGAAGCATGCATAATTAACATCAAGGAGACTTAGAAATGAAAAATAAAAGGAATGGAATCTGCTACAAAACATATTCACCTCAAATAAACACTACAAGTAAACACTACAATTTTCTTAGTACTCTTCTATGAGATTAGGATCATGTGCCACATGACAAAATCCTCTTTCCTGTTAATGTCTGTTTTAATGGTTTTCACTCTGAAAAATACAAATGATATGCACTAGAGTATTTCTGGAAAAAATATTCTTTGACCTTGCCAATTGCACTGCAAAAAAGATAATCAATAGTCCCCAAACTCATGTGCCTTGAGGATTTTTGGCTAGGGAACATTTAGAGGTGATAGACAGCAAAGGCTTCCAAGGAGTCCCAGGGGTTAGATACACACCAACAGTGATAGTAATTTTATCTTGCCCCCCGTCTTCATGCCAGAGTCTTCTTGGGCTTCTTAGAAGTGATTTAAATGACACAACTCAGGCTTCCTAGCTCCCATACTTTTCTAGACATCATCACTGGCCTGGCTGGGTGTAGTTCCAAAAACATAGTGTGTGATTTTTAAACTATGGCTCAAGAGGCAGTAAAAATATTCAGCTATGAAACCTGGAATCTCACTTAAAAGTCACTAGTTAGTGTAAAAACATTATAGTCAAGATCCTCGGTAAGATGTCCATGCCTGCACAGAGTATGGAGACCTTTTATCAGGGGAAAACAATCCCTGCTTACACCTTAGACTTCCTAGAAGCTCTCTGCAGTCATTCATTTCCCCTCCCTGCTCTTCACTTCTCATCTTGCTGTTTAAGGACAAATTGAAGAATGAATAATTCCATAAAATGTCATTTGCTGTGTTCTGTGCCGCCAGCACTTCCCTTAGTAGAGGTATAGTCAATACAGTTTTTGTCAACAATGAATGGCACAGGAATATTTATTTGTTAATTTATTTATTTGCTTTCTTGTAGTCTGTTGTTTAAAATTTCTATTTTAAATATTTCTGTGCTGGAGTGTATGACTGGAAGAAGAAGCGTCAAAAAAAATAAACATCTGCAATTAATGGAAGTCAAATTAATACCTTGAAGTTCTATAAACAAAGAAACAGTCATGAGTCTGGCTGCTACGTGCCCTTCTGAGAGTGCCTGGATGTTGTGATGGGCACCATGTAACATGAGCCAGCTGTGCTGTCATTGCGAATAAGACCCCGAATAAGCCATCACTGCATAAATTACTGCATTTATGTTCGGGACCTCTAGTCCAAGGAGGACGTTAAGATACTGAAGAGCATCCAACAGAGTACTACTAGACGGTGAGGAGTTGCGGCAGCTGATGGGGGATCCTCTCTGCCCCTGTCCTATCCTCACGTGGTCCCCCGGATCCCTAGATGTTGGAGAAAGGACCACACACACGCGGGCGAGGCAGGAAGCAAAGAGGATTTTATTCCCAGGGACATGGGTTTTATAGGGGTCTCTGGAGGGGATGTGATGTCACATCCTGGACAAGGGACCGGGGGTACAGGGGGCAGGGTTACAGGCAGGGGACAGAGGACAGGGGAGGGGTTTACAATGGACAGGCAGGGGACAGGGGAGGCTTTCTCACAGGAACCTGTTGGACTGGTTTTCTCGCATACTAATGAAGGTGCTACCAGTATTTTGGGAACAGACAGACAGCCAGGGAAAAAACTCTATTTTACAATGGAATAAAAACATGACTTTAAAACATTATAGTGAGCTTTATCATCTTCTGAGGCTTATTGCTACAAGGAGCCTAGAGACAGAACCTGTGAAGAGACCACAGAGAGCTAGGGTTGTTTAGCTGGGTAAAGAGGAGGCTAAAGGCAGCCTAATACCAGCCTACATCTGTTTGAAAGGCAATTAACAAAATGACAGATTGTTCCTCATTATCATTGCATCCTCTGACTATTTTCCCTGCAAAATCACATAAAAGTTGTAAATCATAGCACAGAAAAATCTGTTATTCAGATAACACATGGCTGGTTCCTGTTTCCTGATCTGGTAAACTGTCCTCCAGAGAAAGTGAAACTGGAGTCATGGTCCTCTGTAGAATTTTTTCATCTTTTACTTGATTCCATGAGAAAGGTGCATTTACAGTGACCTGATGCCTGCTTTTCTAGTGTGAGATTAGAATATTTGAAGGACAATGTCTTCTCTCCATTCTACATGGTGAATACTTAATGAGAAGGCATAGGGAAATTTAAAGGCATAACCATGAACTGTGGATAACTGACACAACTCATGAAAAACTGCTATGAATTAGTAGCAAATTTAAACTCTATTCTAAAATCCTTATACTATGCAATTTCCCATTGATACAACTTTTAAAGGTAAATTTGAAACTTACCTTGTCCCTAGAAAGACGGAGCACTTAAAATCACAGAGTGGTTTAAATCATAGGATGTTTTTTAAGAATTTAATGACTGTTATTTTGATCGTGTTGATATTTATATTTATATTTATATTGTTACTTTCTAGTCTACCAACTCAATGAATGCTTTGCAGACTGAAATAGATCAATACTTTAGTGGTACCATGTTTTAAATTAGGATTTCAATAAACGTATTATAAAGTATTGCAAAGAAATAAATTGAGCCAAGGTGTTTCTGAAATTTTATCACTCCCTCCTTTCTGCTGCTGGAAGTCAACAGGAACTTTACCATTATTTTGTATGGTAGATGAGCATCACATCAAGGTGTGATACTTTTGAAGAATGCATCCCAGTGGTACTGGAATATAGTTTACTCAGTGAGGAGAAATAATGAAAGATTAATTGGGAAAGACTGGACAAAAATCCTGTAAAGGGAGCATATTGGAACAAATTCTGCTGAAAAGAGAATTCCAACAGACTCTCTCTCTCTATTAAACTCAAGACTAGCACTGTCATCATATGGACAAACAA
The DNA here is from genome assembly GCA_035583185.1 of Anabacerthia variegaticeps. Classification (NCBI taxonomy): domain Eukaryota; kingdom Metazoa; phylum Chordata; class Aves; order Passeriformes; family Furnariidae; genus Anabacerthia; species Anabacerthia variegaticeps. The sequence goes on along the minus strand of JAWWEW010000131.1, from coordinate 57,080,745 downwards.
TATTCACTGGTGTAGGCAGGATAAAAACCACTGTAATGCCATCCTAGACATAATTTGCAGTGTAAGTACAAGTGTCAGATGTGCTTGTTTTAGAGTAAACACAACTCTCTAAAGTGAATGCAAGTACAGCAAAGGAAAATTTTTAAAAATGGAGCCAGGAGGATAATCAAACTATTAGAAAGGCTTATAGTCAAAGGCTGAAAATCTATCCCTTTAGACTATCAAAGAAAAGCTTACAGAGAACTTTGATCAGTAAATCTTAAGGGACTGAAAAATTTCTTAACAAAGATGGAACAAAAGCCAAATGCTAGGAGTTATAGATAGAAAAATTTAAACCAGAAACATGTTAAGCATTTTAAGTAGTAAACATTAATAGCCATTTTAACAGACTACTAGGAGTATTGTGAGTTCTCCACCTCTTAAAATGTTTTGCTTTTAGAAGTCATCCAATAGTTAAAGCAGTAATTATTTCAGGGAGAGACAGGAAGGAAGGTGGGCTACATTATCTGGGTGTTTTCTGGCCAAATAATCTCACCTGGTATATAATTTGGGTCAGTGTGTTAAAAATCACTGGATTACAAACATGTAGAGAAATGTTTCCATAACATTTAAATGTGAGCATGGTACAGAACTATTTTCTCCTAGCAAAAACATTATCTGTTGGCTTCTCTCTCTAGTTAGGATACTATGTGAGTTATTGCTTGTTAACTTTAAACAAAATTTTATCAAACTACTTTTGATATATTGGACAGTTGAATGTCTGTTCAAAATTGTCCTTTTCCATAAAAGTGTACATACCGCTCAATTAAAACTGCAGGAATGTGAAATATTTTTTAAAGCCCTATAAGCTTTGAAAGCTAAGAGAGAGCTTAGGAAAAGTTGCTTCAGAAAATCTCCTCCAACAATGCATATGCACTAAATTAAATATGCTATTTTTATTCTAAATTCATGCAGCAAAATGCTCTTACAAGTTTTCCAGATAAAACAGCTGATTCAAATACATGAAGTTCAAAAGACTTTTTCCTAAAGGGACTCTTTCTCTGCAGTTCAGATCTTTAAGAAAAAGCTTAGTGCAGCTCCTGATTCAAGATCACTTCTTACAAAGGTTCAAAAGAGCACAGACTAGACTTTGCAATATGTGTTTAGGCTGCCTGACATGTTACTATTCCTCTTTTTCATTTTCTCATGTTGCTTTTTTAATGAAAACATTAATGAAGCTGACAAGAATGATGGATTTATCCCTCTCAAAATCTAAGTTTCAGGAGGGAGGGGAAAATCTTATAAGATTGTAAAATCTATTAAACTATAAGATTTCAAAAAATATATGATAAAATTTTAAAGAAAATTAGTATTTTGAAAAATGTAAATATTTTGTATTACGGTACAGTGGACCAAAACATCCTTTTGATGTAAGACGTGTCTTTGCTCTCTGCATTTGATGTGTGGTAGTCCTGGGAAGTTGGGGATGAGTCAGGATGAGTCTTCTGCCAGTTTTACAAAAAAGAGACCATTTTTGGTGTCTAATTTTTTTTTTTTTTTTTAATACAGTTAGTAAACTCAGATAAAGATACCTTCTTAATTTCCTTTTCTATAAGAAGGTAAAAATAAATGGGGTTAAACACAGAGACAGACCAAGCATATCCTATTAGCAAAACTTGGTTTAGAAGAAAACATATACATTTGTTGTATAAGAATCAGAATTTAAACAGAGAAATACAACATTGTCTCCTGACTACTCAGCAGTGACTTAATTTGCTTTGTTCACAGTTCTCCATTTAACTCTCCAGTTCCTTGTGCGATTTAACAGTCATAAGTTTTAGAATCTCATATAAAGTAATATCTCTTCCACACAACGTAGATCAAACATCAGATCAGATTGTGTCTGGCTGCAATGGCAATAATGATAATATTTAAGAATAATTTGTGCCTGCCTGGCAAGATCTTGTGAAGGATTATTTATCTCATTCTCTGTTTTGAAAGGTTAAGTATCTGGGCCTAATTTTATTGGGAGTAATCTCAGTGGTGGTATTTTCTTGTAAGGATTTTTATAAAGTAATATTTACCTTTCTTTTCAGATTCCAGACTATTTTTCAGTTCCTAAATTTTAAGCAATTCTAAATATTAAGGGGCTGTTGAATAGAGAAGGCTTAAATGCATATTTTTTAAGACAAACTTGAATGGAAAAGTTGATTTTCTTGGAAGGTTTTTGAAAATTCTCAGCCTACACTCAGCCTGCTAATATCCAAGTGTCAGAAATTACATAAAAGTGATGTTCAAAGCAAGGGATGGTAACCATTCTCATGTAGAAGGCTTTAGGATATTTTATATAAGAATTTGTTCTGTCCTTTGAGTTTTCTATGAAATAATTCCTTGAGAAGGAGGTTTCTCAATATCAGAGTAGTGATTCTTAACACTAGTTTTCCACTCAGACTAATGAATCAAGGTTTAACACAGAATACATCTAGAAGGGATGGTGCCACCTTTGATGTCAAAGCTCCTTTCAACTCTGATTCTGTGACATAGTGGTGCTCCACCACAGTGGACATGAGAATGACTTGTTTTCCTTGTCTTTGCCTCTTGTCTGACAAATCAAAGGCTCAAACAAGGTCATCACTGTGATCTTTAAATCTTTTCTTTGCTCCCCTTAAGATTTTCCTCTGCTAGTCAAAGTCTTTTTTGAACTGTTACGTCCAAGATGGGAAAAGCACTGGCCTGGCCAGCACTACAGTTTGAAGGGGCTGCTTCGTTTGCTTTGCAGTTACAGTATTTATACTCACTGGTGTTATTTGCCTTTCCTTAGCAGTGCTGCATCCATGATTCACATTGAGCCTTTGATTTGCTAAAAATTGTATGTCCTCTTCTGCATAAGGGTAATTTAGACCCTTCTAGTCCAATGAGAGGCAACCATTTATTTCTACATGTCTAACATACCGCCTTTCTACATGACAAATACATTTCTACATTTGTCCTTGTTGAAGAGTACTCTTTATTTTCAAGGATTATTTCTGCAATTTTATGATCATACTGAATCCCAGCACCCAACTGGTGAAGCATGTGTAGACAGGGTCTGTGTTCTATGAAACTGCTAGTAGTAATGTTATTGAATTGCTTTCATCCAGATCTTCCTTAAATCTTACTTATGATGCCTAAGAATTTTTATGTATTTTTATGTATTTTTTAGTGTGTATTTTATAGATTTTTAGAGCTGTAAAAGT